>JAOPHQ010003876.1:0-32500 GCA_030340625.1 Merluccius polli
GTGCTAACCTAGTCATGTCTTCATATGCTTCATAATAATCACCCTTTTGCCGTCTTCCACTTGCAGTTCGCTCATTTTGTCCACCACAGTTTCGTCGGCCATTGCAACGCAGAAAGCGACCCAGCAGCACCGATAACTTGAGGAGGAGAGAAGTGTCGGTTTAGTGTGACCGGTGAGTCGGGTGCCGGGTGGCTCGTGACGTATGCGGAAGTCACCGGGTTATCTGATGCAACGTTGCTTTGGAGGGGGCGTGGCCAAGGGAGGATTCCTGCTATTACCTCTTCATGTGATAATAATGACAGTCTCCCCATGTGAGGGACCACTCACCACTGAGTCATACTACTGGCTTCATATGCAAGCTTATGGAGAAAACCTTTTTTTGATTTGTTTTAATGAAAGGTCAGATATCAGAGCCACATTGTGTAATAGTAGGAATTATTCAACATCTCCCTATATTTGATGTGATAGTAGAGTGGACCAGCCAGATCTAGATTATATTGGTTTCATTAGCAAAAAGAAGAAGGGATTGCTTTTGATTGCTTTGATGTCTGTAGAGACAGACATCAAAGCAATGAATAATCATTTTGTGATACTGATAACATTGAAGTTGCTATTACATAGGCTATATGAAGAATTGGGTTTTTTTCTTGTAAGGTTAACTATGAGAAAAGCAAATAAGTACAAAAATAATAGTGTAATAGCATAGTAGAGTTAAAGTGGATATTTCTTTATACAGTAAAATCTCATATTTTCTGCGAGTAGAGGACTGGACCACCAAGAACTGCATCAAACTGTTTCCATATGCAAACCTAATATATTTCCATGTAAGGTCAGACATCAGTTAAGTTAATTGGTAGAATACTCTTTTAAAGTTTTTATTGTTTCAATTATATTGCTATACTACATTATGTGCAATAATATTGCCATTGGTTCTACAGTAAAACTTTATTTATTTGCTGTGAGAGTGGAGTGGATCACCCAGAACTAATTAGTACAATATTGTGTAATAGCATATGAATTAATATTGTGAACATTAAATTGACAGTGAGATCTCTCCATATCAATTGGGGTACAGTGGACCACCACACTGAATTCATAAACCTCTAAATAAAATATGCTTTAATTAAAGCAATACGGTTAATGCTAGATTGATTAGGAACTTGACTTATTTTACAGATCTTGTTTTAATTACAGCCGTAAAGAATATTATCGAGTGAAACAGAGTTTTGATCATGGATGTAGGCCTATTGGTTTCGGTAGGTTCATAGACTATAAAATACTAGAAAATAGACAGGTGTAAACTGCTTACCGCAGTTACCAGGATAAAGGTGCTGAGCTGCACTGGAATTCAGTGGATTTGGTAGCAAAACGTGTGTGTGACTTGTGCATCCTCAACACCTAACATTGCAGTTAAACATAACAGTTTCTGGAAACCAGAAGGACTGTTATCCGCCTATGCATATTTAAATGTTGTAAGATTTATTGTGATTAAAAGGAAAAACCTTGTAGGACAACCATTGCTCTAGGCCCTATACTTAAAATCCCATCCCAGGGTATTTTTTGTGTGATTGTAAGAAGATATATCTTTATTGATCGCCTACATTCTAAGGAAATGATGCATTCATCATGTTCACAAACCACTTATTTAATTGCATACTGCGTTTACCTTATTATCTAAGTGGTGGTGACCATTAGTTTGACAAACTATGAAGGAGAACTGTGTTTCCTGACTGCTCCCTGCTTCGGCGGGGGGAGAACGTCTGGATTTTCTTATTGTTTTTGTCCACTTTCTCCCAGACAATGTATGGCCGGAAAGCACGTGCATTTCAATTACTGCCTGGGTGTGGTTTTTAAACTTCTGACCCTCTCCTAGGGAATAAAGCAGAGGCTCTGGCAAATCCTGCTCCATGCTGTTCATGGGCTTGTTGTGCGCAGAGCAGGCTGCTGAATAATTAACCTCCAAGCACTTGAAAAGTCAGTGGCACCATGTTCTGTTTCTTGGCACTGCATAAAAAAAACCCCACAGAACATTGTTTAAGTGCCAGCAGGGGCACGCACGTCGTTTGGGAAATGAGAGATTCAGTACGGCTTGTTTTATAATGAATGCTTGAAAAAAGACAAAAATAACGCCAGATCTGGAGCTAAATGATGTAAAATTAAAAAGGTCACTTTTTCAGGGGGGGGGGGTTGTTGTTGTTGTTGTGTTCGAACGCGGCTCCCAACTTCCATTGTTGTTCCTGGAGGCAAGGGCATCCAAGGAGCAATTTCCCAGTAATTGGATCAAAATAAATCAATTGAGATTAGAAAATGAGCAATATATTAGATTACGTCAGACATTACACTTCTTAAGCAGGTTGTATGCAAATGGTAATCAAATCCATTTAACCTTCCTAATCCTGCACACAGGGCAATGCATTTCACAGATTAAAAAAGACAAAGGGGGACCACCGTGGAATCGGAGCGACAGAGGGAACCGCGACAGATGACACAGATTAGAGAGACGGATATAACAACGGTCTGAATTGGCAACGAATGCAGATGAACTGGTCCGATTCCCTGATTTATGCCGTTGGACAGTTTCCGCCTGTCAATTCTGCGCCTGGTGTTTGAGCGGTGAGGTGTTGTGGGGGCTTGACCGCAGGCCCCTGAGGAAGGAAGCACATTATTTAAATACCTTACATGGTTTACACCGACTGCCATTGGCTGTCAGTAGGGACATCCCTTTCACCGGTGTACATCCAAGGCTGAGTCTACAATGCAGCAAGGTTTTATGCAGCTGACATTTCTGACCCGCAGGTAGACTTCCAGATGCACACACACACACACACACACACACACACACACCCTTCACCACAGTGGCTACTGTCACCTTGCCCACTGAAGTTTTCATATGGAAAGTAGCAATGCCTCCACCGTTGCTCGGCTCCATTCTCTCCAAATGCCTACTTAATATTTTATTCTACCTCCATACCGAATTCACTTAGTTTTTTTTTTCATTAATAACAGTCTGTGTGCATTAGCGTGTCTTGCGGCTCTGCGACGTTGATAGATGTCAGAGTCTGTGGTCTAACGGTGGTTAATAAAGTGCAATATCTAAACTGCATCGTCTGAACGGACTGTGAACAGCAATCCGTGTTTTGTGGTGTAGATGGCCTGAGCAAAGCAGTAAAGGTCTGCCAAGTCACCTTTCTCTGACACTCGGGGGTCTGCTCAGGTGTGATGACGTCCCCTGCGGTGACCTCATCAACCTCCGACCGGTATCCTAGAAACCATCAGCAGCGACCTGGATGGTCAGAAGATGACGTTCTCTCCCCTCAGCAAATGAGAAAGGCGTAATGCGTCGCACGGCGGCCGGCCAGGTTTCCAATATTGCAGGTCAGTAAATAAAGAAAAAACACCCTCCCCCACACACACGCACACACACACACACGCACACACGCACGCACAACCTCCATCGCAGCCCAGTGCAGTTAAATTCAGCCTTTTTTATCGCATGCTTCAGTGCATTCTGGCTGCACTGCTGAGCACTGGCTCTTTTAATGCTCTCTCCGAAAAATCCTTGACACCCGGTCAAGGGAAAGGGCGATAGGAAGGGACTGTCAAAACCTAGAATCGAACCCAGGGGTGTCTCGTTAAGGACTGAAAGGTCAGTTTTCAGTCCTTAACGAGACATCCCAGGTCCACAAACACGGTGCAAAAGAACCCGCCGCTAGTGCTGCTGTTCCCTATCGCCCCCTGCCTCTCTCCAACCACACGTAAACCCACACACACGATAATGTTGATTATGATACGTTAACCGTTACTGCTGATACTTTTCTTATTATGTGACAGCACGCATTAAAACACATGAAGACGCCTAAGAGTCTATCTTCTAAGCGGTCGCTGGCGGTCGACCCAGCCACACGCCGCCTAAGTGGCTTTGCGACACACAGGACACAGGTTGGGTAGATGTTTGTATTTAATCCCAGTTTATTGGAGAGCTTCTTTGTTGTTTCAGCCAGAGCAGATGTTAAATGCATGCGCGTCTCTCTCTCTCTCTCTCTCTCTCTCTCTCTCTCTCTTGTGTGTGGTGAAAGCTGATTACCCCATTGCAGGTGTGCAGCCCCACCCAGCAGTGTGTAATCGGTCTGCCGCGGGCCAGGTGAGGCTGTTTACACCCGCTATCACCCACACACACACACACACACACACACACCCCACAACAGTCGCGACGCATATATGATTTCTTTGTTTTGTAGTTTGTAGAACAACCACTGCGAAGCACTAACTCATTCTAATGCTCACATTTGCATATTTTACTCCCAGACGCCTCTCACAGGGCCTCTTAGCCCTTTTCTGCTATGTGCATAAGTGTGTGCTCTAACCTCTAGCACCGCCGAGGCTAAAGCCATTTTTTGCAAAAATGCTCCTTATAGGAAGACGATCAGATGAGAGGAAACAACAACCGCGCGATTCAATTATCTCGATTCAAAGGTCCTTCACCTTTGACTGCGGAGCTAAACGAAAGGATTTAGTTGGAGCGCTTGAGAGTAAACTTTAACGGTCAGGATGAGATAACATCCATCCGACAGCATTTCACAAAGAGAAAGGTGAGGACAATGCTTTCGTGGTGTGTGGGAGGGAGGCAATTTGAAGCGATTCAAAATAAAAACGCAATTGAACAGAAACACAACCCTGAGTTCAGTGAATCATTGAATCCAACACTTTGTAAGTGTATCTCCCGGTGAATGAACGCGCTCACCTTTTTTTGAACGCCAAAAACTAACTTTGATTACCTAACCAGAGGCGTTGCGTTTGCGCTCCCCTGTGCAATACGCGCTTCAAATTGATAATGGGCATGGGTTGTCTTTGGGAGCTCAGCTCTCCCCGCCTAATCCTCGGATGATCACCAGTGATGTGTTGGATGTGGGTGGGGGGGGTGAGGGGGTGAGGTGGTGGGAGGGTGAGGGTGAGGGGAGAGGAGAGGGGTGCTGCTGTGCTGTCAGCTTACCCCTCACCATGAACTCCATATGCACCCCTTCCCTTTTAGCACACAAACGCAGGGGTGCAATTGTACTCTATATATACGTTGGTGATCCGGGGGAACCATGCTGAATGTATAGGCTTGAAAATGCGGGGCGACAGTTAATTCATCCCATGATGCCACTGATAAATAATAAAAGCGGTAGGGCGCAAGGTTCGATAAAAGTGTTTTGTGCAAGGCTTCGTTACATCCTCCCTTCCTCGCCTTCGCTTTCTGACGGTGGAAAAATTCCTACTCGGCACTCGGGGGTTATTTCAAGCCTAGATTTGTGAGAAATGATTAGCTCTGTAGAAGACAAAATGTAATTGTAAATCCCATCTCCCCTGTAAACGGCGACAGTTTATGGGCCATTTACAACAGAGAGAGAGAGAGAGAGAGAGTGGTTGTGTGTGCGTGTGTGTGCGTGTGTGTGTGCTTGTGTGTGTGTGTGTGTGTGTGCGATAGTTACCATGAATATTTAGGCTCTCTCTCTTCTTGTCCTTTATCGTTGAGCTCAGTCGGCTGGCTCAGCAGGAAAGGAGATTGAAACGAAGCAGATCTACTGCCGCTATACGGCACGCAGTAGACCCGCCGGGTCCAAGGTGCTCTGCTGAGGGAATTAAAAGATTCTGGTAATTGCCACTGAAATTGAGTGTCAAATGTGGACTAAAACCTCTAGAATGGTGTTCACTCTGAGATGTGCGCAGGTAAACTTAACCACCTCCATCTTGTTGCAACCTCTCATTTATAATATATATAATAACTATCACGATAAGTCTTGCATGAGAGCGAGACGGAGAGGGCAATGCAGCATAGCGAGGTTAAATCCCAGATATATCTATCCAAAATGCTAATACATTAATAATGGCAAGACTGAGCACTTTTGCTTTAATATGCGATATGTGTATGACAGTTACTGGCTTATCTGGTGGATTAACTTGCAATAAACTCATCTTAGCGAGTTCATGAATTAATTGTTATTATTTGACAAAAATAGGAGAGCCTATTTCCAATTTCCAGTCACGGTGTTTTGTGGTATCAGACATTTTTAAATGCCCTCTGACGTTTTTTGAAGAGCATAACAGATGGTGTGAAGATTACACAAGACACTGGAAATCCAGGGCCAATTGATTTCCTTGAGTAGACGGTTCAGGAGGCTATCTCCCCCCAAGACAAAACAATCCACGCACACACACACACACCCCACACAGCAGCCGATTCAGGTGGAGAGCCATGCGGGGCAAGGGGGAAGGCATCGCAGAGCAAATAATGAGACAAGGGCTTGCTTCACCCGGGCCCCCGGCACGAGCGCTGGGAGTAATGGAGGAGGACCACTAAACAAAAGCCAGTGAGCCAGAGAGAGCACACATGAATACAGCCAAACTGGAGATGGATGGGGACCCGGAGCCCCCCGGTCCTCCCGCCTCCCTCATCATTCCCCGGGGAGCAGTGCAGAGCGAGCCGTCGCTGGCTTTAATCAGCCCCACCTTAGCATGGCTCAGTGCTGGTGCAGTGCTGCCGGCATGATGGATGACCCGGGGAGATCCCTGTAAAATGGCAACCTCTCCCTCCGCACGTTGTGGTTAAAGAAAAAGCAGCTCGCTTGTTTCTTTCAAAGAGCAAGAGGAAGACTATTCGGGAACAATGACACCTGCATGGAGAATTGAAAGTAGGTGGTGGGTGGGTGGGGGGGGGGGGGGGATGAATAAGGAAGACATCAAAAGATTAGTTGCGACATCGGTGCAATAAAGGGGGGGGAAAAAAATAGGTTATTTGTTTCTGGTGGGTATAAGTAGCAATCTAAAACCAGTATAGAGAGAGATGTGGCGCCCTACATTGTTTGTTCTCATCCCGAAAACAAACTTTTGTCTTTGGTTCCTCATTTGTGGAGATGCAATATATCTGTCACGTCTCCGTCACGAACACGCCGGTCTTTTCCGCTGGTTTTCGTTTGTTGCTGGTCGTATTAAATTTGCCCGAGTCGCAAATTGAATCCCGGTTCCCTAAATTACATGTAAAACCAAAGAAACGACCCCTAACATATATATTGCGACATGGATGAGATGGTGAGGATTTGGATGAGCGACATCAGTGTCATCTGTACATCTGGAGGACGATGCACATCCTCCCCCTCGTCGCCGCCATGCTCTGGATGTATGTATTATTTGGTTTCCCCCCCCCCCCCCCTGCATTGACATTATGTAGGGCAGATGGAGACATGTCTTCTCAGAGGGTCCTGCATGATACATAATGCTACCCCCCCAACCCACCCCCACCCCCACACACACACAAACACAAACACACACCATGCGCTGTTGCCTTGCAGGGCTGGGGGGGGGGGGTCTCCTGTAATTGTGATAAATAATGCATTATTAATATGGCTGGTGTTTCTCTCCCCCCTCTGGGGCAACAACGACTTCTAGCAGAATAACAAAGATTACCTTTCAGCTTTCCGCAGCCGGCACACCGGCTGTCGGATCTGGGATTCAGTCGGACCGTTCAGATCAAAGAGCATCTTTATGCAAGCCGGCACCGCAGGTTTACTCCGGGTCAGCGAAAGGGCTCGGCGGCTTGCAACTCTTTTCATGCAAGTCCTCATCCTCGCCGTCGCCATCGCCGCCCATCGTCGACCCTGAAGTGGGATTAATTATGATATGTCGGGTCTCTGTTTGCGTGACCGCGGGAACACCCAGAGCAAGGGCTTTTTCACCCCAGCAGCTCATCAACAAGTACTGTCTCGAGGAGAGCGGCTATAGAGGAATACTTTGGGAGCTATAGCTTTCCATTGATGTTCAAAAGCACTTCAGTACAGACCAGAGCGGCCAGAGAGCCATCCTGTTGTGTTACATAAATACAAATGTGGCCCTCGTATTTGTCACCATAGAGTAGAAGAGAATAAAAGAGAATATGACGCGTCCAGCCTGGCGCCGGAAATTAGTTTTTGGCCTCACCTCAGAGACGTTAGACACAGAACTTTACATACAGAAACACATACATACATACATACATACATACATACACAGGTTTTTAGTTTGATTGCAGCAGTTCATCGGGTCTTATTCAATAGAGCGATTGCATTCGGTACTCGAATTACCTTTTGTAACCGTTCGGCCGGGGGGCGTTTTTAAAACATAAGCGTCTATGTCAACACCGTCAGAGATTGTTTTGACTGAGTCGTGCCATCTAAAAGGTAGAACAAGAGCCCTCCGCTCTACGATAAGACAACACTTGCCATCCTTGTCCTTCAGCGAAAAAATCATGTAACGCGCACGACTCCTGAAACGCCCACAATGTCCGTCACTTGAACACGCGCGCATGGGCCTTTCCGCCGCACGGCGCCCTGCTAACGACGACGAAAACAACTTCCCTCCATCTCAAGGTGACACTCCAGCTGTTTTGACAGCTCTGTCTGTTCCTGTTCTGTCAGATTTCATCTTCGAATAGAAGCGTGTAGATAGTAATTGCCATGATGGAAACTCTGATTAGTGTCAGTGGAGCCGGCGGAGACGGAGGCGGCGGAGACAAAGCAGACCGAACAAAAGCAAATGACTGACTTATCTCTTTTTTTATCTGATCTGTCTTTCTTCCTATACTTGGGGCTTACCAACACACATGGGCTAACCTTGTGTGTAAGGCGTAATTGGCCTTTTGTTCCCTTTTTTTTTTTACGTAAGCCCTCTCACACATGAGTTAACCGCGTTAACATTTTCAGTTCCACATATCGGAACCGAAAACCTGCCTTTCAGTGCGATTTCAAAAGAAAAAAACGGCCTTGACTTTTCGCCCGTATTATGTGCCGCCGTCTCCTTTAATGGAGGACCATTTTCTATTGCGGAGCGGCGCTGTTATGAACCTCGCCGCCGTAGCGACTTCAGAAATGTCCCTAATGAATCTCAGAAGATCATTTAGAAGAGTTGTAAATGTGATTCCTCCTCGGGCAATCAATCTGAAATATGGCCTTCGGCGGTGACCGGAGTACAAACACTTTCATGGCATTGAGATTGAGGTGTTTAGGAGGCCAGTTAGACGGAGGATGTATAGAGGGGATAATACTCAGAGACCGGCGATGGCAGCTCAGAACGGTTTATTCTGTTCTGGATAGAGCCAGGGAGGGTAATGGTGGGTGATGAATCGCTAAAATTAATTAGTAAGGTCATTATCTCATTCGGCGGATCAGCTTAAATCCAACTTGATGATTTGACAACACGGTGATGTCAGATGTCATGATGTCATGGCGTGTCCTTGGGGAGCAGGTAGCTGTTCATTTGGCTGCAGGAGGCGACCGCACTCACACACAACAACGAGGTCTTGTGTGTCAAAATGTTGCCGTCGTAGGAATACACCGACCCTTTTGACATCATACACAATAATGAAATGGATGACAAATGAACAAAGAAAAGAAAAAAAACAAAGACAAACCCAAGGTTGCCTCAACATTCAACCAATTCAATAGAGACGTTTTCAAAGACGTTGGGAACTTATAGAAGAAAGAAATAATCTCCTGGCGTCTGTCCAGTGGACACATTAACAGCGCTTGTGTTCCCATAAAACCATAAAAGAGCAACATTGTTCATGTGCATGTTTAGTGTATGGCTTTGGGTGATGATGTCTTTTCATAGCAATTTCCCGTTTGGTTTTTGGTGAAGAGAGAAATCAAGTATAAATAGTCCGGACTTGCAGTGCAAAAATGTGATTAGAGCTTTGCTCCCGGAAGATAAGCAAATCATGTTGCTGTAAGTGAAAGCTTTCGTAGATTCACTTTTCCTGACCTAGAAAGTATCTCTTGTTCACACACACACAGGCACACACACGTGTTCGGTATAGTTTTCATGTTGTCTTATACCTTCTGATTCTTATTTCTATTTATGCAGTAAAAATGTTACACCTTAAAAGTGAGAATTGCATGCCCCCTCTCTCTTACTCACACATCCACAATCAAGACTCACACCTGCATCTACAAAACACACAATTCCTAACACACACACACACACATACACACATAGACACACACACAAATGTAAAGGAGGGTTATGAAAGCATGACAACATTTCATCAAAATGTAATTTTCCATTTTCCAAGTGCCTACTGCCACCCATCTCTTAAAAAGTTTTTATAATGCTATCATTCAAGACAGTTTTAATGTGAAAAGCAGTTGGTCCAATCTTGGTGCTCAGCAGGTTTTAGTGAATAAATGCCAGTGATACTAAATAGCAGGAGGGGAATAGGTCAAGCCTTTGGCAGGAATATTACGTGAACACTCCTCCAATCAATAGCTGTAACAATCATTTTATATCCAATGACATGCTCATTTGGGCTCTGGCCGCCATTGAATGCAATTTTGAAAATCGACCACCGATATACGATTTCGCCGTAAACATAAAATTCACAGAGACAGTGATTTTGTTGGTGGAATTTTCAAAACAAAAACATCACATGGTTTGCCAAATGGCATCAATAATGAACCCGCTGAAATGCAGACGCTTTTGAGCTCCTGGGTATCTCGGTTTCAACGGCAATCTGGGCCACCTGGGAGAGCGTTTGAGGGGACAATATCAGTGTTTGTGTGTCATGTTGAGCCTTAACCTTTCGCTTGTTTGAAGCCGTTTGAGATGTAGATGGAAATCGGCGTGAAATGTCACTCGCTCAGCTCTGTGAATTTGTGAATCTTCCCATGGCCTCGTCGCGTCTCCTGCCATGGCAGGAGCCGTACGTATTTAGCAATTTAAAAACCATGTAGTGCTAAGCTGATAAACTGTAATACCTTATTGATCGAGAATGTTAAGCCTCGGCCTTTTTGCGTGTTTGAAGCTGCATGAGATGTAGATGGAAATCGGCGTGAAATGTCACTCACAGCTCTGAGAAGTCAAGAATTTCGACATGGCATTGTGTTTGTGTCCATAACGCGTACACACTCAGTCGTACACCGCTGCAGTGCTGTATTGCTATATTAATGCCTTTAATACTATAATTATCTATGTGTCACGCTCTCCCATGTTAAATAGGGATGTGTTGAATTAATTAAATTGCGTAGGGCTATTAGCGGTTCACAAATTGATTTATTTTAACAGGCTAGTGTTTACGCTATTATGGATGTTATTTATGCAGCAAAGCTGATTCCATCATCGGCTTTGTCAGCTTTGTGGCAAAAGCTTTGGAGACGAGGTCATGAAAAAATTACCTCATCTGTTTATTATGACTACAAAAACTGCAAAAATACAATAGATTGATTGACTCACAAACATTTGTAATTTACTGCTCATTATCGAGTGACGTTTTCCTGCATTATTCGCGGTAATGCGTTCTTGCTTTGGAGTGCATTCAAGTTGTTCCCAATGGCAAATATCAATACAAATTTTAGCCTATAAATTGACATTTTGGAATGGATATTATTTTATTGTTTGCTGTAGCTACTCCTTTCTGTGTTCATAATATACTTTTATGACTCTTGAACAGCTTTGTGAAAAGATTGCTTACCTTCTATTAAAAAGGTAAACAATCTTGGCATATATATATACTGTATATATAAATAAGCATACACCTTTATACTTCTGCTCTATCTCAAATGTCAGGGCTTCGAAAGGCTTCAAAAGGAACATTATTATTGAGAGATAATGAACATCTCGCAACATCGCTGACTATTTAAACTAAAACATTGTCGTCCTTTTGCCAGCCGGATTTTGCGCCGATGCTAGAAACACATTATACTCTTTTTTTATGATCAAATGATCAAAACACATATTTGACCCATTTTTACTGCACAATCGACAAACGATAATTGCCGCACACACACATTTCGAGCATCATTCAATTATGACGTCTGACGTGCTATTGGACACCGCCGTGATTAAACCCAGGCTGCTGTTTTAATCGCAGTGGAAACACAAACGCTGTGTTGTTGTGATCAGTGACCCGTCTCGGTCTCCCGGGCCCCGAGACCACCCCACGCAGGATCCTGGAGCCCTAATTGGTAACGCTGTGAGCTTATGGCAAGCGATGAGCCTGTCAGGATTGCTTCCCCTCCACAGGAGTGGAACCGCTCGCCAGCTGTGAAGCTTGTTAAGACAGCAACTTATGGAAAGTTGCGGTAACATGGGAACATCTCCCCCTCTCTCTCTCTCTCTCCCCCCCTCTCTCTCTCTCTCTCTCTCTGTCTCTGTCTCTCTCTCTAGCTCTCTCTCTCTCTCTCTCTGTCACGCACACACAAATACACACACAACCACTCAACCATAAACACGGAAATACCAAAACTTTTACATCCAAACCCCTGTGTGCATGTGCACACACAAACAAGCACACACACACACACACGCACACACACACACACACACAAAAACACATCTTGGTTTTCAACCGAGATGCTATTCATCTTGGTTGTTTCTCAGATCACCAGAACAAACTGTTTTCTCTCTACGATAATGAGAACATCTAGGGCAAATCCTTAAGGTATGGTTTGTGGTACAACATCATAAATCACAGGCAAACATAGTCCATTATATCACAAAACATTATTAAACCTACAATGTGCAAACGGCACAAAATGAATGAATATGTGATGAATTAATAATTACAGTAATTGTTGTGACATTCTGCATTTATCATGGTCTGTTGCCGTATCACCACTTCTTCTTCTTCTTTGTCTTCGTCTTCGTCTTCGTCTTCTTCTTCTTCTTCTTCTTCTTCTTTTTCTTCTTTTCTTCGTCTTCTTCTTCTTCTTCTTCTTCTATGGTGTGTGCTTTCATCACAGCAGGGTATAAACAACATGCCTTCACATTCACATCATTAACATGGGGGTCATGCTACCCCAACGTGTGGCATCATCTCCGTACCCTCACACATCCCTCATGGGCTGCGTGTTACGCTGCCCATGTGTTTATCCCCCCTTCATCTTCCTCTTCATCTCCCCTTTCAAGGCAATTAACATGAAAACACAGTGACCTCACTTGATCGCTGTAACCGTGGTGATCCCGCGCGCAGATCAAAGAGACGTCTGCTGTGTTTCATACAGCGAGGACTTAATTTGACAACAGGCGCTGAGGGCTTCCTGCGTAATAATTACCAATCTCTGATGCTGAAATTCATGTATAGCCGCCGCAGCTCGGCGCCGGTTTCCGTGGGAGACGCGGATCGCAGTCAGGGCCAGAAGTGTGTGTATCGAAGGATGAAATGCAGCGCGTCTGAAGAAAGGCGTGGGACACATAAGTTATGCTAAGTTATGTTAATGGCGCAGGGTCATTCCTAACTAAGTACTCACTAATGAAGGAATTACTTCCGCTGAGTCACATCGCTTTTCAGAATCAATATATAGCCTCGTAACGTCGGCGGCGTTTTGATCAATTTGACAACTCAGCATAATGACAGCATGACACTCCATCTTAAAATGCGAGATTGCACTTACATTTTTTAATCAACATGGGTTTGTTATCCGATCCGCTGGCTTCTCGTGAGTATCTGCTAACCAACAAATTAATCAAAATCACAATCAAAATGTCAAGTGAGCTTTTTTTTTTAACATATATTTTAATATACAGTATATACTGTATTTTGTTGCTGTTTTGCCAGAAAAAGTGAAAAGTGCTTCAAAGTATGTTAAGTTTCAGTTCTGATCCGAAGATTTTGCTCAAGAAGTTGTTCTCCGCACAATGTCGCCCACACATGACCCGGCGAGCGTTGTCTTCCAGAGCCGATGCTCGGAGCCAGCTAAGTGGATCTGAGCCGCGTGCGGCGGGCGGACGGCGCCAGGAGGAGGATTACCAGGAGCAGGAGGAGGAGCAGTCGACCCTGACATCGCCGCCAGGACGTGCGGAGATGTGGTGAACGGGTTTTGATCGGGACCGCGGACGAGAGGCCGGCGGTGACGTCGAGTCGAGGCGAAGTGCAGATCTTCCCAAAATATACGCCTACTGAGTACTTAGTAGGCGACGTTCTTCAATCAGTAGATACTAGTAGCATTACTAGCGTTGAAAATGAACCACAATAGTTATCGACAACACGTTTGGCGATTAGACACCATCAAATCATAACTCATGGGGACGATGGATCCCATGAAGTCTGAATCCGGGAGATGAATTCCCCCCTGATGGCGTCTAGACGCCGGTGGTGGCGGTGGAGATGGTGGAGATGGACCTCAGCCCTGGAGGATGCCATCGTTCTCCATAGACAGGTGGAAACCACGCAGACCGAAACAAACCCACAACCAGCAAGGAACCGACAAACTGGAGCAGAAACTGGGGAACTAAAATACATGATGGCACACAGGTGGCAACAGTTACAATTACCAATCAACACAGGTGAGCAAACATTACACCGGTAATGACACAAAGCAGATACAGGTAAGTGAGTCGGGGGCCGGATCGCTACAAATAGCCGTCATGGTGACTTTGCCAGGCCGTCATTAACCTGTCCGCCATTGGCAGATTGGGGGGGTGGGATGGGGGAAACAGACACCACAGCCTGCGTTTAATCTCCCCGCGCAGACGCCACACACTCACACAAAAGCATCTCAAATGGATTAGCGAATTCATCCGAATGCGGCGTGACCTTTCTGCCTCGCCGCGGACGGCTGGTCGCCTGATGCGTGGGGTTGGGGCGCGGCTGCGGCGGGCGCCGTCCCCCCGACAGCGAGAGAGACCGGCGGCTCTCTGGCGGAGAAACAGCAGAGCCTGTGCTGTGGCAGAGCCCACATGGAGACGTGAAGACAGCTTCTCTCAGTCTTCAGAAACACTCGTGAAGTTTGTTCTTCGCTGTGAATTAATTTATATTTGGCTAGAAGTAGGGGGGAAATGAGTGTGATGTTGCTTCATTCGTATTTAAAACTTAGTTTTTTAGAGTTTAACCATTTTTATTATGTGTTATCATTCTTATTATTAATTGGATATACAAATGACGAGCAGCAATTACCAAATGAATGGCCAGCATTAATAGCAGCGCTGCATGCGGTCCGTGTCAGGCCTGGTGGGGGGGGAAGTGTCAGAAGAGCAAACAGTGGTGGGCCGCCACAGCGTCTCCCAGCGCTGTACTGGTTATTAAATCACCTTCCCAGTGGGACGTGGCGGTCTGCTAATCAGTATTCTCCCAGTACACGTATTTAAAAAGCAGCACATAATTGGACTTTCGTTTTCCTTTCCTGCGTGAAAGGAATAAATGTTCAACTCAACCTCGCAGATGCTGCCGGTTTGATTTGTCTCAATTTAAACCCGTCGTGCGACGTGAGTTTGAGGGGGGAAAAAAATGTCGGTTTGAATTTGTTAATCCCTTGTGTTAATTTGATCAGGGATTTTGCTAAATTAGTATCGTCTATGCTCGGGGAAATAAGTACATTTATGGTTCTGCCGTTTTGAGTACAACTTCATCTGATTCGCACATTGTATTAATGTGTATCAGAGCAGTGATTCTCCACTGGTGGGTTGTGAGGGCATGTGGAGCATTATGCCCTTAATCTGTAGGAAGTAGCCCATTAATTAACTAATGTTTCATCATGTTAATTCATGTTCAATGGCTTACTATTTCATTGAGTTTAGTGTTTTTACCAGTACATGTAAACTGCTAGTACTTATTAGTATGTATTAGTATTAGAGGACATTATATTTCCTGTGAAATATAATGTGACGTGTGATGTTTGAAACACCATCACCTGTCGAAACACCAGTTTATGTGAGCAACCAGCCTGCTGGACACATGTTAATTCTCATCTGTATTCAGCCAGGTTAGTTTTAGTATCAAACGCTCTGTCTAGGTGCTTTGGATGTGTTATAATTGTCTACACGTTAGTTTATTATACGTTTGTTCGTGTTAATTTGACCTTGACTTAGTGCTTGGTGCTTCTCTCTGAAGCTGGAAGTGGATTTAAGCGGTAGGTATGTTTCTCTTAGTGGACATGATGTACAGGGCCAAGGGTACAAGGGCAGCGTTCACCGTGTTGGCGAGTGGATGTGATATGTGAGCGCCATGTTTCAGCCCATTACGCTATTAGTGGGAGGCCACTCACAGAAAGCAGGAATTATCACCGGATAAATTGCCATGCAAATAAGACAAGTCAAAAGTGCTGGAAAGTGCTCTAGGATACGGTGCGGCAGAGTCATAATCCTGTTAGATATGTTGGCCCAGAATCTATGAATACAAAACAGGTACTTGCTTTGATTCCACGCGCTGTTCAAGTGCAGGGAAGTCTGTGGCGGTGAATTTCCAATGTGCGAGACCCGGTGTGCCGCTGATGGTAATGTGCCTCCGTCAAACTCAAGTAGTAAACTTTGCCCTTGTGGGTACGGGACCACGTGTCACAAGGAGTCCCACGGCTTCCTCAGAGGCACTGGGAACTATAGGTAAAATAGTGCTAACCTGGGACACAGCGCTTTGCTTTTAACACAAATCCCCCTTTAAAGACACGTTTCCCAACCCCTCTAGTGGGCAAGGGGATTTGGGGGGGAAACGTCTTGTTTCTCTGCTTTGAAGGAATACAAAACAATGAGATAATCGGAAACACGGCTCTTTGCACGGAGGAGATTACACACATTACCATCTGATTAAATAGCTTTAGTCTTTAAGTGTTCAAAGGAGATTATGGATTACTATGAAAAAAAGGTCTGTGTGCTGCTTTCTGAATTCAGACAACCTTTCTGTAAAACTTTCATTTGCTAGGGTTGATTGCTAAATTAAATGATATGGGATGATAAGGTATTTGTGTGTGTTTTTTTTAAAACTAATTAACATTTTTTGTTAAAGATAGACAGAGAAACTGGGAGTTACAGAAGTTGGATGAATGCATCTTTTCATGAAGGCTACAAAACTTTACAGCAGTGAGGTTTAAAGTGTTAGATATGCCAGATAATACCAATTGATTATTTGTCTCTAGATAGTAAAGTAAACTTGATAGGTTTATACCAAGCATTTTCAAGCATTTCTTCTTTTTTTTTTTCTCTAATAAAATATGTATTGAAGAAATAAAAATAGGTCATATGGATATGCATTTTCACATATAGCGTGAGATGATAAGAGCCAAGCTTAAAATGTGAGGGAAAAAAAGTAAAGAAACTGCCATCACTGCTGTTTTCCATCACATTACAAGACCCGATTACAGTCTATATATACACAGGCCTATACATATATGTATATGTTCTGATTTGCGGATGCCTTTGTACTATCGCTGAGCAATGGTGCACTGCATGTAGTGGGATTATTTTTATCTTGTGCTATTCCTGAGCGAAGGGGAGGTTGGCAGCTCTTCATGCAATGACAGCAACAGCCAGAACGCTCCCAGAACCGAGGTTCACTCTACTCTATAGCGCATTACCATTCAGGGCAAGGGAAACGCAGATGGTACAACACAGCGACGTGACGAGGAAGAAAAAGAAGAAGACATGTTTATTGTTTATGAATCCAGTGTTAAACAGGTTCTGGTAAAAAGGACGGGTGCAGTGAGTTTTTTTGCATGAGGTCTCAAAGAAACTGCGGCGGGACTCCAGTGTGCCTCGCACTCAGTTCTCAACGGGAGCCGGACTTTGGAAATGTTCCCGCGACAGGACAATCAGCACATTCGTGTCAAAGCGATAAATAGAAATTGCAACGAAACGAGAAAAGAAGACAGTCTACCATTCCACATGACGACTAGATTTTTTTTTACATTTGAAACTCGGTGGATGCCAATTATTCCATATTAAATATTACATAGGCCTACTAGATATTAGAAAAGTTGACAGAATAATGTTGTTTTTTTGTTTTGTTTTGTTTCTCAGTGCAAAAGATATATTTCAAAAGAAGGTTTTAAAAGCCGTGTTCTTGGTTAATCATCCCATTACGACCCGCCCCGCCCCGCCACCTCCGCCATAATAACACTAAAGTAACCGGCCCTTTTAGCGAGCCTCAATAAATATTCAACATAAGCAGTATTACAGTCACCGTCAAGTAGCAGCAGTGTTCCAGCTCTGACTTTAAATACATATTCACAAACACGCAGTGTGCCACTGTACATCCACAAATTCATCAGAACGACTTCAACATCCCGTAGTAGTAATAATAATAATTACAAGTGTGTCGATAATAATTACCATGGCAACAACAACAGCAACAAAAAAAAGGAACAAAATGACAAAAAACAAAAAAACGAAAGAAAAATGTGCCGCAATCTTGCGCAGAAAATATTTACATTTCTTGTTCAAGTTCTGTGGCTTGTTTTCCCGTGTGTGAACTCCCCAAGTAAAAGAAGGCAATGAAGTGTGTCTCTCAGGTACAGTAGAAGGCTTGGAAGTGGTTGTGTGTGGGGGGGGGGGGGGACAGGTGACAGGAGGAGGAGGAGGAGGAGGAGGAGGAGGAGGAGGAGGAGGAGGAGGAGGAGGAGGAGGAGGACCAGCGGAGGAGGAGGAGTGTATCAGCTGGTGCAGATGCTGTTGATGGAGATGATGGCGGGGTCCACCAAGCCCATCTCCTCGTGCTCGTTAACACACAGCTGGTACCCGCAGCCGCGCCGGCGCTTCAGCGGCGTGACCTTAGCATCAGGCTTGGCGCGCGGCGGCAGCAGGAAGCCCACGCTGCCGGCGATGAGCATGTGCCAGATGCTGTGGATGTAGAAGTAGTTCTCCTCCGTCTCCACGAAGGCGTACAGCGCCACGGCCGACGTGGCGATCATGGTGCCGGGGAACAGGAAGAAGGCCCAGCGCTTCCAGGTGGGCGGGTAGCAGCGGCGGCGGCGGACGGTCCGCACCGTCTGGTGGGAACACGCACGCACACACACACACGTATGCACGCACACACACACACATGTATGCACGCACACACACACACGTATGCACACACACACACACACACATATGCACATACACATACACACGTATGCACATACACACACACATGTATGTACATACACACACACACACACACACACACACACACACACACACGTATGTACATACACACACATACACTCACAGATGTTTGCACATACAGACACACACACACACACGCATACAGATGTATACACATGCACACATGTTTATGCACAAACATACACACATGCATATATATACACACAGACACACATACAAATACACATACATTCATGTATACACACACATACACATATATGCATACATATGCACACATATACACACATACATACAAACACACATTTACACACACACACACACACACACACATTTAAACAAACAAGACATGAAGATGAAAGACATGCAGATTTGGATTGTTTTCAGAATGAGGCACCAAGCATGAGCTTTAGGCCATAGGATAAACACGACTTGCCTGTAATCCATCATGACTAATTAATATGATATCTTGTAATAATTGTATAAGCCATAAAAAGTGACCTTTTAAAAATCACACCCAAGCAAAAATACACCCGTCTACCTTCCAGCACAATATGCATCTCTGTCTAGTTTTGTACACACGTATACTTTACAGTCGGGGTTATGTCCCGGTCATGCTGTAGGTAGACGCAATCCTGCCAGCTAATGTGAAAGCTTTTAATATATATATATATATATGGAGACAGAGAGAAGAGAGAGAGAGCCGTGACAGTGATATATATATATATATATATATGTCTGCAAAAAAGTATTTAAAAACATGAGGCAACGAGTCCACTTAGAGTGAAAGCACACCTCGGCCATTTTCCCTTCTGACAGAGCTGAACTCTCGGTTGCCTACCGCATCACGCCCGCAGCGCGTGACACCCGGGCGAGGAGACAGACGGCCCGCGCCCATCGCCCAGCGCCCAGCGCCCCGCGCTTGACTGATCTAATTTGGCTGTGTCTGAAATCACGGCGAACGCCAAGCTCTGCAGAGTCGTGGCAGCTTGACATGAATAGGCCTTCATGGAAACCGCTGGCGGCTGCGGCGGCGCGCCGAACTCCAGCGGTGCAGGACCAACAGGAGACAACTGCTCATCCTCAGACTGGCTTTAAACGGTCGCAGCACGCATTGTTAAGCGAAGAGAATAAAGACAAAGAAGCTGTTCTAAATTTGCCAGTGTGATGAATGAATTATTATTTTGCACCATTTTAATAAAAGCCCCTTTCATGACTCCCCCCCCACCAATTCCCTCTTGTCTAGTTCTGTTGCGTAGAATCGGCTATTCACTCACAATACGCCGCGTAACGCAATCCCTGGATTGATTGTGAACCACATTTTGTGTCAACAACAGATTTGTAATTGACACATGTAGGACTAATAAGAGCGAGTACAAATGTAATGTTGGAGGCAATTTTAATATGCACAGTCAGGACTGTGACAAGATTGTGGCTAATGTCTAGGAGATGTGTACTCCAAGGCAGCGTTGGCACAGGAGCTGAAAGAATCACTAAGCTAAATTAAATATCATCCAAACATCAACAATTTCTGTACAACCCTCGGCAGAGCTGACAGTCGGTGCAGCAACCTCCACTCTGCACTAAAAGCAAAGCTTTCGGCAGAACTCACACAGTCTGTCCTTAAAACCCTTGTCAGAAAATTGGCCTTTAAAGAGGGTTGGTTGTTTTTTGAGGTGCTTTTTTTCTTTTTCTTTTTTCCCTTCGACATCACCAGAAAGACCATTATGTTTTATCTTACCCATCCAGGGAGCACATTATGACTCGGTGAACAGTCTGTGAAAGTACAAGCTGACTTATAATGGAACTACAAGCCTTGACTAATACCCGCATGCCGCAAAACTTTCCCCCTGTATGCTAATGCGGAGCGGCTCCCTTGGTCAGAAAGTCAGACGTTTCTAGCATGTTCCACTCCGCTGTAACCCTAAGTGACAGATGTAGCCGCTCGCTCGTGTCTGTTCTGCAGACGGAGCGGTTGAAAGGACAAAAGGCTGGCTGATGCTCACACGTGTGGATCCTCAAAGCTCAGTTTTCTGGGATGCATGTCGAAGCCCCTTTTTTAAAATCATAGGGTGAAATCACTTGAAACTCGCCGTGTTCCACTTCAGAGGAAGAAAATATGAGGAGAAACTGCAAAAACATGTTTCAAAAAACGTATCCGCCATTTTACGTGAACAATTTTTAGAAAGGGTTATTTGGCAGGAGCTCTTATCCCGAGCAACGCACCGAGGAGCTGTACACCTATACCACAGCATTGTTGAATACTTGATCCTGATTGGTCAATAACGTTACAAGGGTGTGCATTATTGTTCAATAACGGTACACCCCTGCCTTTTAACAGTTCTGAATCAATACCAATCAATACAAATCTGGTCAAATACAAATAGCAAGCAGATGTTTCCTTGACAATGCAGAAACAATAATGCTCAAAGTGCCACAGAAACGTTGTAAATGAAAGATACTAATATTGAATCATTGTTATTAAAAAACATAAAAAACAATAATAATCACATACAAAATAACGAAATAATACGAAGCCGTGTTTCCACTACATGGTACTGCTCGGCTCGTCACAACTCTACTCGCTTTTGGTACCAAGTATTTTGTTTTCCGCCGCATATCCCCCTCAGTGGAGGCTCAACTCCAACGCGACACAAACACACAGGAACAATGGAGGCGTGAACCTTCCTGCCTTCATTCCCTGACACACTGTAACCTACACTGTACACGTACTGCTACACTGTCAACCTAATTGCTGGCTACGCACGTACTATCATCTCCGCTCCGCTCGCATCCCGCCGCTCGCTCTCTCTCTCCCTCGCTCCAGCGAGGAGAGATCAGTCGAGTCGGTACCACGCAGTGGAATACGGCCAGTCGACACATTAACTAGGTTTTGAGTCGATTTGGACCAAGTCCAGGTAAATACGTGTATAAATATATCCTCCGCTCTCCTTACCCAGGCTACCGCCATGATACCCAGGGCAAACAGACTGGGTCCCAGCAGGTTCCAGAGGCCGTGGCGGTCCAGCTGAAGAGCCATGGAAAGAGACATGGCCCCCAGCAAGTACAGCACCTGGGGAACAAAACACAGACACACCTCAGTTCAGCAGGCAGCCCCCCCTAAATACTGCACAGGTCCCACTCTGGCTGCTCCCACAGAAAGGTTAATATCATAACAGAAGTGAGGGATTTCTCACGGTCTCTTTGGATGAGGAGCGGGTATGACGGAGATAACTAGGAGAGGGAGTTGCGGTGCTTGGGTCTGTGTGGACCGCCGGTAGTGTATTAGAGAGACAGGAGGAATATGAAATAAGAATAATAAAAAATATAAACACTCAAACTTAGAATATATATAAAAATACATAGTTTTGTACCTTTATAGGTACAGTATGTACGAGGACACATGATGCCAAACGGTATTTCTTCCGAATAACGTCTCCGAAGCGGCAGAGGAGAAATACACGACACAACCCGGGAAAATAACCAATAATATTTAACGTTATTTGTCTAACTTAGCTCTATATCTCCGCCTCCTATATAGGAGAGCTTTCTCTTAGCGATGCGATCGTTCGTTTTCTTGTATACATCACGCGAGGAAAAACCAACACCCGGGAAAAAGGACGAGCGAGCGAGCGAACGAGTCGTGAGATACAAAAATAATAAAAACCCAATCAATAACCCCGCTAGGCATGCCCTGAGCGGCTTATGCCTGCATGTCAAGCGTGCCGATGCCTGGGAGAAAATATTCTTCTGTGGCCTTGGCAGAGGAGGAGAGGAGAGGGAGCTGGGGGGAGGGAGGGTGGGAAAGGAGAGAGGAGCGAGGAAATAAGGAGGGAGAGGTGGGAGAGCAGAGAGAGAGGAGGCAGAGGAGGGAGAGGAGGGAGAGGAGACAGAGGCGGGAGAGGAGAGAGGCAGGAGAGGAGAGAGAGGAGACAGAGGAGGGAGAGGAGACAGAGGCGGGAGAGGAGAGAGGCAGGAGAGGAGAGAGAGGAGACAGAGGAGGGAGAGGAGCAAGAGGAGGGAGAGAAGAGAGGCAGGAGAGGAGAGAGGAGGGAGAGGAGAGAGATGAGACAGAGGCGGGAGAGGAGAGAGGCAGGAGAGGAGAGAGGAGGGAGAGGAGCGAGAGAAGACAGAGAAGAGAGGCAGAAGAGGAGAGAGGTGGGAGAGGAGACAGAGGCAGGAGAAGAGAGAGAGGAGAGAGGAGACAGAGGAGAGAGAGGAGACAGAGGAGGGAGAGAAGAGAGGCAGGAGAGGAGAGAGGAGGGAGAGGAGAGAGACGAGACAGAGGCGGGAGAGGAGAGAGGCAGGAGAGGAGAGAGGAGGGAGAGGATAAAGAGAGGCGGGAGAGGAGACAGAGGCGGGAGAGGAGAGATAGGAGCGAGAGGAGGGAGAGGAGAGAGGAAGGAGAGGCAGGAGAGGAGAGAGGAGGGAGAGGAGAGAGGAGGGAGAGGAGCGAGAGGAGGGAGAGGAGAGAGGCAGGAGAGGAGAGAGGAGGGAGAGGAGCGAGAGGAGACAGAAGAGAGGAGGGAGAGGAGACAGAGGCGGGAGAGGAGAGAGAGGAGGGAGAGGAGAGAGAGGAGAGAGGCAGGAGAGGAGAGAGGAGGGAGAGGAGAGAGAGGAGGGAGAGGAGAGAGGAGGGAGAGGAGCGAGAGGAGACAGAGAAGAGAGGCAGGAGAGGAGAGAGGAGGGGAGAGGAGGAGAGAGGAGAGAGAGGCGGGAGAGGAGACAGAGGCGGGGAGAGGAGGGAGAGGAGAGAGAGGAGAGAGGCAGGAGAGGAGAGAGGAGGGAGAGGAGAGAGAGGAGGGAGAGGAGAGAGGAGGGAGAGAAGACAGAAGCGGTAGAGGAGAGAGAGGAGAGAGGCAGGAGAGGAGAGAGAGGCGGGAGAGGAGACGGGGGGGAGAGATGAGGAATGGGTGGGCGGAGGAGCGAGTGCAGAGTGGGGGTGTGCAAGGGGGAGGGAGACCCGCCTGCAGAGAGATAGGACTAATTGGCACAGAGCAAGAGGAATAGAGGGAGAGGAGCTGAGAGTCAGAGCAGGACGAATCCAGGCTTCACCGGTCATCAGTCATGCTGGAACCACTGGTTTGGTGGGGCTGTGCACAGCCGCCGCGCATGTGGTCGTGTGGCCGAGCGTGTGTGTGTGTGTGTGTGTGTCTGTGTCTGTGTGTGCATGTACTGTATGCGTTCGGCACGCCAGCAGCACATTCATTTTATCGGTATTGATTTCCCTTGGCCCGGATCCATACGGAAACAGCCAACATTTGCTGTGCTCTTCGGTCGGGTCGTCTTTTTGTTGTTATCTCTATTGTACAGAGCAACCAAGGAAATAGCATTGCATGTTGTTTATAGAGTCACGTATAGGCGCACACACACACGCGCACACACACAACACACACACGCCCGCACACACACACACACACACACACGCCCACGCCTGCACACACACACACAAGCGCAAACAAGAGCACATGCCTACACACCAGCAGGTGTTGCAAGGTCCTAACCTTCTCCTGCTGTTGCACACACAAACAAGTTAAATTATACACACACACACACATACCCCCCCCCCCCCCAACACACACAGACACACACTTCTACTTGTGATTCCTGACATGCTCAGTGTGATTAGTGACTGTGTTTAGTGCAGCGCTCAGCAAAAATGAAAGCTCTGGAGGACAGCAGATGTTCGGACTTTCTCTCCTCCTCTCTCCTTCTCTCTCTCTCTCCTTCTTCTCTCTCCTCCTTTTCTCCTTCTCTCCCTCACACACACACACACACACACACACACACACTCCCCCCCCCCCCGACACGCTTCCATCTTGGTGAGTCGCCAGCTAGCGAGCGATCCGGGGAGAAAGAGCACCTGTTACTGTTTGCACCCAGCGCCCCGCGCCGCCGGTGGGTGTCAACAACAGAATCATCTCTCGCACCTTCGCTTCGATGATTGCACGACACAATCATTTTCTTTTTTTCATTACAGGGGCTCCGAAAATATCTGAGAAAAAGTAGCGACGATGAACAGCTCTTCTTCCCCTCCGGCTGCTCTCCCGCGAATTCAGTAATCCCCCGTTGGCACCGCAGACCATAACACACCCACTGACAATATGGCACCATCCATTCAGATGCAACCAGACTGCATGCGGGAGATAATACTAAAAGCGCATCCGGGTGGGCACAATTAGTCCCAACCCCCCCCCCCCCCTTAAATAACTAGATGAGAAAAGTTCATCCCACAACATGAGTGATGCAGATTTAGGACACACATTGCTTCTGTTAAAAAGGGATGGACAACAAATATCTCGGGTCATTAAGCAACCCGAAAAACGACGTTCGGTCGCGATCGCGCCTCGTTTCATTCTGTCGGTTTTTTCCTTATTTTTCCTTCACGCCGGTTCAATGGGTGGAGTCTATTTTTTGCCTCCCGGCGGGGGAGCCGCGCGGGCGACCAATTACCAGACACACTCATGTGGCCCGAGACAGGTCGGTCCCACTGCGCCCACGGTGCCAATTGGCAGCGTTTCAGACATCGAGGAAGTACAAACGACACAAAACCCCGATGGGGGGTGGGGGGGGTGGGTGGCGGCGGCGGCGGCGGCGGCAGGGGATTCAGACCACACACACCCCTACCATCTTTTCCAAGACTGAGTTTACGAGCCGACTTTGACAGATATATTAATATACTTTTTGACATTTTCTTGACAAGATATTCGGTAGGCGGTTCTCAACCAGTGGAGCCTCAGGACCCAGATGTGTCATTAGCCATTAAGTCACCACCCAAAAATAAAAAAAATGTATTCACCAATATTGCAGTGATCAGCAATGCCTTCATGTACCGTTAAAAACATGAAGCGCACAAAAAGATGCAACAATTGGGGCTAAACTCAATGAAATAGTGAGCCATTGAAACATGAATTACTTTTAGTTCAATTCATGGGCTTTTTTTCTAAAGATTAACTTTTGGCATATGCTCTGCGACCCACTCATGGGTCCCGACCCACCAGTTGAGAACCACTGGTATAGTGGATACATCCTTCTTGTGCAATCTGTTATGGTTATTTTACGAGGTTTTTTTAGATCCTGTTGTCCATCGCTTTTGAAAGCATCAGGAACGCACGCTGGGACGCCTACCTGTTTGATGATGGACTTAAGCCGCGCCATGGCGATGACCGTGACCCACACGGACATGAGCGAGCCCAAGAAGTCGCAGAACTGCAGGACGTCGTACTCCATGATGCAGAAGACCACGATGCCGGGCTGGTCGCACGCGTGGTAGAACTACGGGTGGGGGGATAGGGGACGAAAAAAGGGCAAGAAACAAGATGCTTAGCTTAAGCTTAATGACCATAAAAAGGACAGTTACTGCTAGCAAAGCAAAAACACTGTAAGTGCAAAGCTCGCTCATTTTCTTTCACTTGGGCGAGGCAATTAAGCCTCTTGTTTAGTATCAGTTTTCTATAGTTGCGTGGTCATCAATGCGAAAACTAAACCAAATGTTCCTTTAAGAAAAGCAAAATGGTTTTGTCGATGAATGCGGCATTTCGATAAATGCATTATGGACACAGTATTAAAAATAAACACTATTCTCACTCATGTTTGGACGTAAAAAATGGATGCGATACACAGTATAACTATACTGTGTCAGGGTATCTGCAGGTTTCAGCAAGTCAAATTTAAGACTTTTTAAGACCTTTTTAATACCACCTTGAATGAAATTTAAGACCTAAAACGCGTGATGGTGGGGGGGGGATCCGCTGTATTACAACACAAGCATAGCATGTGTGTCACTCAATGAGACTCATTCAGCTTGAATTTACTTTTACACAAAAGGCATCTGGCCTCTTCTGGGTTGGCAACAGACGCGAGCCAACTTCGGAAACGGACGTCTTCCAGCCAACTGTCCTTGAATTTGCACTTACCCATTGTTGCAGACTAGCTAGCAAGTGCGCTGATAACCGTTTATGTATGTATTATATATAGTTCTGCCCCGACAAATTTAAGACCTTGAGTTACAGTATTTAAGACCAGCATATTACATTTTTAACAAATTTAAGACTTTTTAAGGCCTTAAATTTAGAAACATGAATTTAAGACTTTTTAAGACTTTTTAAGGATCCGCGGACACCCTGGTATACTATTCATATTATCATCAAATATTGTGCTGAGCTGAGCTTCAGTCGTTCCCTCAATATCAGACGGTACAACGACATTGTTCACAACTTAAATAATAGCAGACAAAAACGGTACATTTCCCCAAACACTGTCAGCAAGTTTTACACCAACCACATTGGGTTCAGCTGTCGACTATAAGCCAAACCACACCGGGTTCAACTCTGAGCCAGTTTGACACCGGACCGCCGTGGGTTCAATAGTTTTCCCACAAAGGCCGGGACTGTACGAAGTGGGGCGACGGGCGACTCACGGTGGAGAAGAACATGGTGAAGATGTAGACGGACGCCTCCAGGAGGTAGTGGCTGCGGATGGCGACGGCCACCGGCGGGACGAACATCAGGTTGCTGAGACACAGGAGCAGCGTGGAGAGGAGCTGGAAGCCGTAGGAGTAGGCGCCTGAGTTGTCTGTGCAGCCCCAGCCGTCCCAGCCTGGGCACACGCACATAGGGGGACATACTGTATGTTAACATGGGGGGGGGTGGGGGATGTCCATGAGTACATATTATGTGTGTATTCATATAGGAGCAGGATATTGTAGTCTGGCGGTTATGGTGTTTGACTCCCGGCCAAAAGGTTCTGGGTTCAAACCCCAATGACCACAGTCTACCTTGGAGGCATCCTTGATGAAAGATGACTACCTGCTCATTTATGACATATGAGTTTTAATAAGCAGATTTTCATATGAACTAGGGGTGTTTTTTTTCATAACGATATGGCCTGTAAAGCTCTTTGAGACTGTAGCTGTCATTAAGGGCTATAGAAATAAAATTGACTTTGCCTCGACTAATGCACCGTGAACATGAGTCATGACACACCTGTGGGTTATACTCGCTGTGATAAGCTAAGTGTGTTTGAAATGCGTACAGGATATCAGGCAGTCAAGTGTCTGTGCGGGGCTGTGCGTCGGTTCGGCACGAGTGGCAGGTGTCAAGTACAAAACGGCTGCCAGGAGCCAACTGTTTGCACAAAGACAAATCCTCACACTGGATTTAATCATCCGTGATTGTCAGAAATGATGAGGAGCTCACGCAAATAATGAAAAGCAAACAATACAACAGCTGTAATTTGAGACTCTTTAAAAAATAAAAAAGTGAATCTAATAATTCAAATGAACCGAGTAGTCATAAAAAAAATGATGGTTAATATAAAAAATAATTGTAATGACTTAATGACGACCTGACCAAAAGAACATAATGTCCCTCATTTCAGAGTGAAACTGTAAAATGTGTAATATCCAATTTCATCCAATCTTCCCACGAACGGCGAGGCGGCCTGTTTCACCTGCTTTGCATTCACATGCGGCGTAAAGGTAGTTGTTGGTGCGCAGCAGTTTGCATTGTCCGTACGTCCCGCAGTCGTTGATGCAGGGCGTCAGGTAGGAGCGCAGGTACACCTCGGCCGTCACGTTAGCACACGCCTCGAACCTGCCAAGGTCACACAGCGCCGGGACGTTAGCCAGGAAACACAGGCGGCAGCCCGCAGGTCTGGGGCATCGCTGCTGAGATAGACAGCCCTTGTGCTTTCAGCGTGGGCAACATAGCTGCACAAAGTTAACTGCATAAATAAAGAATAGATTACAAATTAAAATCTGTGTTTCTATCAGACTTTGACATAATTTAGCAAAATGTTGTTTTCTTTCTTTCTCTTTCTCCCATTATTTATTCTTTCTTTCTGTCTCATCTCCTTTCACAGTCAACAGAGTGAAAATGCCATAGTTGTCTAAACATCAGGGAGGGGAAGTCATTCATTTCCCACCACAATCAATCCATTTAATTGCAATCAGGAGAACCTTTCTGGTTGTTTTGATCCCCCCTGCCGTTTTGTGACTAACGCGATGTAATAGCTTCAGCCCGTTTGAACGGGAGGAGATTAAGCCAATAGAAATGTACACTTTCACCAAATGCTTTCAGACCTAATCAATGCTCTGGTGTGCGGATGAGACCACATTCCCCACCATCTGTTAGGCTGATTTAATTTAAACCCCGTGTGGCTGGTTAAAAAATCTGCTTGCTTTCATTCTGTGGACATTTTCTATCCAGTTAATTTAGTGCCTCGGCCATACAGCTGAATTTGCATAATTCCTACAGTGTGAATCATTACACACATTAATATTGACATCTTAACACCCGCCGTATTTATAAATTGGTTTATGAAACGCTTAAAATAAATAAAATATCAATACAAATACGCATAATATTTGCGAAAATCTCATAAAAAATTTAAATCCAACCCCCTTGACATTACATTCACTCGACGCGGACAGGAAGCGTGTTGCCGTGTTGTTGGGCAGTCAGAATGCGTCCGCTGGGACCCAGATGGCGTGCTAACTGTGGACAGAAGGCCGCGCCTCTTGCTTGCGGGGTTTAGCCGCCTTTGATGAAAAGGTTGAAACAACTGATAACTGCCAAGGCAAGCTAAACAAAATCAATGAGGTTTTTTTACGTCGGTATTAATTGCCACAGTGCTGCCTGGCCTTTCGGGGGAATGGGAGTCGCACCTCCGTCGATCCGTCGCCTTTTGTTTCTGTATAATCAACAGCCATTTGTTTGCCGTACAAAAAGCCTTTTTCCAATTTGCCGTGACCCGAGAATCAAGACACGTCATTGACGGGTCGGCTTGAGGAAATGTCAACAAATTACCGGGTGGGTGCAGGGGGGGCGTTCAAATGCATGGAAAGCCTTTTTCATCTCTATTTTTATCTTATCTATCCTCTCAGTGCAAACGGTGAAGGGCGTGAGGGCTCGGCCCGCGCGAGCCGGGAGTAATAGCGTGTTCTGACCCGCGGTCCGTGGCGCACAGCGAGCGCAGGCTGAGGTACCAGGTCCCCGTCTGGGGGTACGGGATCCGCAGCTTGGTGATGTTGGAGGAGGCGTTGACCGCCAGGAGGAAGCCGGACGTCGACTCTGGAGAAAAAACACACAGAGAGGAGGAGGAGGAGGAGGAGGAGGAGGAGGAGGAGGAGGAGGAGGAGGAGGAGGAGGAGGAGGAGGAGGAGGATAACTTGTTAACTTGGGGACTGGGGCCTTCAGCCGTCAGCCGCAAGACGGGCATCAATGTAAAACTATTTAATGTACGTCCTTCGCCAAGGAAAGTTCTCCTCCTTCTCCTTGAGCGAGACTCGGTTTAGACACAATAACAAGCGGACAGGATGGAGGCGAAAGGCAGAGACATATGTTTTATTTCTCTGTAGGGACCCTCTCTCCATAATGTTGTCAGACACTTAATAACAATCTGAGCCTGTCAGCGGCAAAAACCCCCGAGCACTTTTAGAGGACGCACATTGACTGGGCGCTAATGCTGTATCTGTAGTTTTACATCACCCCCCCCCCCCCCCCCCCCCCCCCCCCCCCGCCCCCGCACTCGATACTGGACCAATCGCAAACTTTGTTGTCCGCGTTAGACCCAAAATGAATGCACAAATGCACAAATTATGAAACCACTTAAATCAAATTCCGATATTTTTGTTGTCATTTATTGCTGACAAGTATAGTCTATACGTCGGCGTGTTCCAGCCGACTCCCAGCCGAACGGTTCTGGGTTCGAGCCCCAACGTCTGCGGTCTTACCTGTGGGCATCCCAGAGCAAGACGCCCGCCCCCCCTACACGCTCCTTAGTAACATTTATCGGCAAAAAAATTCACCGTGAGTCACAGACTTACCCGATTCACATTTCATCGAAGAGTTCTCCCGCAGGAAGAGAGGCATGCCGTGGTTCAGGCACCCGAACACGGTGACGTTCGCTCCTTTCACGGTGGACTGAAAACAAAAAAAACCCGACAAACATCGTCAGAAATCACTCATGTCATAGATTTTAACTCTTTATTTTAATGAATTGGTCATTCGCTTTAGTTTGGCGGTATGGTACCACTCTTTTAGGGCGCTCCTCCCTGCTGTGGGAAGCATGATGTACAGGTGTCAGAGACCGCATAACAACATTTGACACCAGGGAGCACTGCACTAACCCCCCCCCCCCATGGGGTACAGCAGATGTCTCAACCCGTTGTGTAGGTGACATTCAGTACAGGGCAGAACCAAGGCAGGTGGAGGCTGGGGGGGGGGGGGGGGTGGTACTTAACGTCGCAGAGACTGTGTGTGTGTGTGTGTGTGTGTGTGTGTGTGTGAGCTGTAAGGTCTTAGATTGACCGCCTATCAGTGTACGTGCGTTTGATTGGACCGCGTTGGCTGTCAGCTGACAGGCGGTGCATGACTAGCGTGTCCCGCCAGAAATAGCTACGCCCAATCTATCCACCACCATATGTTTGAAAGTATAAAAAAAAAACAAGTATGTGTTAGTTTTTTCTTTTTTTTTTTCTTATTTTGCCTTTAGCTGTAAACTCACTTTGTTTTAAAACTAACACATAAACTGGAAGCGCCGTCTCGGTATTTCTCCGCAGGACCTACATGAAGATGTTGACAATACATCTACAAATAACAACGCGGGGAGTTACTGTAGCGTCGTAACATAACTACACATGAGCAATGTGGGCGATTCAGACGAAGGGCGGCTCTGGGGTGTGTGCGTGGGCGTGTGTGCGTGGGCGTGTGTATGTGTGTGTGTAGGAGTGGGTGTGTGTGTGTTATCTCTCACACACTATATAATGTTTTCTCCGGTCTCTGCAAGCGTTGCTAGCAGCGGCCAACTGCCACCATGAAAGCGAGGTCCAAAAACACACCTGCAATTAACCGCCCATCGCCATAGGCGCGTTGCTAAAGACAACTAAGCAGAAATCTTCGAGATCGCCACTTTAACAAAAGCATAAGCAAACAAAGGGGTCTCTACGGTTTCCGTGGTAACGGCGATGCAGCTCCCCAGCAGCCCTACAGAGCCTTTACAACAGCAGCGGCAACAACAACCGGCCGTGCAGTTCAACAAGCACGCAGCCGAAATACCATCTCATCAGAGTCTGCCGTTTCACTGCTGATCTTTTTTTGCCCCGATGTTGCGTGGAGACGTGTTGTACGCCACCAAGCGAACACAAACCCGCGCTTTGTTCTGTTCATCTACACTCCCTAAAGGGAAAACAATGGGAGCGTGCAACAAAGACACGCAACTCTGAAGCCAAGCCCTTTGTAAAACCCCCTCTCAGTCTGGTGCTGCTGGGTGCACATAGACACTCTGCTGTGTGTGTGTGTGTGTGTGTGTGTGTGTGTGTGTGTGTGTCAATTAGTAGTCAATTAACAGTCAATTAATCTAACGATATTTTTTCTGATTAGTCGATTCATCATTTAGTCTAGAAAATGTCAAGAATAATAGCAAATGCCGTCATAAGTTACCAGAGTCCAAAGTGATGTCTTAAATGCGCTGGTATATGTTTGCTATTTGTACTTGATACATGACCTAAACGATTAATCGATTCAAAAAAAAAAATGATTTGATTAATTATCTGTGGACAGACTAATCGATGATTCGTTGCAGCCCTAAACTAACACTAACACTACAGCATCCCACAACAAAGAAAGGTATTGAGGACTGACGATTGGCGATTGACTCACCATGTTGAGCTTGATCTCCATGTTGA
>JAOPHQ010003877.1:0-24466 GCA_030340625.1 Merluccius polli
ACTGGCCGAGGCCAGGACCCTCACTAAGGCTGAGGCAGAACTGAGACCCGGACCCTCACTAAGGCTGAGGCCTGGACCCTCACTAAGGCTGAGGCAGAACCGAGGCCCGGACACTCACTAAGGCCGAGGCCCGGACCCTCACTAAGGCTGAGGCCTGGACCCTCACTAAGGCCGAGGCCTGGACCCTCACTAAGGCCGAGGCCCGGACCCTCACTAAGGCCGAGGCCAGGACCCTCACTAAGGCTGAGGCCAGGACCCTCACTAAGGCTGAGGCCCGGACCCTCACTAAGGCCGAGGCCAGGACCCTCACTAAGGCTGAGGCAGAACTGAGACCCGGACCCTCACTAAGGCTGAGGCCTGGACCCTCACTAAGGCTGAGGCAGAACCGAGGCCCGGACACTCACTAAGGCCGAGGCCCGGACCCTCACTAAGGCTGAGGCCTGGACCCTCACTAAGGCCGAGGCCTGGACCCTCACTAAGGCCGAGGCCCGGACCCTCACTAAGGCCGAGGCCAGGACCCTCACTAAGGCCGAGGCCAGGACCCTCACTAAGGCTGAGGCCAGGACCCTCACTAAGGCTGAGGCCCGGACCCTCACTAAGGCCGAGGCCCGGACCCTCACTAAGGCTGAGGCCAGGACCCTCACCAAGGCTGAGGCCAGGACCCTCACCAAGGCTGAGACCCGGACCCTCACTAAGCCTGAGGCCCGGACCCTCACTAAGGCTGAGGCCCGGACCCTCACTAAGGCCGAGGCCAGGACCCTCACTAAGGCTGAGACCCGGACCCTCACTAAGGCTGAGGCCAGGTGGTCCCGTCTCCGGAGGTCTTCACTGCTTCGACAGTTTCAGCATCCAGAAGGTTATAATAATAATAATAATAATAATAATAATAACAATAATAATAATAATAATGAGCATTTCACAATTTAAAACACAAACTTTATTTTGACTTTCCGTTCTTAATATCACAAAAACAGTCACAAATACATACTTTCAAATGTATTATGTTTTATTGATTCTGCCTCACTATCCTGCGTATCCCTCCACCCAATCACAGCGCATGTAGACACACAGAAAGTAGTCCCGGACGGTACGCACCGCCCCCCCCCCCCCTTAGAGACGACAGATGTAGATAATGATCAAAGATAATGAAGATAATGATAAAGATAATTACACATTTCTTGCAGTGTCCCTTCTTCACAACACCTCATGAAACCGGTATTTATAAATATTATATATAAATATAATATTTATAGGCATTATATGTTTGGTAGTGGAGAGTGTTGTTGGATGTTACCGTCCAGAGGAATGGTTTGTTTTTATTCATTTTAAAAGTAATATAAAAGATTAAATCAGAAAAAAAAGAAAAGAGACAGTCGCAAATATCACTGAGTTTTACAAACGTCCTTCTGCTTGGGAGACAGCGGCCACCACTCCTCCTTCCCCTCCTTCTCCTCCTTCTCCTCCTTCCCCTCCTTCTCCTCCTTCCCCTCCTTCCGGTCCGCACTCACAGAAGCATCTGGAAAACAGAGACCACAGCACATCATGAAGTTATACTCTGAAACACCAGTGTGACTTTAGCGTGTGAACACCAGTGTGACTTTAGCGTGTTAACACCAGTGTGACTTTAGCGTGTAAACACCAGTGTGACTTTAGCGTGTTAACACCAGTGTGACTTTAGCGTGTAAACACCAGTGTGACTTTAGCGTGTTAACACCAGTGTGACTTTAGCGTGTTAACACCAGTGTGACTTTAGCGTGTAAACACCAGTGTGACTTTAGCGTGTAAACACCAGTGTGACTTTAGCGTGTAAACACCAGTGTGACTTTAGCGTGTTAACACCAGTGTGACTTTAGCGTGTTAACACCAGTGTGACTTTAGCGTGTTAACACCAGTGTGACTTTAGCGTGTTAACACCAGTGTGACTTTAGCGTGTAAACACCAGTGTGACTTTAGCGTGTTAACACCAGTGTGACTTTAGCGTGTAAACACCAGTGTGACTTTAGCGTGTTAACACCAGTGTGACTTTAGCGTGTTAACACCAGTGTGACTTCAGCGTGTTAACACCAGTGTGACTTTAGCGTGTAAACACCAGTGTGACTTTAGCGTGTTAACACCAGTGTGACTTTAGCGTGTTAACACCAGTGTGACTTTAGCGTGTTAACACCAGTGTGACTTCAGCGTGTTAACACCAGTGTGACTTTAGCGTGTTAACACCAGTGTGACTTTAGCGTGTTAACACCAGTGTGACTTTAGCGTGTTAACACCAGTGTGACTTTAGCGTGTTAACACCAGTGTGACTTTAGCGTGTAAACACCAGTGTGACTTTAGCGTGTAAACACCAGTGTGACTTTAGCGTGTAAACACCAGTGTGACTTTAGCGTGTAAACACCAGTGTGACTTTAGCGTGTTAACACCAGTGTGACTTTAGCGTGTTAACACCAGTGTGACTTCAGCGTGTTAACACCAGTGTGACTTTAGCGTGTTAACACCAGTGTGACTTCAGCGTGTTAACACCAGTGTGACTTTAGCGTGTAAACACCAGTGTGACTTTAGCGTGTAAACACCAGTGTGACTTTAGCGTGTTAACACCAGTGTGACTTTAGCGTGTTAACACCAGTGTGACTTTAGCGTGTAAACACCAGTGTGACTTTAGCGTGTAAACACCAGTGTGACTTTAGCGTGTAAACACCAGTGTGACTTTAGCGTGTAAACACCAGTGTGACTTTAGCGTGTAAACACCAGTGTGACTTTAGCGTGTTAACACCAGTGTGACTTTAGCGTGTTAACACCAGTGTGACTTTAGCGTGTAAACACCAGTGTGACTTTAGCGTGTAAACACCAGTGTGACTTTAGCGTGTAAACACCAGTGTGACTTTAGCGTGTTAACACCAGTGTGACTTTAGCGTGTTAACACCAGTGTGACTTTAGCGTGTTAACACCAGTGTGACTTTAGCGTGTTAACACCAGTGTGACTTTAGCGTGTTAACACCAGTGTGACTTTAGCGTGTTAACACCAGTGTGACTTTAGCGTGTTAACACCAGTGTGACTTTAGCGTGTTAACACCAGTGTGACTTTAGCGTGTTAACACCAGTGTGACTTTAGCGTGTAAACACCAGTGAGGACAGTTAAAGGTGTGTCCTATAAACACCTGACAGTGTCCCTTTAACCCTTACAGTGCTTACAAAGTGATGTCATGAAGTGGTGTGAACTTGAAACACACACACACACACACACACACACACACACACACACACACACACACACACACACACACACACACACACACACACACACACACACACACACACACACACACACACACACACATTACCCTCTTCTATAGTTTTAGAGTCTTCTTCTGTGTTTGAAGGCACACAGGAAACTTCTGATTAAAGACACAAAATGCAGGTTTAGGGTAACCCAGACTAACCCCAACCCAGACTAACCCTAACCCAGCCTAACCCTAACCCAGACTAACCCTAACCCAGCCTAACCCTAACCCAGCCTAACCCTAACCCAGCCTAACCCTAACCCAGTCTTAACCTAACCCTAACCCAGTCTAACCCTAACCCAGTCTAACCCTAACCCAGACTAACCCTAACCCAACCTAACCCTAACCCAGTCTAACCCTAACCCAGACTAACCCTAACCCAGTCTAACCCTAACCCAGCCTAACCCTAACCCAGTCTTAACCTAACCCTAACCCAGTCTAACCCTAACCCAGACTAAACCTAACCCTAACCCAGACTAAACCTAACCCAGTCTAACCCTAACCCAGACTAAACCTAACCCTAACCCAGTCTAACCCTAACCCAGTCTAAACCTAACCCAGACTAAACCTAACCCTAACCCAGTCTTAACCGTAACCCAGACTAAACCTAACCCAGTCTAAACCTAACCCAGTCTTAACCTAACCCTAACCCAGTCTAAACCTAACCCAGTCTTAACCTAACCCTAACCCAGACTAACCCTAACCCAGACTAACCCTAACCCAACCCTAACCCAGACTAAACCTAACCCTAACCCAGACTAACCCTAACCCAGACTAAACCTAACCCAGACTAAACCTAACCCTGTCTAAACCTAACCCTAAGCCAGACTAACCCTAACCCAGACTAAACCTAACCCTAACCCAGACTAACCCTAACCCAGACTAACCCTAACCCCAACCCAGACTAAACCTAAACCTAACCCAGACTAAACCTAACCCAGACTAAACCTAACCCAGTCCAGACAGAGCCAGTCTAGACAGAGCCAGTCTTCTGAAGGAAGGAGAACATCAGACAGAGCCAGTCTTCTGGAGAGGAACTGAAACCCACCTGGATCAATGCCCAGGTTGGAGTTGTCAAAGAACCGCTTGGGATGGTTCTTGGACAGCTTCTCAAAGCCAGCACCGGAGCCGGGGCCAAAGAACGTGGTCTTCTGGGAGTCCGCCATGTTTTGGGGCGAGGCTAGGACCTTGAGGGGCGAGTCTAGGACCTTGCGGGGCGAGTCTCGGACCTTGCGGGGCGAGTCTCGGACCTTGCGGGGCGAGTCTCGGACCTTGCGGGGCGAGTCTAGGACCTTGCAGGGCATTCTGTGGAACCTCTTGGGAGAGCTGAGGAGGTCGGAGGCGTCGGACTCTGTGGGGGGAAGCAGGTGCTTCCTGGATGGCACGGTTGCCGTTGGCGACCGCGGCCGGTCCAGCTTGTTCTTCTCCTTTAGGTTGAAGGCCCTGGCCTTCCACTTGGAGATCTCTGCTTGGTGGCTGCAGATCTCAGACCGCTGGCTGGACACCAGACTGTAGGGTTACATTAGATCAGATTAGCCGAAGGAGAAGGAGAAGGCATCAATAGATTTATAATAATGATTACTTTGAGGTCTGAATGGGCAACACTGCAACAAGAGAGGTAAGAGAGGAGCAGCACCTGTCCAGCTCAGTGACCTTCAGCTGCAGCACCCGGACCTCCTCCTCTAGTTTAGACCTCTCCAGGTGGTCGCTGGACTGGACCTTGGAGCCCCGAGGGGCGGTGAGCTTGCAGTACAGGTCCTCCCCCTGCATGACTACAGCATGACATCACCAGTGAGTAGGACTACAACATGACATCACCAGTGAGTAGAGGACTACAACATGACATCACCAGTTAGTAGAGGACTACAACATGACATCACCAGTTAGTAGAGGACTACAACATGACATCACCAGTGAGTACAGGACTACAACATGACATCAGTTAGTAGAGGACTACAACATGACATCAGTTAGTAGAGGACTACAACATGACATCACTAGTTAGTAGAGGCCTACAACATGACATCACTAGTTAGTAGAGGACTACAACATGACATCACCAGTTAGTAGAGGACTACAACATGACATCACTAGTTAGTAGAGGCCTACAACATGACATCACTAGTTAGTAGAGGACTACAACATGACATCACCAGTTAGTACAGGACTACAACATGACATCATCAGTTAGTAGAGGACTACAACATGACATCAGTTAGTAGAGGACTACAACATGACATCAGTTAGTAGAGGACTACAACATGACATCACCAGTTAGTAGAGGACTACAACATGACATCACTAGTTAGTAGAGGACTACAACATGACATCACTAGTTAGTAGAGGACTACAACATGACATCAGTTAGTAGAGGACTACAACATGACATCAGTTAGTAGAGGACTACAACATGACATCAGTTAGTAGAGGACTACAACATGACATCACTAGTTAGTAGAGGACTACAACGTGACATCAGTTAGTAGAGGACTACAATATGACATCACTAGTTAGTAGAGGACTACAACATGACATCAGTTAGTAGAGGACTACAACATGACATCAGTTAGTAGAGGACTACAACATGACATCACTAGTTAGTATAGGACTACAACATGACATCACTAGTTAGTAGAGGACTACAACATGACATCACTAGTTAGTAGAGGACTACAACATGACAGTATGAAGTGGTGATGTTCTTACAGGACTCCTGCTGCTCCTGCTGGGTTTTCCTCAGCGTCTCTCGGAGCTTCCTCAGAGACTCCTCCTTGATGTTCAGTCGACTGGTCAGACTCCTCACCCTGCACACCAACACAGTACTGTCTAACCCTGCACACCAACACAGTACTGTCTAACCCTGCACACCAACACATTACTCTCTAACCCTGCACACCAAACGCATTACTCTCTAACCCTGCACACCAAACACATTACTCTCTAACCCTGCACACCAACACATTACTCTCTAACCCTGCACACCAACACATTACTCTCTAACCCTGCACACCAACACATTACTCTCTAACCCTGCACACCAAACACATTACTCTCTAACCCTGCACACCAACACATTACTCTAACCCTGCACACCAAACACATTACTCTCTAACCCTGCACACCAAACACATTACTCTCTAACCCTGCACACCAAACACATTACTCTCTAACCCTGCACACCAACACATTACTGTCTAACCCTGCATACCAACACATTACTCTCTAACCCTGCACACCAAACACATTACTGTCTAACCCTGCACACCAACACAGTAGTCAGTAGAAAGGTGGGTCTTACTCTTGCTGGTGTTTGCTGGTAGCGGAGGTCACCTCCACCTCCAGCTTCACCACTTTGTTCCGGAGCATCTCCACCTCCAGGACACTAGGGGGCGCCTGCGTCCGGATCTGCGGCCAACAGAAACACAATCACACGTTTGTACAACTGAAGGATCACCAGTTCACTTTATCGCCACCGTCGGGAGGAGACATTACTTTCCAGGAAGAAAACAAAAAACAAACTGTCTTTCAAATAATTCAACACCGCAACGTCAAAGTTGGTATTGTGTCTTTATATATAATATTAATAATAATAATAATAATAATATTAATAGGGACTTGTATAGCACTTTCCTAGGACTCAAAGTCACTAATAATTGAACACTGCAACGTCAAAGTTGACATTGTGTCTTTATATACGGTCAGGTACTGGCATGTGTCATTCTATAACATTTGATTTATGTCCACATATGTCTTTTATCCGTCATTGATTAGAACGTCTGAGGCAGCAAACGCACTGCATTACGTTAGCATCGACAAACTGACAGTATAGAGGTAGAGGTCTGTATAGTCCAGTATAGAGGTGTGTGTAGTCCAGTATAGAGGTGTGTGTATAGTCCAGTATAGAGGTGTGTGTATAGTCCAGTATAGAGGTAGAGGTGTGTGTATAGTCCAGTATAGAGGTGTGTGTATAGTCCAGTATAGAGGTAGAGGTGTGTGTATAGTCCAGTATAGAGGTAGAGGTGTGTGTATAGTCCAGTATAGAGGTAGAGGTGTGTGTATAGTCCAGTATAGAGGTAGAGGTGTGTGTATAGTCCAGTATAGAGGTAGAGGTGTGTGTATAGTCCAGTATAGAGGTAGAGGTGTGTGTATAGTCCAGTATAGAGGTAGAGGTGTGTGTATAGTCCAGTATAGAGGTAGAGGTGTGTGTATAGTCCAGTATAGAGGTAGAGGTGTGTGTAGTCCAGTATAGAGCTAGAGGTGTGTGTAGTCCAGTATAGAGCTAGAGGTGTGTGTAGTCCAGTATAGAGGTAGAGGTGTGTGTAGTCCAGTATAGAGCTAGCGGTAATAGACTGACCTCCTCCTCCAGCTTGGTCCTGAGGGTCTGGATGTCCGAGTCCTTGTCCTGGAGCTCTGTCTGCAGCAGCTGGGTGGTCCTCTTGTGGTTGGACAACCGCTCAGTGGACCTCAGCTGGACCTCCTCCAGCTCTCGCTGCAGCGCCTGGACCCAGCAGCACTCACTACAGCGGCCGCGCATGCATGCACACAGCAGCACGCACACACACACGGCCACCCCCCCACCCACACACACACACACACACACACCCCCACCCACACACAACCTACTGTGAGGTGCTTGTGGGCGTCCTGCAGCTGGAGAAGAAGCCGCTGGTTGTCTCGGAGCAGTTGCAGCTCCTCGGCCTTCAGTGGAGGGTTGTCCAGAGCCTGGAGCAGAGTGGAGGTCTTGCTCCTCTCCTCCTCCAGCCCAGCGGTCGCCTCCTCAGCCAGCTCCTGCAGCTCCTTCCGAACTTCTCTCCGGGCTTCTTGTACAGCCTGCAAGTCATATTATGTTATAACATGCATCTGTAGTGTCAGGGTTATAACACGCATCTGTAGTGTCAGGGTTATAACATGCATCTGTAGTGTCAGGGTTATAACACGCATCTGTAGTGTCAGGGTTATAACACGCATCTGTAGTGTCAGGGTTATAACACGCATCTGTAGTGTCAGGGTTATAACACGCATCTGTAGTGTCAGGGTTATAACACGCATCTGTAGTGTCAGGGTTATAACACGCATCTGTAGTGTCAGGGTTATAACACGCATCTGTAGTGTTAGGGTTATAACACGCATCTGTAGTGTCAGGGTTATAACACGCATCTGTAGTGTCAGGGTTATAACACGCATCTGTAGTGTCAGGGTTATAACACGCATCTGTAGTGTTAGGGTTATAACATGCATCTGTAGTGTTAGGGTTATAACATGCATCTGTAGTGTCAGGGTTATAACATGCATCTGTAGTGTCAGGGTTATAACATGCATCTGTAGTGTCAGGGTTATAACATGTATCTGTAGTGTCAGGGTTATAACATGCATCTGTAGTGTCAGGGTTATAACATGCATCTGTAGTGTCAGGGTTATAACATGCATCTGTAGTGTCAGGGTTATAACATGCATCTGTAGTGTCAGGGTTATAACATGCATCTGTAGTGTCAGGGTTATAACATGCATCTGTAGTGTCAGGGTTATAACATGCCTCTGTAGTGTCAGGGTTATGACACGCATCTGTAGTGTCAGGGTTATGACACGCATCTGTAGTGTCAGGGTTATGACACGCATCTGTAGTGTCAGGGTTATGACACGCATCTGTAGTGTCAGGGTTATGACACGCATCTGTAGTGTCAGGGTTATGACACGCATCTGTAGTGTCAGGGTTATAACACGCATCTGTAGTGTCAGGGTTATAACACGCATCTGTAGTGTCAGGGTTATAACACGCATCTGTAGTGTCAGGGTTATAACATGCATCTGTAGTGTCAGGGTTATACCATGCATCTGTAGTGTCAGGGTTATAACATGCATCTGTAGTGTCAGGGTTATACCATGCATCTGTAGTGTCAGGGTTATAACATGCATCTGTAGTGTCAGGGTTATAACATGCATCTGTAGTGTCAGGGTTATAACATGCATTTGTAGTGTCAGGGTTATAACATGCATCTGTAGTGTCAGGGTTATAACATGCATCTGTAGTGTCAGGGTTATAACATGTATCTGTAGTGTTAGGGTTATAACATGCATCTGTAGCGTCAGGGTTATACCATGCATCTGTAGTGTCAGGGTTATAACATGCATCTGTAGTGTCAGGGTTATAACATGCATCTGTAGTGTCAGGGTTATAACATGCATCTGTAGTGTTAGGGTTATAACATGCATCTGTAGTGTCAGGGTTATAACACGCATCTGTAGTGTCAGGGTTATAACACGCATCTGTAGTGTCAGGGTTATAACACGCATCTGTAGTGTCAGGGTTATAACACGCATCTGTAGTGTCAGGGTTATAACACGCATCTGTAGTGTCAGGGTTATAACACGCATCTGTAGTGTCAGGGTTATAACACGCATCTGTAGTGTCAGGGTTATAACACGCATCTGTAGTGTCAGGGTTATAACACGCATCTGTAGTGTCAGGGTTATAACACGCATCTGTAGTGTCAGGGTTATAACACGCATCTGTAGTGTCAGGGTTATAACACGCATCTGTAGTGTCAGGGTTATAACACGCATCTGTAGTGTCAGGGTTATAACACGCATCTGTAGTGTCAGGGTGATAACACGCATCTGTAGTGTCAGGGTGATAACACGCATCTGTAGTGTCAGGGTGATAACACGCATCTGTAGTGTCAGGGTGATAACACGCATCTGTAGTGTCAGGGTTATAACACGCATCTGTAGTGTCAGGGTTATAACACGCATCTGTAGTGTCAGGGTTATAACACGCATCTGTAGTGTCAGGGTTATAACACGCATCTGTAGTGTCAGGGTTATAACACGCATCTGTAGTGTCAGGGTTATAACACGCATCTGTAGTGTCAGGGTTATAACATGCATCTGTAGTGTCAGGGTTATAACATGCATCTGTAGTGTCAGGGTTATAACATGCATCTGTAGTGTCAGGGTTATAACACGCATCTGTAGTGTCAGGGTTATAACACGCATCTGTAGTGTCAGGGTTATAACACGCATCTGTAGTGTCAGGGTTATAACATGCATCTGTAGTGTCAGGGTTATAACATGCATCTGTAGTGTCAGGGTTATAACATGCATCTGTAGTGTCAGGGTTATAACATGCATCTGTAGTGTCAGGGTTATAACATGCATCTGTAGTGTCAGGGTTATAACATGCATCTGTAGTGTCAGGGTTATAACATGCATCTGTAGTGTCAGGGTTATAACATGCATCTGTAGTGTCAGGGTTATAACATGTATCTGACCTGTACAGTGTTGGCGTGGAGCAGCGCAGCAGCAGAAGAGCGTTTCAGCTCAGCAGTCAGGAGGTCCTCCAGGGTGTGGTGGTCCAGGGTGTGGTGGTCCAGGGTGTGGTGGTCCAGGGTGTGGTGGTCCAGGGTGTGGTGGTCCAGGGGTGTGTGGCTGCAGACGGTCTTCAAACGCTCCAGGAAGCCTCTCATCTCGCCCAGCTGAGCCGCCAGGCTCCTGGACACGCCCCCAAGCCTCTCCTCCAACACGTCCAGCTGGGACGCCATTCTCTGGGAACCGGAGAAGATCACGGACAACGGTAAGCCTGGGATGAGACCAGCTCAGGAGGAACACTGGGGTCCATTAAATCACTCTCCTGCTTGAAGTGTCTTTGAGCAAGGCACTAAACCTCACTGCTCTGAAGAGCTGGTGGACATGAGCTGTGTTGGATTGTTTTCTTGATGTGTTGGCGCAGTAAAGAGAGGAGTGAACAGTCCACCTCCACATGCGTTTCACCTCCAGATGCACGTAAACAGCATATTTCAATGAGCGTGGTTTAAGGGTGTAATACCGGGCCTTACCTGCAGGTAGCGCTCCCTGCGGTCCAGCAGGCCAGTGAGTCGGTGTTCCCACAGCGCGTGGAGGTCGTCGCCGGGGGCGGTGGAGCTCAGCAGGACATCCTGCAGCCGCTGCTGCTCCAGCACCGCTAGGTCGCTGTGCACCAGCTCCTCCATGCGGCGCTGGTAGTCGCTAGCGGAGCACTTCAGTAGCCACTGCACCGATCAAGAGGGGCTGCGTTAGCAATTTGTTAGCATCCCCCTGGCGAGTGATAAGAGATATGGAGATGCAGAGAGAAGAGATATAGAGACATGATGTTTACCGTGGCGTCTGCCAGCCCCCGTATGGATTCGACGTGGTGCCTGGTGAGCTGGCCGTAGAGCTGGAGGAGGCCCTTGGGGAGAGAGGAAAGCTGCTGCTCCCTGAACACAGAGATCTCCAGCAAGGTCTCGTCCAGCGGAGCCACGCTATGAGAGGAACATCTGGAGATGAACAACTGGAAGCTCTCTGCAGAATCCTGGAGAGAGACGGACAACCAGGGGTGGTGAGCACCGCTCCTGATCCTCAACCTGGGACACACCTGGCCAGAGATCACCTGGTTCCTACCACAGAACTATCTGGTAGCAGTAGCGGATACGTTGGAAAACTCTCGTTGCTAGTATGGAAAATACTGAAAGATAATGTCTGGTAGATAATGTTAGTTAATAATGTCTGGTAGATAATGTTAGTTAATGTCTGGTAGATAATGTTAGTTAATAATATCTGGTAGATAATGTTAGTTAATAATGTCTGGTAGATAATGTTAGTTAATGTCTGGTAGATAATGTTAGTTAATAATGTCTGGTAGATAATGTTAGTTAATGTCTGGTAGATAATGTTAGTTAATAATGTCTGGTAGATAATGTTAGTTAATAATGTCTGGTAGATAATGTTAGTTAATAATGTCTGGTAGATAATGTTAGTTAATAATGTCTGGTAGATAATGTTAGTTAATGTCTGGTAGATAATGTTAGTTAATAATGTCTGGTGGTTTATGTTAGTTAATAATGTCTGGTAATTTAATGTTAGTTAATAATGTCTGGTGGTTTATGTTAGTTAATAATGTCTGGTAGATAATGTTAGTTAATAATGTCTGGTAGATAATGTTAGTTAATAATGTCTGGTAGATAATGTTAGTTAATAATGTCTGGTAGATAACGTTAGTTAATAATGTCTGGTGGTTTATGTTAGTTAATAATGTCTGGTAGATAATGTTAGTTAATAATGTCTGGTAGATAATGTTAGTTAATAATGTCTGGTGGTTTATGTTGGTTAATAATGTCTGGTAGATAATGTTAGTTAATAATGTCTGGTAGATAACGTTAGTTAATAATGTCTGGTGGTTTATGTTGGTTAATAATGTCTGGTAGATAATGTTAGTTAATAATGTCTGGTAGATAATGTTAGTTAATAATGTCTGGTAGATAATGTTAGTTAATAATGTCTGGTAGATAATGTTGGTTAATAATGTCTGGTAGATAATGTTAGTTAATAATGTCTGGTAGATAATGTTAGTTAATAATGTCTGGTAGATAATGTTAGTTAATAATGTCTGGTAGATAATGTTAGTTAATAATGTCTGGTGGTTTATGTTGGTTAATAATGTCTGGTAGATAATGTTAGTTAATAATGTCTGGTAGATAATGTTAGTTAATAATGTCTGGTAGATAATGTTAGTTAATAATGTCTGGTAGATAATGTTGGTTAATAATGTCTGGTAGATAATGTTAGTTAATAATGTCTGGTAGATAATGTTAGTTAATAATGTCTGGTAGATAATGTTAGTTAATAATGTCTGGTAGATAATGTTAGTTAATAATGTCTGGTGGTTTATGTTGGTTAATAATGTCTGGTAGATAATGTTAGTTAATAATGTCTGGTAGTTTGTTAGTACTGTCTGGGTAGTTGTTATTTCACGGCACCTTGAGGCGTCGAGTTGTGTCCTTGAGTCTTGACGACAAATCCTCTGGTGTTGCCATAGCGACAACATCTGAATGGTTGCTGCGGGGATCCTGGTTGTGCATCTTCTCCAAGAGTGCAGAGGAGGCTGTGGCCGCGCTCACCAACTGACCAGACAGAACCAAAGAACAAACACTTTCAGAACACAATGGTAATGAACCACAGTGGTAATGAACGAGTGGTAATGAACCATAGTGGTAATGAACCCCAGCCAATCAGGGAGCAGACAGATGCTCAACAGCCAATCAGAATGACTAAACGCGTCACACCAACATATTGTCAACATATTGATCTCTCCAGGGATCCAGGGTCAACTCCTCACCTTCTCCTGCTGCAACTTGACCTCCTCCTGCAGGCTCCTCTTCTCCTCTGCCATACGGGTCAACTCCTCCTGTAGTCCAGTCTTCTCCTTTCTGACATGGGCCACCTCCTCCTGGAAGGTTCTGCTCTCCTCTACCCCCCTGGCCACCTCCTCTTGTAGTGTAGTCTTCTCCTTTCTGACATGGGCCACCTCCTCCTGGAAGGTTCTGCTCTCCTCTACCCCCCTGGCCACCTCCTCTTGTAGTCTAGTCTTCTCCTTTCTGAGGTGGGCCACCTCCTCCTGGAAGGTTCTGCTCTCCTCTACCCCCCTGGCCACCTCCTCTTGTAGTCTAGTCTTCTCCTTTCTGAGGTGGGCCACCTCCTCCTGGAAGATTCTCCTCTCCTCTACCCCCCTGGCCACCTCCTCTTGTAGTCTAGTCTTCTCCTTTCTGACGTGGGCCACCTCCTCCTGGAAGGTTCTCTTCTCCTCTACCCCCCTAGCCACCTCCTCCTGTAGTCCAGTCTTCTCCTTTCTGAGGTGGGCCACCTCCTCCTGGAAGGTTCTCCTCTCCTCTACCCTCTTGGCCACCTCCTCCTCCATACAGGCCATCTGCTCCTGTAGTCCAGTCTTCTCCTCCTCCATACAGGCCAACTGCTCCTGTAGTCCAGTCTTCTCCTCCTCCATACGGGTCAACTGCTCCTGTAGTCCAGTCTTCTCCTGCTCCATACGGGTCAACTGCTCCCGTAGTCCAGTCTTCTCCTCCTCCATACGGGTCAACTGCTCCTGTAGTCCAGTCTTCTCCTCCTCCATACGGGTCAACTGCTCCTGTAGTTCAGTCTTCTCCTTTCTTATGTGGGCAACCTCCTCCTGTAGTCCAGTCTTCTCCCCCATACAGGCCAACTGCTCCTGTAGTCCGGTCTTCTCCTCCTCCATACAGGCCAACTGCTCCTGTAGTCCGGTCTTCTCCTCCTCCATACGGGTCAACTGCTCCTGTAGTCCAGTCTTCTCCTCCTCCATACGGGTCAACTGCTCCTGTAGTTCAGTCTTCTCCTTTCTTATGTGGGCAACCTCCTCCTGTAGTCCAGTCTTCTCCCCCATACAGGCCAACTGCTCCTGTAGTCCGGTCTTCTCCTCCTCCATACAGGCCAACTGCTCCTGTAGTCCGGTCTTCTCCTCCTCCATACGGGTCAACTGCTCCTGTAGTCCGGTCTTCTCCTCCTCCATACGGGTCAACTGCTCCTGTAGTTCAGTCTTCTCCTTTCTTATGTGGGCAACCTCCTCCTGTAGTCCAGTCTTCTCCCCCATACAGGCCAACTGCTCCTGTAGTCCGGTCTTCTCCTCCTCCATACAGGCCAACTGCTCCTGTAGTCCGGTCTTCTCCTCCTCCATACAGGCCAACTGCTCCTGTATTCCAGTCCTTTCCTTTCCGATTTGGACAAGCAGTATTTCCAGCTGCTGAATCTAGAGAAGGATGGCAGAGTAAGGATCAAAGACTAGAGACCAGAAGAGGAGGTGTAAGGTGGTTATTGGGGCGGAGATGTGCTGGACCTACCTGCTGTTGAAGAAGGTCCTCTTTCTTCTGGCTCTCAGACCTCTGCTCCAGATTCAGCTGCTCCTGGGTGGAGGAGATCTGGAGGAAACGCAGCACTTAGAAGTCACCATCATGAAAATAACACTTAACTGATCATTCCAGTTGACGTTTTCGTTGTTACCATGTGGATCTTGTCCTCCATCTCCTCTCTGAGCTGCTTCTTCTCCTCTCTCAGCTGCTCTCTCTCCTGGCTGAGAGCAGCCACCTCAGACACCAGTCTCTCCACCTCCTCTGGACCACTGCTGGACCTCTGAGTGTCTCTCTCTGACCTCACAGCCTGCAGCTCAGCAGACAGGTGTTGGATCTATGAGGAGATACAGTCACCAAGAGGCCCTACTGGTGTCGCACTCCCTCCCCAACATCTCAAAACTAAAATATTTCATACAGAAAACTACATTTAAAATAAACTTGCATGTTGTTGAGTCAATTGACTCAGACTTTACCAGATCTACATGTGTACCTCAGACCATGTGTAGTAGCATCAGGTCTACCTGTTTATCTATGACAATCAGTTGTGACATAGATGTCTTCTTCATCTTCATCTACTTTTGTCCAAAGTGAAGGAACAAAACAAAACAGCTATGGACTAAAGTGTTGAAGGTTAGCGATACAGTAAGAGTACTCAGTATGTTATGTACTCTGTAGGCTTGCTGCAGTAGTAGGTGTTACATGGTGTTCATACACCGATTACATCACTAGTCAGTGCGGTGTTACACGGTGTTCATACACCGATTACATCACTAGTCAGTGCGGTGTTACACAGTGTTCATACACTGATTACATGTCGGTTAGTACTGAATGGTTTAGTATCAAAGCATTTTCACAAAGTACGAGTAATTGAGCACAGCATCATCCAGGCATCTGACCTGTTGTTGGAGCTCTCTCAGCTGGGCTGCGTTGTCCAGCACTGGTTCAGTCTGAGAGGAGCTCTCCTCCACCTCCTGGTCCCTCAGCACCACCAGCTCTGCCTTCAGGCTCCTGATCTTGTCCAAAGCCTTCCGGAGCTCCTCCTGGTTCTCGATCATCTGACACAACACAGTCAGTCAGCCACGCTAACGTGTTAAGCTCACCATCCTCATGTGATGCTAGTCACTAGATGACCTCACCATCTCCACGTTATCCTGGAGGTCGGTCTTCAGCTCGTTCCTCTCGATCCTCTCACTCTCCATGTTCTCCTCAAGACATTGGATCTGCAACAACACATCAAGATGAGGAGGTGGAGGGTAGGAGTTGGAGGTGGAGGGTAGGAGTTGGAGGTGGAGGGTAGGAGTTGGAGAAGGTGTAGTGGTTGGAGAAGGAGGTGTATGAAAGAGTTGTACATTGTGGTTCTTGTCCTCCATCTCCTCTCTGAGCTGCTTCTTCTCCTCTCTCAGCTGCTCTCTCTCCTGGCTGAGAGCAGCCACCTCAGACACCAGTCTCTCCACCTCCTCTGGACCACTGCTGGACCTCTGAGTGTCTCTCTCTGAGCTCACGGCCTGCAGCTCAGCAGACAGAGCCTTCACCTACCAGAGAGGGGAACGTTACACACCAGTACTACCAACTAAAGAACAAGTGTTTCTAGATACACCTCGTTGATGTGCAGACCCACCTGCTGGTCCAATAGAGACATCCTCTCCTGGTCCACGTTCTCCAGGTTCTTCTGCCTCTCCTCCTGTAGCTCCTGCTGGAGGGCCTCCAGGACACCTGCATCCTACAGAACCAGAGGAGTGCTTATTAGAAGCAGTTTAAGCAGCAGCATCATCCTAGACGTACGATCCTGGAGTAATGTCCACGAAAACCATAGAAAATGTGCTAGGCTCTCCTTTGGACGAATTCAAAATATTGATGAGAAACATTTTTGTTCACATCCCAGAGTGATAAACGCATTTGGTCCTGAACATAACTCATTGATCACCTGGTGAACATGGTGTCCAGGTAGACCATGGACCTACTGGTGAACATGATGTTCCAACTTGGTGGGAATTCTTTCAAAGCAAGAAGGTTCTCAGGGTTAAATTAATCCAGGTTTTCCGGGACGTGTGGGAACCCTGGTCCTGTACTGTGCTCCACTGATGTGACATCCTTCCCCATCACACTACCAACACGCCAACAATGAGAAGAAGGAAAATAAACTCACCCGTTGGTGTAACCTAGCCTGGTACTCTTGGCTCTGGGTTTCCAGGTCAGCCATGACTTGTTTTAGTTGCTCTTGGAGAGAACTCAGAAGACCTTGCATCTCTTCGGCCTGCGGAAGAACGCTGCGTTTACATCTCCACACACTAGAAGCCACACCTTTATAAAGAACGTTCAACTCCCAATATATTTCATCCACACACTGCAGGCAGTTGTAACAGTTGGATGATTCACAGAAGAGAGACAGTTGATGACAACAGAAGGTCAGAGAGTGTGCTTGGAGTTGACAACGAATGCAGCGAGTGCTCACCTTCTCCGAGCTGAGCTGGAGCTCTCTCTCCAAGCGGTGCTTCTCTTCAGTAAGGGACTGTATTGTGTTGTGGAGGTCCTCCATCTGTTGGCCACAAGACACAACAAGCTCAGACCTTTAAAGACCCTCCTTGTGAAAACCTCTCAAGGGTTGTACTGTATCCACTTCACAGGGCAAGCATGCAACGTTTGGGAACATTAGGTTTAGAAAATGAAAAGAAGTGCAGATCCAGGACTTGCCGTGTGCTGGTCCAGGATTCCCAGCTCACAGCTCAGCGAGGGCTGCTGCTGCTGCTGCAGTATCTGGGCCAGGAAACAAAGACAGAAAAACGACTTGCAAATCCATGATCAAGAGCAGCAGTACTAGATCCTGCCCTCTAGTGGTCACACATTCATTCATGCAGCTTTAAATAGAAAGTAACAAATGTAAAACTTGTTACCATGTGGATCTTGTCCTCCATCTCCTCTCTGAGCTGCTTCTTCTCCTCTCTCAGCTGCTCTCTCTCCTGGCTGAGAGCAGCCACCTCAGACACCAGTCTCTCCACCTCCTCTGGACCACTGCTGGACCTCTGAGTGTCTCTCTCTGAGCTCACGGCCTGCAGCTCAGCAGACAGAGCCTTCACCTACCAGAGAGGGGAACGTTACAGACCAGTACTACCAACTAAAGAACAAGTGTTTCTAGATACACCTCGTTGATGTGCAGACCCACCTGCTGGTCCAATAGAGACATCCTCTCCTGGTCCACGTTCTCCAGGTTCTTCTGCCTCTCCTCCTGTAGCTCCTCACCCAAACACTTCACCTACCACCGCATTCAGTCATTTAGCTTTTACAGCGATATCACATCAAACTCCTTTCTACATTCAACAACAATGGTACAGCTGAACACAGCATTGTAGACCAGAGCTAGGCCATCACAAACCAGTAGCTCCATGACCTCAGTTACACCTACAACCAATAGTCTTATCAACATGGACTTCATCATTTCTAGGCATTCATACCAGTAGATCATTACCATAAGCTGAATTTAGGGTGCCAATATGTAGTTTAAATGGTTTTAATGGTATTCTTTACCTGGTTGTGAAGGTCCTCTATCTCCAGTGCAGAGTCCAGTGCAGGAGTGTTCTGATTGGCTGTCGGGAGACTCTCCAGGCGTTTGATTTGTCCTTCCTGTTCACGGACCTTCCCCAGAGCGGTCCGAAGCTCGTCTTGGTTCTCAATCATCTGGAAAAATGAAAAATTTAGAGTATAAACCAAAGACATTTATGTCATGGTGCAATAACTTTATTCTGAATGTGTTGGGTTACCATCTCCACGTTTTCCTGGAGGTCCATCTTGAGCTGGTTGTTCTCCACCTGCAGGGCCTCCTTCTCCTCTCCCAGGGTCTCCTTCTCCTCTCTCAGGGTCTCCTTCTCCACCTGCAGTGTCTCCTTCTCCTCCTGCAGGGTCTTCTTCTCCTCCTGCAGTGTCTCCTTCTCCACCTGCAGGGTCTCCTTCTCCTCCTGCAGGGTCTCCTTCTCCACCTGCAGGGTCTCCTTCTCCTCCTGTAGTGTCTCCATCTCCACCTGCAGGGTCTCCATCTGCAGGGTCTCCTTCTCCTCTCTCAGGGTCTCCATCTGCAGGGTCTCCTTCTCTCTCAGGGTCTCTATCTCCACCTGCAGGGTCTCCTTCTCCACAAGCAGGGTCTCCTTCTCCACCTGCAGGGTCTCCTTGTCCTCTTTCAGGGCCTCCTTCTCCGCCTGCAGACTGTTTAGCTGACCCTCCAGAAAAGAGCGCTGCTGCTCCGAGCTGGACAGCTGAAACCATCACACACACCATCACATACTGGGACCTATTCACCCTCTCATGAGTCACACACACCATCACATACTGGGATGCATTCACCCGCTCATGAGTCACACACCATCACATACTGGGACCCATTCACCCTCTCATGAGTCACACACACCATCACATACTGGGACCCATTCACCCTCTCATGAGTCATATCAGCTGAAACCATCAGTCTCTTCTCCTTCTTCCCTTACCTGCTCGCTTAGCTGTTCTGGGGCCGTCCTTAACTCCTCCCTCAGCTCTGACTCCGCCTCCCGGCAGACAGTTAGCTCCTCCCTCAGCGCCGCCTCCGCCTCCCGACAGACAGTTAGCTCCTCCCTCCGCACAGACTCCACCTCCCGGCAGACGATTAGCTCCTGGTTAAGTGCTGCTATCGTTCCCTCCAGCTGAACGTTCTCCAACAGATCTACAAACCAGACCACACCATGTAACCTCCTGTAAGTGGGCCTCTGGGTGCTGAAGACACCATATACTGTAAGTGGGCCTCTGGGTGCTGAAGACACTATATACTGTAAGTGGGCCTCTGGGTGCTGAAGACACCATATACTGTAAGTGGGCCTCTGGGTGCTGAAGACACCATATACTGTAAGTGGGCCTCTGGGTGCTGAAGACACACTATATACTGTAAGTGGGCCTCTGGGTGCTGAAGACACTATATACTGTAAGTGGGCCTCTGGGTGCTGAAGACACACTATATACTGTAAGTGGGCCTCTGGGTGCTGAAGACACCATATACTGTAAGTGGGCCTCTGGGTGCTGAAGACACCATATACTGTAAGTGGGCCTCTGGGTGCTGAAGACACTATATACTGTAAGTGGGCCTCTGGGTGCTGAAGACACCATATACTGTAAGTGGGCCTCTGGGTGCTGAAGACACTATATACTGTAAGTGGGCCTCTGGGTGCTGAAGACACTATATACTGTAAGTGGGCCTCTGGGTGCTGAAGACACTATATACTGTAAGTGGGCCTCTGGGTGCTGAAGACACCATATACTGTAAGTGGGCCTCTGGGTGCTGAAGACACTATATACTGTAAGTGGGCCTCTGGGTGCTGAAGACACTATATACTGTAAGTGGGCCTCTGGGTGCTGAAGACACTATATACTGTAAGTGGGCCTCTGGGTGCTGAAGACACTATATACTGTAAGTGGGCCTCCACACACCACACTGAAGGCGCTGGGCTCCTAGAGGGTTATGTTCTTACTCTTTGGGACCTTCCCATCCAGCAGCGTTGTGAGTTTGGTGTTCTCCTCGAAGGCCATGAGGAGCTCCTTCTGCAGGTCTGTCTGCATGCTCCTGAAGCGGCTCTTCTCCTTCTCCAGCTGAGAGCGCAGACCGGTCACCTCCACCACCATCTGGTCGTGGCTGGAGCTCAGCCCTGCCTGCAACATCAAGGGTAGGTTACCACCGAGCCTACATCTTTAGGGCTAGGGTAGGTTACCACCAAGCCTACATCTTTAGGGCTAGGGTAGGTGACCACCGAGCCTACATCTTTAGGGCTAGGGTAGGTGACCACCAAGCCTACATCTTTAGGGCTAGGGTAGGTGACCACCAAGCCTACAGCTTTAGGGCTAGGGTAGGTTACCACCAAGCCTACAGCTTTAGGGCTAGGGTACGTGACCACCAAGCCTACATCTTTAGGGCTAGGGTAGGTGACCACCAAGCCTACATCTTTAGGGCTAGGGTAGGTTACCACCAAGTCTACATCTTTAGGGCTAGGGTAGGTGACCACCGAGCCTACATCTTTAGGGCTAGGGTAGGTGACCACCGAGCCTACATCTTTAGGGCTAGGGTAGGTGACCACCGAGCCTACATCTTTAGGGCTAGGGTAGGTGACCACCAAGCCTACATCTTTAGGGCTAGGGTAGGTGAACACCGAGCCTACATCTTTAGGGCTAGGGTAGGTTACCACCAAGTCTACATCTTTAGGGCTAGGGTAGGTGACCACCAAGCCTACATCTTTAGGGCTAGGGTAGGTGACCACCGAGCCTACATCTTTAGGGCTAGGGTAGGTGACCACCGAGCCTACATCTTTAGGGCTAGGGTAGGTGACCACCGAGCCTACATCTTTAGGGCTAGGGTAGGTGACCACCGAGCCTACATCTTTAGGGCTAGGGTACGTGACCACCAAGCCTACATCTTTAGGGCTAGGGTAGGTGACCACCGAGCCTACATCTTTAGGGCTAGGGTAGGTGACCACCAAGCCTACAGCGTTAACCTGCAAAGGTTCAGGATCAGTGAGTGGGTATCGAACCAGTGACCTCCTACATTTCTCCTGCTGTAGTGTGTGTGTGTGTGTGTGTGTGTGTGTGTGTGTGTGTGTGTGTGTGTGTGTGTGTGTGTGTGTGTGTGTGTGTGTGTGTGTGTGTGTGTGTGTGTGTGTGTGTGTGTGTGTGTGTGTGTGTGTGTGTGTGTGTGCATCTCTCACATCTCTCTCCTTCAGGGAGAGGTTCTGGCTGCGCAGCTCCGCCCACTCCTTCCTGGTGTCTCGACTGAGACTCTCTGCGTCGTCCAGCGAGCGACGGAGCGACGAGATCTGCTGCAGCAGGTCCTTCCCTTGCTGTCACACACACACACACACACATATAATATAGGTCATGTGATAATACTAGTAGTAAAGACACAGACCATGTGATAATACTAGTAGTAAAGACACAGACCATGTGATAATACTAGTAGTAAAGACACAGACCATGTGATAATACTAGTAGTACAGACACACAGACCATGTGATAATACTAGTAGTAAAGACACAGACCATGTGATAATACTAGTAGTAAAGACACACAGACCATGTGATAATACTAGTAGTAAAGACACACAGACCATGTGATAATACTACTAGTAAGGACACACAGACCATGTGATAATACTAGTAGTAAAGACACAGACCATGTGATAATACTAGTAGTAAAGACACAGACCATGTGATAATACTAGTAGTAAAGACACAGACCATGTGATAATACTAGTAGTAAAGACACAGACCATGTGATAATACTAGTAGTAAAGACACAGACCATGTGATAATACTAGTAGTAAAGACACAGACCATGTGATAATACTAGTAGTAAAGACAAAAACATACCAGACTTTCGAGCTCCTCTACCCAGGAGGAGGTCTTCACCAGCTGCTGAGACTTGGAGCCCAGCTGAGACTACAGAGAACACATAACATGTTTAATAACAGTGTAACATGTTTAATAACAGTGTGGTTTCATCATGTTACTATGAGCCCATCAATGTCGTCCTACCTCCAGGTCTCTGCACTTCACTTCCCAGGATTCAACAGTGCTCTTCAAGGACCCGATTTCCTTATGCAACTCACTCTGCAATATGAAAAACCCTATGTTAATATCTACATGGTTGTGTGTCATGTTAATATCTACATGGTTATGTGTGTCATGTTAATATCTACATGGTTATGTGTGTCATGTTAATATCTACATGGTTATGTGTGTCATGTTAATATCTACATGGTTGTGTGTCATGTTAATATCTACATGGTTGTGTGTGTCATGTTAATATCTACATGGTTATGTGTGTGTCATGTTAATATCTACATGGTTGTGTGTGTCATGTTAATATCTACATGGTTGTGTGTGTCATGTTAATATCTACATGGTTATGTGTGTCATGTTAATATCTACATGGTTGTGTGCGTCATGTTAATATCTACATGGTTATGTGTGTGTCATGTTAATATCTACATGGTTATGTGTGTGTCATGTTAATATCTACATGGTTGTGTGTGTCATGTTAATATCTACATGGTTGTGTGCGTCATGTTAATATCTACATGGTTATGTGTGTGTCATGTTAATATCTACATGGTTGTGTGTGTCATGTTAATATCTACATGGTTATGTGTGTGTCATGTTAATATCTACACGGTTGTGTGTGTCATGTTAATATCTACATGGTTATGTGTGTGTCATGTTAATATCTACATGGTTATGTGTGTCATGTTAATATCTACATGGTTGTGTGTGTGTCATGTTAATATCTACATGGTTATGTGTGTGTCATGTTAATATCTACACGGTTGTGTGTGTCATGTTAATATCTACATGGTTGTGTGGTGTCATGTTATTATCTACATGGTTGTGTGGTGTCATGTTATTAATATCTACATGGTTGTGTGGTGCCATGTTATTAATATCTACATGGCTGTGTGTGTCATGTTAATATATCCATGGTTGTGTGTCATGTTAATATATCCGTGGTTGTGTGTCATGTTAATATATACGTGGTTGTGTGTCATGTTAATATCTACGTGGCTGTGTGTCATGTTAATATATCCGTGGTTGTGTGTCATGTTAATATATCCGTGGTTGTGTGTCATGTTAATATATACGTGGTTGTGTGTCATGTTAATATCTACGTGGCTGTGTGTCATGTTAATATATCCATGGTTGTGTGTCATGTTAATATATCCGTGGTTGTGTGTCATGGATGTTAATATATAAATGGTTGTGTGATGTTAATAATATCTACATGGTTGTGTGTGTCATGTTAATATATCCGTGGTTGTGTGTCATGTTAATATATCCGTGGTTGTGTGTCATGGATGTTAATATATAAATGGTTGTGTGATGTTAATAATATCTACATGGTTGTGTGTGTCATGTTAATATCTACATGGTTGTGTGTGATGGTTCCTGACCTGCTCCTCCTTGCTACAGTCCTCCTCTAGGGCCCTGAACTCCTCCTCCTCCTTCTTCTCCTGCAGCTCTTGAGACAGGAAGCCCTTCTGCTCTTCCAGGGAGGAGACCTGCTGGAGGAGGAGAACCACCTCCTGCTGTAGATGGTTCCTCTCAGCCAACACCTGTTGACCACACACACACACACACACACACACACACACACACACACACACACACACACACACACACACACACACACACACACACACACACACACACACACACACACACACACACACACACACACACACACACACACACACAATGATTCTGTGGACAAGGGGTCTATGAATGAGTGATTGTGTCAGAAGTACAGGGTCTATGAATGAGTGATTGTGTCAGAAGTACAGGGTCTATGAATGAGTGATTGTGTGGACCTGTTCATGTGGTTCAGCCGTCACGTGGTTCTCCTCCAGGTCTGCCAGGCGAAGCTCCAACATCTCCACCTTCTCCCGGGCCTCCTGCTTCTCCTGGGCCTGGGCCGAGAGCTGCACCTCCTGCTCTTCTGCCCTCTGCTCAGCATGCTGCACCTCCTCCC
>JAOPHQ010003878.1:2500-5000 GCA_030340625.1 Merluccius polli
TCCCTCTTCCCCCTCCTCCTCGTCTTCCCCCTCCTCCACCTCGTCTTCCCCTCCTCCACCTTGTCTTCCCCTTCCTCCTCCCTCCTCCCCTTCCTCCTCCCTCTTCCCCCTCCTCCTCGTCTTCCCCCTCCTCCTCCTCGTCTTCCCCCTCCTCCTCCTCGTCTTCCCCCTCCTCCTCATCTTCCTCCTCCTCCTCCCCCCCCCCCCCCCCCCCCTGCTCCTTATCCTGCTCCTCATTCATAACACTCATGTCTGGGCCAGGTGGCTGTCTCCACCGGTCGGTTTCCCCATAAATCAAACTGTCGTTGAGTTGATCAATAACAAGTCAATTAGCGGACGCAGAGCGCGGCGGTCTCAGGGGTGCGGCTTGTTTGTTACACAGACATCTGCAGCGCTGTCCACGTCTCCACACGCGTGTGTACCGCGTGTGTGTGTGTGCGTGTATCGTGTATGTGTGTGTGTGTGTGTGTATGCATATGTGTACTGTGTGTGTATGTGCGCTGTGTATGTGTGTATGTGTGTGTGTGTGTGTGTGTGTATGCTTACATGTACTGCGTGTGTGTATGTGCTTATGTGTACTGTGTGTGTCTGTGTGTGTGTGTATGTGTGTATGTGTGTATGTGCTTATGTGTACTGTGTGTGTGTGTGTGTGTGTGTGTATGTGATTATGTGTACTGTGTGTGTGTGTGTATGTTTGTATGTGTGTATGTGCTTATGTGTACTGTGTGTGTGTATGTGTGTATGTGCTTATGTGTACTGTGTGTGTATGTGTGTGTGTGTGTGTGTACTGTGTATGTGTGTATGCATATGTGTACTGTGTGTGTATGTGTGTGTACTGTGTGTGTGTGTGTATTGTGTATGTGTGTGTATATGCTTATGTGTACTGTGTGTGTGTGTGTGTGTGTGTGTATGTGCACTGTGTAGTGTGTATATGTGTGTGTGTGTGTGTATGCATATGTGTACTGTGTGTGTATGTGTGTGTACTGTGTATGTGTGTATGTGTGTGTGTGTGTGTGCTTATGTGTACTGTGTGAGTGTAATGTGCACTGTGTGTGTGTTATGTGTGTGTGTGTGTGTGTGTGCACACACACGCATGTGTGTATGTCTGTATGTATGGCTGTACGTATGCATGTATGTATGCATGCATACTGTGTGTATATGTGTGTGTGTGTGTGTGTGTGTGTGTATGCTTATGTGTACTGTGTGAGTGTATATGCACTGTGTTTGTGTGTATGTGTGTGCGTGTGTGTGTGTGTGTATGTCTGTATGTATGGCTGTACATATGTATGCATGCATGCATGTATGTATATGTGTGTCACTTACGTGAGGCGGCAGTGGGCAGTGGGCTCACATCATAAATCTAAATATCAAACTATAAATATCACACCATGAATATATATATATATATATAATAAATCGGCCCAACGGCCCAACGGCGCCGCAACGCAATCCATCATCCGGTTCTGCTCGGAGAGCAACGCATTACGTCCCGCATCTCAACACGCAACATCAGCAGCTGACACACACACACGCATGTCAAACCAGGAAGCCGCTGCTTTGTGTACAGTACAGTACAGTACAGTAAGTGGCGGCGGCCCCCGCATGTGCGTGCATGAATCTCCTCCGGGTCAGCGAGGCCCCGAAACCGACCCGTGGTGGACCCCAATGGACCCGGCCCAGCAGGCAAAGGTCGCCGGTTTGATACCGGGTACTGTCTGTCTAATGAATGGCTGAAACGACCATGAGCTCCACGAATCTCTGGCCTTAATCGCCATGTCTGTGTCCGTGTGGCGGCGGCGGCGGCGTGCGAAGCCCGGGCCGCCGGCGCCGCTCAGCCCCCACCGGCTGAAACAGAACAGAACAGAGCAGAACGAAAGGGAAACTGCAGAGCTTGTTTGGTGGCCGCTGACAGCGTCGCTAATGGCTTTGGCTGCCACATGCAACACAACAGCAACGGCCCCCTGTAGTCACCAGAGCAGATTAATCTCTGGGATAATTACAAACAAGGCTGATCATAGGCAAATACTCCCCCCCCCCCTTCCCCCCCTCCCCCCTCCCTCCCCCCCTCCCCCACACACACACACACACACACACCCACGGTGAAATCCCATCACATCCATGCGCTCTAGTTAAAGTGGCTCTTTAAATAGAGACCCAATGATAAGCAGGCGGGGGGGGGGGGGGGGGGGGGCGGGGGGAGGAAAGCATTGCAAGCATGAAAAAAAACGGATGTATGGTTTGGCGCTAATCTGCGATATTAATCACATTATGGTGTAAAGATTTAAACGCCACATTAAAACACATTGACACGCTCTCTGTGTCTGTGTGCACGGCCTCATGAAAGAGACGGTTGAGTTTTTGGTCGGTGCAGAGCGGGGGGGCCCCCTAACCAGACCCGGCCCCCCTAACCAGACCCAGGTCTCGGTCTCAGCAGGACCACCTGCGTGACACGGATCTACAGGTGGAGGTTCAGCAGCACAACAACCAACTGGTCTCCCCA
>JAOPHQ010003878.1:10000-17500 GCA_030340625.1 Merluccius polli
ATACTTGAATCCTAGACTCATTATTTTAAAGACAGTATCAACTACACAACATTGCGATATACAGTATGTTAGGGTTAGGCTAAGGGATATATGGTTTAATGTCAGTATAGTACAGTAACATTTGGCACTGGCGCTTGTTTCTCCTGTGCAGGTGTCTTTGCCGTCTGTGTGGCACTGCCCTCCGTAAGGTGAAGGGTCCAGAGCGCGAGGTCCAGGGGGGTCTGGGGGAGCCGTGTCGCAGCACCCTGCGCAGGATGGGCTGCAAGTTCACCACCTGGCCGGACGTCATCCGCAAGGTATTCAAAGTCGACGTGACGGCGGACCTGGAGACGGTCCACCCTCCGTTCTTCTGCCATCGCTGCTGGATGGTCGTCTTGCGCGGCGGAGGCTTCTGCAGCTTCACCCCGGTCCGAGTCCCCGAGTGGACGCCGCACTCGTACCTCTGCTCCCTCTGCTACACCAAGAAGACGCTGTCGTTCCAGCGCCACAGCAGGAAGAGGAAGAAGAAGAGGGCCCTTTCCAGAGGCCAGACTCTGGCGAAGAGGTGCAAGTGGGACCCGTTCGACGGCACCTCCAGCGCCGAGATGAGACCTCTCAGACCTCCAGCCCAGCAACACCACCATCGCCACCACCAAGGCCCTGGCCTCCGCTCCCAGGCGAATCCCAGAATACAAAGGGAACAGTGGGTCAAAGGTATCACCCGCTGCCAGAGAGACCACCTGAGCACCAGGCTCATCTCAGAGCAGCTGCCTGCGGACCTCGTTCGCTCCGTCACCTGCCAGGTGTGTGACCACCTGCTTTCTGAACCGGTCCAGTCCCCGTGCCGACACCTCTTTTGCCACAGCTGCATCCTGAAGTACAGCCTCGCGCTGGGACCTTACTGCCCGGCCTGCAGCCAGCCCTGCCCCTCCTCTGACCTCACCTTGCCGGCTAAAGTCTTCCTGGCGTTGCTGAACTCCCTGCCTCTTCGCTGCCCCAGACGCACCTGCGGGAAACAGGTGAGGCTGGACGTGTTCAGGACCCACTGTGAGGCCCACCAGCGGGAGGACGAGGGGGAGCAGGAGAGCTGCGGGGAGCTGACGCCCAACCGAGGAGGGAGACCCCGTCAGCATCTGCTCTCCCTGACCCGCCGAGCTCAGAAACACAGACTGCGGGACTTGAGGTGCCAGGTGAAGGCGTTTGCGATGAAAGAGGAAGGCGGTGACATCAAGGCCGTGTGTCTCACTTTGTTCCTCCTCGCGTTGCGGTCTGAGAACGAGCACCGCAAGGCAGACGAACTGGAGGCCATAATGCAAGGTAAGACGCTGTCAGTCTTAAAGGTTAATTTTTGTCAAAGAGCACAACAATCAGAAAACTAACAGAGTTCACTAACCAGTGAAGGACCTGAAGTCGAGGAGACAGCGTTGTTTTCTGATTAAAAAGCCTTTCATGATTGCGTCATTCTGCCTATTATTATGTTGACTACTTCTATTGTACACCCAACCCCCCCCTCCCCTTTTCCCCTCTCACATCTTCTGTCTGTCTCTCTATTTGTCTCTCTTTTTCTCTAGCTTTCCTTTTGATGCTCAATAACAACGCTTGTCAAGGGGCTGTTAGTATCACAACAACATCAGCTGCTCTTGTATCTGAAAAGTACAATGAGGGCATCCTCTGGGGAATAGCAACCAGATGGTGTCTGTTTTAATCTGCAGCTAATACATCACTTCAGCCACTTTCCCCCCAATTCACCTTCTGCCCCCTCATGACAAAGGATATGATCAATTATTAAAATGTCTAACGATTACCATCGTACTAGAACGGTGCCTGATGTGCATTTTTGATGATACCACTAATAAAGTACTAATGTTGTCAATATCCTTTCCCCACTGTGCCCCCCTCTCCCCCATCTCCCCTGGTCTCCCCTACAGCCAGATGCTTCGGGCTGCATCCGGCCGTGTGCCTGGCCATTCGCGTCAACACCTTCCTGAGCTGCAGCCAATATCACAAGATGTACCGCACCGTGAAGGCCACCAGCGGCCGCCAGATCTTCCAGCCCCTGCATGCACTTCGCGCCGCCGAGAAGGAGCTCCTTCCCGGCTTCCACGCCTTCGAATGGCAGCCCGCCCTGAAGAACGTCTCGGCCTCCTGCCACGTGGGCATCATCGACGGTCTCTCCGGCTGGGCGGCCTCCGTGGACGACGTCCAGGCGGACACCATCACCCGCCGCTTCCGCTACGACGTGGCGCTGGCGTCGGCCCTGATGGACCTGGAAGAGGAGATCATGGACGGGCTGAGGGAGCGTGGGCTGGAAGACAGCGCCTGCACTGCAGGCTTCTCTGTCATGATCAAAGAGTCCTGCGATGGCATGGGAGATGTGAGCGAGAAGCATGGCGGCGGGCCACCGGTCCCGGAGAAAGCTGTGCGTTTCTCTTTCACCATTATGTCCATCTCTTTGCACATGGAAGATGGAAAGAAGGAGGAGGAGGAGGAGGAGGCGGCGGCGCGGGAGGAGGCCGTGATGATCTTCCAGGAGCCAAAGCCCAACTCTGAACTGTCCTGTAAACCCCTCTGCCTTATGTTTGTAGATGAGTCAGACCACGAGACGCTCACTGCTGTCCTGGGGCCTGTGGCGGCCGAGCGCAGCGCGATGAAGCGCAGCCGACTCATCCTCTCCATCGGCGGGCTCCCGCGGTTCTTCAGCTTCCACTTCAGAGGCTCGGGCTATGATGAGAAGATGGTGCGGGACGTGGAGGGCTTGGAGGCCTCCGGCTCCACTTACGTTTGCACGCTTTGCGATTCCACCCGCGCCGAGGCCTCCCACAACATGGTGCTCCACTCGATCACCCGCAGCCACGAGGAGAACCTGGAGCGCTACGAGATCTGGAGGACCAACCCCTTCTCAGAGTCCGTGGACGCGCTGAGAGACAGGGTGAAGGGGGTCTCCGCCAAACCCTTCCTGGAGACCCAGCCGACGCTGGACGCCCTACACTGCGATATCGGCAACGCCACAGAGTTCTACAAGATCTTCCAGGATGAAATTGGCGAGGTCTTCCAGAAGACCAACCCCAGCCGAGCGGAGCGGCGAGGCTGGAGGGCGGCTCTGGACAAGCAGCTGAGGAAGACGATGAAGCTCAAACCGGTGATGAGGATGAACGGCAATTACGCCCGCAAGCTGATGAGCCTGGAGGCCGTGGAGGCGGTGTGCGAGTTGGTGCCGTCGGAGGAGAGACGGACCGCCCTGAAGCAGCTCATGGAGATCTACCTGGAGATGAAGCCGGTGTGGCGCGCCACAAGTCCAGCGAAGGAGTGCCCCGACCAGCTGTGTCGCTACACCTTCAACTCCCAGCGCTTCGCCGATCTCCTCTCCACCACGTTCAAATACAGGTACAACGGAAAGATCACCAATTACCTGCACAAAACCCTGGCGCACGTGCCTGAGATCATAGAGAGAGACGGCTCTATCGGCGCGTGGGCGAGCGAGGGGAACGAGTCTGCAAACAAACTGTTTCGGCGGTTTCGGCGGATGAACGCCCGCCAGTCCAAGACCTTTGAGCTGGAGGACGTGCTAAAGCATCACTGGCTCTACACGTCGAAGTACTTGCAGAAGTTTATGGAAGCTCACAAAGACTCGGAGAAGGTTTTCGATGTCTGTGTGGATCCGGTAGTGGTGGAGAATGACGCAGATATGTGTGTGGATGATCCAGGTTTTTAATATTGCAATTGTACTCATCTGACTCAACATGGTGTATGTATTATCCTCAATGATTTATCAATTATCATTTCTTTCGTTAATATATCCAAAGTTTTTACTACATTTTGGACATGTAGCAGTTTTGTATTTTATATGGGTCATGACATTTTATTACTGTGTGAAGAAGACAATAATCCACATTTTTACCCGCACTACTATCTTCATCATCTTTCAAGATACACTTTAAACAATGTGTTGCTGGGGTTCACAGAGTGCAGATATAAGGGACCAAGAGCTCTTTCCCGTTTCCGTCTGGCAACGTTTTTTTTCCCTCCATCCATCTTCAGGTGAAATATGGAGCAGTTTATTGTATTGCACGGCTATGGCACATTTATACATTTATACAGAGAGATTATTTATGGAAACAGATGAAACCACTGTAAGTCATTGCCTAGAAATTGTGTTAGAGGCCCCATTTATGACCCGGGTATTAATATATCATTTGGGCTTGAACAAAAATGGAATCACAGAGACTAAAATGATCTTTGCTTCACGAGTGCCCTCTGAAAATGATTACTTAGTTCTTTATAGTTGGGTCCCCGAGGGACACCAGGTCACTTTGAACCAATTTTATCTCCTTTAGTTGTTTTGCACTGTGGGGGAGAGAGAAGAGATGTATTCTACCTCTGAACATGAAATAGAGCAGACGCCGACCTTTTGTGGAGGCAACCAAAACGCCGTGAGGTTTGTTATTAAGCATAATACCCCATGGACTTTGTTATTGGCAAAGATTTGTTTTCGTGCAATTCTTATTGTGTATCATGCCTTGTTTTCTATGCGTATGTTTTCTCCTTGTGGGTATTTACAGAGGAAGGTTAACCAACAGAGTGAAAGAAAGCTAATGTAACTTTCTTTTCTTGATTGATTGATTGACTGGATTACCGTTCCTCATGTCTTATAGACTTTCTTTATGTTATCATCTTATTTTGTACCATTATCTTTTCTTACGGTAGATATTCAACATGTATGTTACTTTTCCAGAATAAAAAAATTAAAATACTAAAAATACTCTGATATGATCTAATATTTCTGATGTTTGTTAAAGTTACATTTACATTTAGGGCATTTAGCAGACGCTTTTGTCCAAAGCGACTTACAATAAGTACATTTATCACTAGAAAGCGAAACAATATAATAATCAGTAAGGATGTCACTAGAACAAGTTTCAAGCCCGCCCTGTGGCTAAGTTAACCCATTGCTAGTATACAACAGAGATAGCTAGGGTAGGATGCTAAGATGCTAAGTGCTAAGATATTAAGTGTAAGTGCCAGGACATATACGAACATACAAGAAGTGCTTAAGGTTATTTTCTTTATGGAGGTAGGGTGGGGGTGGGGGGTGGTAGTAGAGGAAGGAGGCTAAGCAGAGTCCAGGTGAACTCTGAACAGGTGAGTCTTGAGTCTCTTGCTCTGCAGTCCTGACGGCGGCAGGGAGTACGGTCCACCATATCGGTATCAAAACAGAGAAGAGTTGTGACTTAGCTGTGCGACCTTAGCTCTTAGCGATGGCGGTATCAGCCGGCCGGCCAAGGTAGTTGAGCAGAGAGCTTGACCTGGGGGGGGGGGGGGGTCTGACTAATGCTTGGAGGTAGGTAGGGGCAGTACCGTTGATGGCCTTGCAGGCCAGTACCATTGTCTTGAATCTGGTGCGAGCTATTACAGGGAGCCAGTGGAGGGGGGGTCACATGGGAGAACTTCGGTAGGTTGCACACCGGGCGTGCTGCAGCGGTCTGGATGCGCTGCAAAGGCTTTATCGCGGAGGCAGGGAGTCCAGCCAGGAGCGAGTTGCAGGAGTCGGGGCGGGAGGTGGAGCGCTTGGACCAGGAGCTGCGCTGCTTCCCTCGTGTGGAAGAGCCGGATCCTGCGGATGTTGTAGTAGGGAGCAAATCTGCAGGATTTGTCCAGTACCACGCCGAGTAACTCATATTGCAATGCATTCAATTTTAATTTATTAATTTGTTTCAATACTAATTATCGATGCGCTTGGAAAGCAAACAACCTCTCCACCTCAATTAGAATTCAATTTATGTGTAAATGTTGTTACAAAAGATGTCCATTGTTGTAGACACAAGCAGTCTGTGTTGGGGTAAGCTCTGTGAATACCTTTCCATTAATGATAATAGAGGGTTGGTTAAAACCAGATTTTCACTACAAAATGGATTCTATTCATTCAAAAACTAAAAAAATCACACAGCAAGGCAGTGGAAATAAAGGCCCCCTTTATTCATTCATTTTATTACAAAAGTAAATCCACAGTTAACATTCAGTTTTGAAAAACAGAATTAAATCCACACAACATCACCACAATAAACATAATGACCGCTCTGAAGAGGTGATTACTGTGTGGGCAGCAGATAACACACTCAACACTATTGTGTATCTACTCACACACACACACACACACACACACACATCACTGGAACAGCCTCCTAAGGAAGCTCTTCTTGGCCGGGCTCATCTTGAGTAAGGGGCTCTTCTTCTGGTGGTGGTGGTGGGCGGTCTTCATGGGGCTGCGTTTTATCGGCAGCACCTTTCGGGTCGGGGTGGTCTCCTGGTGCGGCAGACCTCCGTGGTCCAGACAGAAGTACTTCCCGCTCCCCCAGGACAGCTTCAGCAGCACTCTCTCGGTCAGCTCCATGCACTGCGCGTGGACCCAGTGTCCCTCCTCCTCATCTCCGCCCTTGGAGCAGAAGATCATGGCGGGCCGGCAGAGCTCGGTGGAGTAGTATGGCTCCCAGGTGTTGGGGTCCAGCTGGCAGCCGGTGCAGCACTGGGTCCAGTAGCCCGTTTGGGACTCGTCATCCTCGTCGTCCTCGTTGTACGCCTCCCCTTCTCCATCGCTGCTGTCCTCCAGCTCGTGGGGCTCGCGGCCGAAGTAGAGCTCCTCCGAGTCCTCCAGCGGAGGGGATTCCTCCAGGTCGGTGGACCCCTGGCTGCAGCCCTGAGCCCCTTCCTCCTCCTCGCACTCCTTCGACCGGAAGCCCACCTCGTAGAAGTGATGCGCATCCTGTTGGGAGGACTTCCCCTCGGACGGGACCCCGATCAGCGCGCTTCCTTCGCCGGTGCTCCCGCCGAACCAGGTGCGGCTCTGACAGATGTCCGCCGTCCACGGGGGAGCCGCCAGGGCCTCGATCCGTATGCCGTCGTCGTCCAGGACCGCCACGCTGCACTCCATCCTCTTCTTGGAGTCCGCCTGGTACCCTCCCAGGATGACGTACCTGTGGCTGGGGCCGGTGCGGACCACGATGGCGCTGGTGCAGGACCAGCCCATGTCCAGGGTCTCGCAGGAGAGCGCCGGGCTGCCCTGCAGCAGATCCACGCGCAGGCGGAAGAGCCGGGGGGGCCGGGAGTCGGACGAGGTGGAGTGGCCGCCCAGGAAGTAGACAGAGTCCTCCCGGGCGAGGGCGACGTGGAAGGACTGTCCGTCGGCGAGCTCCGGCAAGGTGTGCGCCGAGCAGCAGCTGAACTCCAGGTCCAGGAGGAACACCTGAGGAGGGCAGTCCACCACGCTGTTCCAGCATTCGGTGGTGCGCTCCCTGGCGGGCCTGTAGGACCGCCCGCCGAACAGCACGCACGCCGTCTTCCCGCGGCTCCTCACCATGCTGATGGTGTGGCCGTACCGCGCGCCGGGCACCTCCCCCGCCAGCTCCTTCTCCTGGCAACGCAGGGTCACCTTGCGGTTGCACCCGCGGCTGTCCAGGGTCAGCAGGTAGAGGCTGGCCGAGATGTCGTTGTTCGGGTTGCGGCCTCCGTGGATGAGGTAGCTCTCGG
>JAOPHQ010003878.1:22500-23738 GCA_030340625.1 Merluccius polli
CTCCTTCCCTCTCCTCCTTCCCTCCATCCCCTCCCTCCCCTCCCTTCCTCCCCTCTCCTCCCTCTCTCCCCTCTCCTCCCTCCCTCCCTCCCTCCCTCCCTCCCTCCCCTCTCCTCCCTCCCTCCCTCCCTCCCTCCCTCCCCTCCCTCCACCCCTCCCTCCCTCCTCCCCTCCTCCCTCCCTTCCTTCCCTCTCCTCTCCTCTCCTCCCTCCCCTCCTTTCCTCCTCGGGAGATGGCCACTGGCGCAGAACCAATTGTAGCTCCCGATGGAGACGATGGAGACGATGGAGACAGGGCAGATCTCCAACCCGTTGTCAATACATCCTTCTGTTTCCTTCACCCCCCCCCCCCCCCCCCCCCCCCCCCCCCCGCCAGCCCCTCCAGACCTGGGTCCCAGGTCGTGGGTCCCAGGTCTGGGTCCCAGGTCTGGGTCCCAGGTCGGGGATCCCAGGTCTGGGGTCCCAGGTCGTTTCTGCTACTTCAGAGGTAAACATTGTGATATTTCCTCCTCTACATTTACCTGACAGCTTTACTTACTCTGTACTTTCGCACAATTCAGATTAACAATGCAGAATGTAATCAATGAATCAATTTTATGATTATATCAATAAGGCTTTATTGGTCCCCAGGAGGAAATTCACAAGCTACCCAGCAGTGTGTAAAGTAATATATAAAATATATATACAGTATATATAAAACAATTAACATGAGCTCAACCGCTACCAGCTGCGACGTTCGAGCGTTGAACACATTAATGCATCAATAAATATAATCCAGTAATATAATATAGTATATTATTCTGAAATGGGCCATTCTGCACAATGAGTACTTTTACTTCTGGTCCTTTACTTAAGTCGCATTTTTTAAGTCGCATTTTCAACGCAGGACTTTAACTTGAGTATTTCTACAGTACCTCCTCTGTCAAACACAATCCAGACATCCTTTCCAAATTCATATCCCAGTTAAAACAACGAGTCAGTGCCTCCTGTAGTTCTACTTCCTTATTGGCGTTGCGTGTTACGTGTCCTTCATGTTGAAGGTACTTTGTGTGTGTGTGTGTGTGTGTGTTTGTGTGTGTTTGTGTGTTTCATTGTGTACCTTGAAGTCCATGGACCGGTTTGTCACACGGTGTGTATCGGTGCTGCGGTCCCGGTCAGCCTCAGTCTGGGCTCAATGGATAAATACCCGGTCAACCAGGATCCACCATCTCTGGCCGGGGGGGGGGGGGGGGGGGGGG
>JAOPHQ010003879.1:0-30175 GCA_030340625.1 Merluccius polli
CATGATTGCTCATGCACCACAGGTGTGCAGCCCCACCCAGCCAGAGTCCAATCAGTGTGACTCAGGCCAGGTGAGGCTGTAAACCAGCCACCAACAACACACACTCCACATAAACCCTCCACAATCATCAATTATTATTGAGTATTACGAGTATTATTATTATTATTATTAATCTAAGCTGCTGTTCCCCAGCGTGGCCACCAGAGTGCCCTGGAACTGAACCAGGACACGTCCTGAACAACAGGACAAGCATGACATGAGATACAGCATGGATGCAAGTCATAGCTCATCTGAAAAACATCAGACATGGGATCCTAAGAAGTACTGCCTTCAGTCTGTAGACACACACTCAAATACAATCTATGAAATACTGTACCTTAACTTTTCCGATGTAGTATGACAACATCAAAGTAGAAATGCAAGTCGTTCAATAATGCGGGCACCGAAAAAGACTTGAGGCTAAAGAAAAGCAGTGAAAATAGAAAAGCGCCATGAAGAGTAAAGAGTGATCTTCTGGTCTCCTGTCCTCACTGGAAGACTGCAGGTCAACTGAGGAGCTCGGCTTCAAACCTCTAACCTGGAACATGGCTGACAGCCAGTCTGTTCAAAGTCTCCTTAAGATGTGGCTCCATAAACCATATACACCTTCATAAAAGTACTTATTAACCAGAACGCTATCACAGCGATCAATAATTAACCAACAACGATCAACTAGTAGACGTTCACTGAAATGAATTAAAACATGGAGAGTTTTACATCACTCATGAACATGTTGAGCTTCCCAATATCAAGACCCTTTATGAGTTTGACTAAAGTGCTTCTTTAAACGGTACCAGTGGTGCAGCTAGGCTGTTGTTGGGGGGGCTTCAGTCCCCCCAACAACCTTCTCAGCCCCCCAACAACATGCAAGTCATTTTTGTAGTACCTGGAAAGTTGCAATAAGATAGGAAAGGTTCGCTCCCCAATGTCCCCAGTCTACCTCAAGGAATCCTAGAGCAAGACGCCCTCTAACCCTTCCCTCCTCTTAATGACATGGATCTGAATTCACTGTAGTGGCTTTGGATAAAAATGTACAACAGATATTGACCCATGCACATGACATAAATTATGTTAAAATGCATAAAACTTCATCCTACGTGATGATTATTATTATTAAGCACAAGGGAGGACACAAGAGCATTTTCAAAAGTGATAATCTCTCATGATATCGTGATAATCTCCATCTTAGAATTAGTTCCAGAAGTCATGTGGTTTTTATATGAAGCTTTTTATCGGCAGCACAAAGTACTGCTGGACGTTTTCCTTTCTGTGGGAAAGTAATATCCATTAAACTCCCACTGTATCAATGTAAGAATGAAAGTCAAGATAACACAGTGGTTCAAAGACACAACAGTAGTCTCTTTAGTGTGCTTAGGTTATGTTTTTGGATGCATGTTAAACGTTAAGTTTAACAGTTTAACAAGTTAAACAGAAAACCACAATGAACAGAATCAGAGACGCATTCAGGGATTTCCTCGACTACTACGACTACAACTTTAGTAACAATTAAAAAACGAATTATGTCATACAGAGTTGAAATTAAACAAATGTAAACCAAATATTATAAATAAATACAAACATCAAATGGAAATCAACTTTTCATTTACTTTTAACAAGATCATCGTACATGAAGTCTTGGGATTACAGGTTCAACTTCTGTCTCGGGAAGTGTGTTGTGGATACTATAGCGTTAGAGCTCATCTGAGGGTTCAATGGAAAGTGGGTGTTGTCAAATTGTCCCATATGGCCCTGTAAATATCACAGACTGTAACTAGGATGTCTAGAACACCCCCCCCCCCCCCCCCTAAAGACCAGCAGAGCCTTTGTACACACAGCACCTTGTGATAGTTTAATACTCTTTGTTTCTCTCACACTGTTTGTTTTACAGAAAATTGCAACCACCATTTTTGTCTGCTCATGCAAGCATCCTACTGTTGGACTGTGGTAAAATAATAAAGTATGACACTCCCACTGTCTCTGAGCAAGAATGAAAGCAAAACACACAGTAAAAAGACAATAAAGTTATTCTTTCTTTTGATTAAAGATTAACTTAAAGCTAGTTGCTGTCAGGCCAGGACTCAAGGAGGAATCAGATGCAGAGAATTCAGTTCAGGCAGACCTTTATTTTACTCTTCCGTCTCTCAGACAGAATAAAAAAAATAAACAGGCTATGAAAGTTAACAGAACTAAAATACTAATCTATGAAATGTACCAACAAAAAAATCACTCTCAAAGAGGCTAAAGCCCAATTCACACGGGATTAGTATTACCTGGGGACCTCATGTCATTTACTAGTTACCCCACCACGTCTGTGTTTCCTGCAGAGCATTCACACGGGATAAGCGAAGTCTGTGTTTTAACTCGAATTTACTGACGTTATCCCCCGGATATGATGTCAATAAGACTCTTAATGGATTACATATTGATTTGAAAGTTAACTAAACCCAGCCCTGACTGACACACAATGTCACCGACCACAACTACTATTACTAGTACTAGAAAACAGACGGCTGTCGATATTGCTTGCATTCGTCATCAGGAAGGTAATAGCTAATTAATAGCTTGATAGTAGCATGGGTGATGAGAGCTTATGCAAAAATTATTGTCAATATTAACTAAGCCCTTTCTTCCTATTATTGGTTTGCCTGGTCTCTGTAATAATGCTTGTAGAACCTCAACCCTGTAATGCAATTTTTTAAGGACAACCTGGGCTATCAGAATATGTTTGCTGCAGTGATGTCACAGGAATGTATAAATAACAATATGTTCCTTACCGCATGCTGCCATGCATGTCATCCATCTCATCATCTTTAGAGGTTTTGCTCTTCTGATGGATTTGAGCTCTTTCTGCGAATGGGTCTCCATGCTGTGTACGGAGATGAGCCTCTGAATTTGAATCAAAATGCTGTCAACACTTTAATTTCATTTATAATTGCCAACGCAGACTCCATAATTCTCGACCGGGAAAAAGGCAGAAAATGGCGGAAAACACAAACGACCCCAACTCACAGAGATGCCGATTCGCACGGGACTAATATTATCACATGACCTCTGTGTTTGGTTAAATATGGTAATTTGCGGTGGAATTTTTACTTTACAAATTACGGACATGGCAGATTCACACAGGATTAAGATCACAGACGACCTCCTGCAATTATTACAAATTTATAGAGGCCGCCAGGTGAAATCACTGCGAATCGGCATCTCTGTGATTTGGGGTCGTTTTTAGTGTTTGCCGCCATTTTCTGCCTTCTTCCAGGTCGAGAATTATGGAGGCTGCGTTGGAAATTATAAATGAAAGTTTCGACAGAATTTTTGGTTCAAATTCAGAGGCTCATCTCCGTACACAGCATGGAGACCCATTCACAGAAAGAGCTCAAATCCATCAGAAGCGCAAAACCTCTAAAGATGATGAGATGGATTACATGCATGGCAGCATGCGGTAAGGAACATATTGTTATGTATACATTACGCAGAGGTTACGCAGAGTTTTGACATCATATCCGGGGGATAACGTCAGTAAATTCGAGTTAAAACACAGACTTCGCTTATCCCGTGCGAATGCGCCGCACGAAACACAGACGTGGTGGGGTAAGTAGTAAATGACATGAGGTCCCCAGGTAATACTAATCCCGTGCGAATAGGACTTAAGACAACAAGCTTACGTAGCGCGAGGACAAAGGCTGCGGTGCAGCATGAACAACACACTCAGCAGCAGACTATCAAACACATGAGGGGAATGGGGGACAGGTGGACACAATCACACCGGTGACACATGAGGAAGGGCACGTGACCTAACACGAGAGGAGAGCTAATTGTCAAAATAAAACTGGAAGTAGTGCATTTACAAAATAAAATAAAGACACAAAACCCAGGACAAGACAAAACCTCACCGCGGTGTGACAGTTGCAAGCCTACTGGTCACACACACACACACACACACACACACACACACACACGGAACAGAGTAAGGGCTGTCTGTTGGTCATTCAGATAATCAATACTTGAGTAAAGCTGATTATTGGTTTGTTAGGACTGCTGTTGGCTGTGCATCGCTGCACCTGTACTCCACACTTCACACCCAAAGCTGAACTCTGACTTACTGCCATTGTGTTGAGACGCAGTGTAGTGACAACGAGTGTCTCCAACTCTCTGAGTCATTCAGTCACTGATGAAAGGATGAATACGGTTCAACAAGCCTACCTTGAAGGAACCTTTCATTACTGTGTTCATTTAGTGGGTTTGGTTCATGTTGGGTCTCCATCTTCTGTGTGTGTTGAGCACCTTCAACCACTACCAACACCTCCACCACACACACACTGGTCTCCTTCTCCCTCATCCTGGTGGCCAGGAGGTGAACTGCACCGAGGTGGACTCACCGCCCCCTAGTGGCTCCTCATGCAATAACAGTCATAAAACATGGCTTTGATAAACGGCCTCATATCTTACTATTTAATCACTTATCACATATGTTCATCCAAAGCTGCTTCCAGTGAACACAGATACATGCGATGAAGGAGCAGGTAGGGGTTAGACAGTACAGATACATGTGATGAAGGAGCAGGTAGGGGTTAGACAGTACAGATACATGTGATGAAGGAGCAGGTAGGGGTTAGACAGTACAGATACATGTGATGAAGGAGCAGGTAGGGGTTAGACAGTACAGATACATGTGATGGAGCAGGTAGGAGTTAGACAGTACAGATACATGTGATGAAGGAGCAGGTAGGGGTTAGACAGTACAGATACATGTGATGAAGGAGCAGGTAGGGGTTAGACAGTACAGATACATGTGATGAAGGAGCATGTGGGGTTTAGACAGTACAGATACATGTGATGAGGAGCAGGTAGGGGTTAGACAGTACAGATACATGTGATGAAGGAGCAGGTAGGGGTTAGACAGTACAGATACATGTGATGAGGAGCAGGTAGGGAGTTAGACAGTACAGATACATGTGATGAAGGAGCAGGTAGGGGTTAGACAGTACAGATACATGTGATGAAGGAGCAGGTAGGGGTTAGACAGTACAGATACATGTGATGAAGGAGCAGGTAGGAGTTAGACAGTACAGATACATGTGACGAAGGAGGAGCAGGTAGGGGTTAGACAGTACATATAATGTGATGAAGGAGCAGGTAGCGGTTAGACAGTACAGATACATGTGATGAAGGAGCAGGTAGGGGTTAGACAGTACAGATACATGTGATGAAGGAGCAGGTAGGGGTTAGACAGTACAGATACATGTGATGAAGGAGCAGGTAGGGGTTAGACAGTACAGATACATGTGATGAAGGAGCAGGTAGGGGTTAGAACAAACGGGAAGGATCATCCAACACACGACAACATTCAGTTGGACCCACTGTTTATTAGCATGATGCTTTATGAACAAATCCAACACAACAATAGTCCCTTACAGCACACAATCAACACAAGGAGTAAAATAATAGAAGTAGCAGACGTTACAAATCCTCAACAGGTGTGCACATATCTTTAATACCTGAACATGTTGTGCTGCCGTGTTCCCAACACAACACAAGGAATCAATATTCACTTTAAAGTCCTTCACCACATGAACACCATTAGCTTCTCCCATAGACCGCATTTATGAATATAATATTAATCTGCTTTAAATCAGGTTCCATGTTAGGCTTATCAAAATAAAAACTGATACCAGAGCCCTTTAGTATTAAAATGTCCTTATAATAACAAACCCTTCAACCAAAATATTGTAGTAAATACAATACAAATAATCATAGCAAGATTTAAAATACATCTGACAATAGAAAGTAAATGTTTGTGAAAGCTGCTTAGCGTTTCAGTGATGTATTGACACTCCTAAGAGCATAAACAGCTGCTATTAAAACAACACAATGCAGTCCATGTCCATCCAGGGGTCCAGATGCATCTCTTCCACATGTACATCCAGATAACAAGCGGTCCTCCCAACAACAACGTTTCATCAGGAAGGTGAAAACCCCCCAGACTCCACCGGCGGGTCCCCCTTTAATCGGACCGCTAAGTAACACAGCCCAGCTGTTGGACTACAGAGATGGCTTAGAAAGGAACAGAGATCCTAATATTACTGCTGCTGTATTACCTGCACACCTGGCTGTGGGTTCATGTACACTATGTGTGTGTGTGTGTGTGTGTGTGTATTTATACATGTGTGTATATTCATACATGCGTGTGTGTGTGTGTGTGTGTCTACAACCCACACAGAGACGCTGAGGAACCAGACGTCCATACCCCAAACCCAGGGAGGAGGTCCTCCTGGGTGAATGTGGTCCAGAAGGTGTGGATGTGTGTCAGTGTGTGTGAGGACCCTCCTACACCTGGGGACACTCTGTAGAAGGACAGAGAGCCAGCAGGCCGGTCCACATACACTCCTACTCTGGTGGAGCCAGAGGGGGGGAGAGGGATGACCGTTTCACTACCGTTGTACCGGGCAGTGTAACGATCAACATAACAATAAAGACTCCAGGACTTGTTGTTCCCTCCAAGCCTGCTGTCATAACCCACTCCTCTCCTTCTGATTCCTCTGTATGTCATTCCTATATCAACATGTCCTTCCCACTCCACCTCCCAGTAACAGCGGCCAGTCAGACCCTTTCTACACAACACCTGGGACTGGGAGTCAAATCTCTCTGGGTGGTCAGGATTCGACTGATCCTTTCTAACCTTCATCACCTTCCTGTGGTCCTCAGACAGAGAGAGACGTCTGTCGGCTGTGTTTCGGTCCAGTGTGAGTTCACAGGCATCTGATGGGAGAACAAGACATGATTAGGGGCTGAAACGATACATCTCAGTTAATTACACACATAACTAACACACATATATCATCCAAATACTAATTTCCTTTTTTTGTGATGTAAAGTATTACTACCTCCACACACACACACACACACACACACACACACACACACACACACACACACACACACACACACAGGCCTATCAGTGGAGGCTGGTGACTTCATAGGGGAGGACATTATATATATATATATATATATATATATACTGTATATGCATGCTGTATCAATAAATGTTATATACCAACTAAAATAAAGCTATTCTAAAAAAGTGAGAAATTAAAAGTTTTCTTAGTTTTTTCTTTCAAAGGGGCAGTGGTCTGGGCTGCTGTAGACCCCTCTGTATGTATGTATGTATGTATGTATGTATGTCAGGCGCTTTTTTGACAACTGACCAATCACAAGCGGAACATTGACACTTCGTCACGAAGGAAACTCAACTGTCAAAACAAAAAGTGCAGGTGGAGCGATTGATAGTTTTAATTACGGAACATGTCGAGATGTACGACATGTCTAATAGGCTCTACCACAACACCACAAAGAGTCCATATGGAAGCAGATCGGGTTGATCCTCCCGATCTGCCATTTTGTAGATATGTAGTAGAGCCCAACCGATATGGGATTTTTAAGGCCGATACCGATACAAATATTTGGTGATTTAAAAATCTGATATTCCGATATATCGGCCGATATATATATTTAAAAAAGATATTCCAGAAACGCATAACAAAAATATAAACAGATTTCCCTAACGTTAGTTATATGTAGTTATTTATGAGTCCTCGCTAAAATAATAGGATAATGCAGTGAACGTACTTCACCGATGGGTCACACCGCGAGCAACATGAGCAGCAGGGGGCGCTGTGGCCGCTGGCTGCGAGAAGCCCCTGACTGCAGCCCGCAGACGGAGCCCACATGGAGGGGGCGGGCACTCAGTCCACATGGAGGGGGCGGGCACTCAGTCCACATGGAGGGGGCGGGCACTCAGTCCACATGGAGGGGGCGGGCACTCAGTCCACATGGAGGGGGCGGGGCACTCAGTCCACATGGAGGGGGCGGGCACTCAGTCCACATGGAGGGGGCGGGCACTCAGTCCACATGGAGGGGGCGGGCACTCAGTCCACATGGAGGGGGCGGGCACTCAGTCCACATGGAGGGGGCGGGCACTCAGTCCACATGGAGGGGGCGGGCACTCAGTCCACATGGAGGGGGCGGGCACTCAGTCCACATGGAGGGGGCGGGCACTCAGTCCACATGGAGGGGGGCGGGCACTCAGTCCACATGGAGGGGGCGGGCACTCAGTCCACATCGAGGGGGCGGGCACTCAGTCCACATGGAGGGGGCGGGCACTCAGTCCACATTGACGATTGAGCAGATTTCCGCTGCTCTTGTTAATGCAAGAGTAAACGGTAATACTATGTTAAGCTAGCGGGAGCCCACGCTGTTAATTAAATTATGCAAACAGATGACAAGGGGGTATTGTGACTGGGTATCTTTCTTGCTGCGTACCATGGACCTATTATAAAGTTAAGCATATAGCCTAAACGACTTGCAAATACATTTTCTCTTGTTTATTTTATTTTTTTTCGCTTAGCTGTTCCACTCATGGACCTATTAAGGTTCCACTTAGAGTTCACGTTACAACCGTTCGCCGTTGCTCCATGTTTAAATCACATTTGTGATTTGAGACAGTCAACTGTACCAACCATTGCCTGAACTTATGGACCAAAGTGTTGTTATTGTACAGTAAATATGGAGTATTAGACCGTTTAGTCATGTTTAAAAGAAGCTAAAGATGCAACTTTGAGGCTTAATTTCTCCAAAATGATACAGTAAAAATGTTTGATATTGAGTGAGGAAGTAGCCAGGGTGGTCCTGAAGTCAACTGTACCAACCATTGCCTGAACTTATGGACCAAAGTGTTGTTATTGTACAGTAAAAATGGAGCATAAGGCATTTTTCCTGTTTAAAATTCAAACACACGCTAAAGATGCAACTTTGAGGCTTAATTTCTCCAAAATGATACAGTAAAAATGTTTGACAATGAGTGAGGAAGTAGCCAGGGTGGTCCTGAAGTCAACTGTACCAACCATTGCCTTAACTTATGGACCAAAGTGATGTTATTGTACAGTAAATATGGAGTATAAGGCATTTTTTCCTTAAAAAAATATAAATAAAAAAATGCAACTTTGAGGCTTAATTTCTCCAAAATGATACAGTAAAAATGTTTGATAATGACTGAGGGAGTAGTCAGGGTGGTCCTGAAGTCAACTATACCAACCATCGCCTGAACTTATGGACCAAAGTGTTGTTATTGTACAGTAAATATGGAGTATTAGACCGTTTAGTCATGTTTAAAAGAAGCTAAAGATGCAACTTTGAGGCTTAATTTCTCCAAAATGATACAGTAAAAATGTGTGATATTGAGTGAGGAAGTAGCCAGGGTGGTCCTGAAGTCAACTGTACCAACCATTGCCTGAACTTATGGACCAAAGTGTTGTTATTGTACAGTAAAAATGGAGCATAAGGCATTTTTCCTGTTTAAAATTCACACACGCTAAAGATGCAACTTTGAGGCTTAATTTCTCCAAAATGATACAGTAAAAATGTTTGACAATGAGTGAGGAAGTAGCCAGGGTGGTCCTGAAGTCAACTGTACCAACCATTGCCTGAACTTATGGACCAAAGTGATGTTATTGTACAGTAAATATGGAGTATAAGGCATTTTTTCCTTAAAAAAATATAAATAAAAAAATGCAACTTTGAGGCTTAATTTCTCCAAAATGATACAGTAAAAATGTTTGATAATGAGTGAGGAAGTAGCCAGGGTGGTCCTGAAGTCAACTGTACCAACCATTGCCTGAACTTATGGACCAAAGTGATGTTATTGTACAGTAAATATGGAGTATAAGGCATTTTTTCCTTATAAAAATATAAATAAAAATAAGGAACTTTGAGGCTTAATTTCTCCAAAATGATACAGTAAAAATGTTTGATAATGACTGAGGGAGTAGTCAGGGTGTTCCTAAAGTCAACTGTACCAACCATTGCCTGAACTTATGGACCAAAGTGTTGTTATTGTACAGTAAATATGGAGTATTAGACCGTTTAGTCATGTTTAAAAGAAGCTAAAGATGCAACTTTGAGGCTTAATTTCTCCAAAATGATACAGTAAAAATGTTTGATATTGAGTGAGGAAGTAGCCAGGGTGGTCCTGAAGTCAACTGTACCAACCATTGCCTGAACTTATGGACCAAAGTGTTGTTATTGTACAGTAAAAATGGAGCATAAGGCATTTTTCCTGTTTAAAATTCTCACACACACACACACACACACACACACACACACACACACACACACACACACACACACACACACACACACACACACACAAACCGGAAACTAGCGCTTGAGCATTCGCCGTAAGTTCCATGATACGAGCGCAGTTAAAATGTATGTGCGGCTGACTTGACTCCGCGAAGACGAACGACGGCTCATTTGACCGCAGTCCAACTCTGGCTGGATCAGCCGGTTGTAGGGTTTGTGGCGTTATAACATGGTTGAAGGGGGTTTCGTCCGTTTTTTAAAATATTCATTTATTGGCCATTATAAATGCCGATACCGATAGTTTGGAAAATGCCTAATATCGGCCCGCCGATATATCGGTCGGGCTCTAATACGTAGTAGGCGAGTAACATCGGGGTCTAGAGTGGGTTCGTTGCTAGGCGATAGAAAAAACGCTCTCGGCGCTTTTAGGACAAAAAGCGCTGCCAGCTTTTTTTTGGTTGAAAAAGCGGTCGGCTCAACATTTCCCTATCACGGAGGGTGATAGGGAAATGTGAACAAGGTGTGAACAAGCCCTTAGTTAGGTTAATTAGTTATTACTTATTTTAGCCACTTGGGGGAGTATTGCACTGGGTGTGGCACGTCACTGGGAATTGGGTATATTTACAGGTGTGCTAGTCCAATTAGGAAAAGGTGTGGATGGCGGGGAACACACGGTTCTTACCGTAGCCGTGAGCACCCACTCCACCGACAGCATGCCACAGCAATAATTCATTAGCACAACAGCACTTTATGACCACCACTGGTGAAGTACCTTTTATATATCAAGCATGTTCTACTTTTATAATAAACGGGAACACCACCCAAAGAGAACTGATGCCTGGACCATGGATTATTTGCTACACGTTGAGAACACTTGCCATCCATACCGAAGTTTATAGGATAGCCTCCACAGTATGTATGTATGTATGTATGTATGTATGTATGTATGTATGTATGTATGTATGTATGTATGTATGTATGTATGTATGTATGAATGAATGAATGAATGAATGAATGAACGAGTGTGTGTGTGTGTGTGTGTAACTTTAAAGGGGAACTTTTCAACCTGAGCCTGTCGGTGGCAAAACAAGCACTTTTAGAGGACCTACATTGACGCGGCCCACTTCTCCCTATAGTTTTATATTACTGCTGTTTCGCGGCTGACGGCTGAAGCCCTCTCGCTCAATACTGGACCAATTTCAAAAAGTGGTTGTCCACATGAGTCCCTGAGACCCAAAATGATGGGAAAATAGTCCAGGAGGAAAAATCCCGAACTTCCCCTTTAAGTGTAAGGTGTTTATAGGAGCCACATTTTGTTTATTTGAATTCTATTATTTACATTGGCTCTTGTGAGTGTGCACCCTCTACAGGTGGTGATAGTGCCACCCTTTAAGGCAGTGGCCCATCATGCAGCGGGGAGGAAAGCAGACCAGCATACCGTCATTGACCGCAGCGCGTGAAGCGCAAGCTGCGAGTCTGACATTGCACAGCTGCTTTCTCCATGTGGTTGAACAAAGGAAACTGGAAATAAGGGATTACAATAAAAATCCAAACGAAGTTCTGCCACTACAGTGTTAGATGATATTCTTCATCCCCAGTTATGAACGGACGTCCCCTACTGCTGTGTGGAAGGACTTTCCATCTAAATAGTGAGTGTGTAAACAGACACTTACACTTCTTTAGAGCTGGTTTCAGCCTCCACTCTCCACCATGCTCCACACTGGAGGGGAAACACAGTGAGAGCAGCATGTTGGCTTCAAATACTGAAACATTACCATTAATAACCTGTTGTTTCCACACAATAATCATATGCTTCTAGACAAGAACACATTATCTAGCAGTGAACATGGTCGACTAATCCTTGTAGGAGACATTGTCACTGAGTGGTGAGCTGTCCTCTCCATACCTGAGAGTGTCCAGTCTCCAGCGTGAATCCTGCGGTAGAGCAGAGAGCAGCGTAACTCCTGAGTCTCCTGCAGGGTGATTGTAGCTCAGGTCCAGCTCTCTCAGATGGGAGGGGTTGGAGCTCAGAGCTGAGGCCAGAGATGCACAGCCTTCCTGTGTGACCATGCAGCCAGACAACCTACACACACACACACACACACACACACACACACACACACACACACACACACACACACACACACACACACACAGTTAAACCATTGTGTAAAATAAGGGAAAGTTTTGTCAACAAGGGAAAATGTATAAGTCAATAATAAATACACTTCATACCATCATTAACATACTGAATATAACATATACCTTATACTATTATAACAACAAAAATACAATATGTTGAGTTATTCCTATGAAATGTGAATGTGTAGATTTGAACTTTTATGGATGTAAATGTGTTAATCCGAAACAGTTGTGGGTTAACTGTTATCACATTGAGTCCCACTGACCTGAGAGTCTCCAGTGTACAGTGTGGACTCCCCAGTCCAGCAGAGAGCAGCTTCACTCCTGAATCCTGCAGATCATTGGTACTCAGGTCCAGCTCTCTCAGACTAGAGGAGTTGGAGCTGAGAACTGAGGCCAGAGCTTCACAGCATCTCTCTGACAGATTACAGCCATTCAGCCTTCACATAAAATAAACAGGAACATGTTACTCTTCAGAGCTGATGTCACTTTAAACATGAAGTTGGTGGAATAGATGTCAGTTCAGACAGTTTTTATTTGTACATGAAATATGTTAAACCGTCTCTAAAATACTCAGCAACACTATACTTAGATTATTCTAATTATTATTATTATTATTCTAAATATTATTATTATTTTACACTTTATGATATTTTATTTTAGTGTACATTTGTTATTAGTGTGCATATTTGTGATGTGTGCACCTACAGAAATGTTTTGTGTACTATCTTGCTTTTATTTATATTCTAGCATTATGTATTTCTGTGAGTAAAAGCACTCAAGCCCTACCTACATATGTTTTAAAGGATTCTGTTCCTGTCTATGACAGAATGGAGGTATTAAATAGTTTTAACACGCATTTTATATCTTCCGGTGCTTTATTTGACTCTGTGGGATCTGTCTCTGCGAAACCCCCCACTGACCTTCCAATGTATACTGGTCAATCTTTCAACTTTGTACCCTTCTCTGTTCAAGAAGTTCTTAAAGCTCTTAAAGAGTTAGACCCCAGAAAATCTTCTGGACCTGACTTAATTGATCCTTACTTTTTGAAACTGGCAGCTGATTTTGTAGCAGAGCCTCTTGCATTCCTTTTTAATCTTACAGTGGAGAAGAATGAAATTCCCTGTATATGGAAATCAGCTTTTGTTCTCCCCTTATTAAAAGGGGGTGACCCAGCGATTTTAACTAATTATAGACCAATATCTAATTTATCAGTGCTGGCCAAAGTTCTTGAAGCACTTGTGAGTGAACAAGTAAAGGTGTTTTTACATTCCAACACCATCTTATCACAATATCAATCAGGCTTCAGAAAAAAGCATAGTACCATCACAGCTGCAATGAAGGTGGTAAATGACATTTCTGTTGCACTTGACAAGAAACAACATTGTGCATCTCTTTTTATCGATTTGTCGAAAGCGTTCGACACGGTAGACCACGATATTTTAAAACTCAGACTCCTGCAATCAGGACTCTCGGAACAAGCAGTTACTTGGTTCACCAATTATCTCAGTAATAGGACTCAGTTTATTAAATATGATGGCTTGTGTTCTGATATTGTTACTGTCCACAAGGGGGTGCCACAGGGTTCAGTATTGGGTCCCCTCTTGTTCATTATTTATATCAATGATCTGGGTATAAATGTGACAGATGCTAATTTGCATTTCTATGCTGATGACACAATTATTTACTGCTGTGGATCAACTCTTGTTCAGGCTATTGAATCCCTGCAGAAAGCCTTTGTAGCTGTCCAGCACTCATTATTTCAGCTAAAACTTGTTCTCAATGCGGACAAGACTAAGCTTATGCTGTTCTCTAATTCTAGGAAGAGGCCACAAGTTATCCCCTCAGTGACCACTCTCGAGGGAAATGAAATAGAGGTGGTTCATGAGTACAAATACCTGGGTGTCCTGATTGATGACTCCCTCACTTTCAAGCCGCATATTGAGAAACTTGTTAAGAAGCTGAGGATAAAATTGGGTTTTTATTTTCGAAATAAGCTGTGTTTTTCTTTTAATGCAAAAAAGGGACTTATTGCTGCTACCTTTTTACCTGTGTTGGATTATGGGGATCTTTTATATATGAATGCTCCTGTTAAATGTCTTCACATGGTTGACACTGCTTATCATGCTTCTCTGAGGTTCATTACAAATTGTAAATCACTGACACACCACTGTGAGTTGTACTCTCGGGTAGGGTGGTCTGCTCTGGTCACCCGAAGGCTCAGTCACTGGTATATTTTTATATATAAGGCATTACTTGGTCTACTGCCTTCCTACATTTGTGCCTTAATTGCACAGAGAAGTGCTGGTCCTCACTCCCTCCGTTCTCAAGATTACTTGTTGCTTTCTGTTCCATATGCTCGTACTGAATTGGGTAAAAAGGCTTTTTTCAACTCTGCACCCTTAGCTTGGAATATGCTGCAGAATGATTGGAAACTAACAGGGTTAATTTCTTTGAACGCTTTTAAATCCAAATTGAGTGCACTTGTGGCCGACTCCACTACATGTGCTTGTTTTTCATGATCTGTTTGAAAAGTCAATAAGTTATGTTGTTTGTTTTATTTGTGAAATTTTTGTAATTAACTTTTGTACTTGATGCTGCCTATCTTGGCCAGGTCTCCCTTGAAAAAGAGGTTCTTAATCTCAATGGGATTTTCCTGGTTAAATAAAGGTTAAATAAAAATAAAAAATAAAAAATGTATATTGTGTTGTGTGTATTGTAATACATGTTATTAGTGAACCTACAGAGATGTTTTGGAGGCTTTGACCACTGGCAGCAGCCTCAGAAGAGCCTCCTCTGAAGCAGAGTATTTCTTCAGGTCAAACACGTCCAGCTCCTCTTCTGATGTCAGTAAGATGAAGACCAGAGCTGACCACTGAGCAGGAGAGAGAGATGCTGTGGAGAGACGTCCTGATGTCAGGTACTGTTGGATCTCCTCCACTAGAGAACGGTCGTTCAGCTCATTCAGACAGTGGAACAGATTGATGCTTCTCTCTGGAGAGAGATCTCCACTTATCTTCTCCTTGATGTATTTCACTGTTCCGTGATTGGTCAGTGAGCTACTTCCTGTCTGTCCCAGCAGGCCTTGTAGGAGAATCTGATTGGTTTCCAGAGAGAGGCCCAGGAGGAAGCGGAGGAACAAGTCCAGGTGTCCGTTCTCACTCTGTAAGGCCTTGTCTACAGCACTCTGGTAGAGGAGGAGGACGTTAGGTTTCATTCCAAAAAGAACAGACCACATGGACCATGGCTGTTTTTCTGAGAGCAGATTGACACCAGTGTCGATGAATGACAGAAAGACATAAAGGGCAGCCAGAAACTCCTGGATGCTCAGATGGACAAAGCAGAAGACCTTGTCCTGGTACAGCCCACACTCCTCTTTAAAGATCTGGGTGAACACTCCTGAGTACACTGAGGCGGCTCTGATATCGATGCCACACTCTGCCAGGTCTGCCTCGTAGAAGACCAGGTTGCCTTTCTCCAGCTGGTTAAAAGCCAGTTTTCCCAGAGAAACAATGATCTCCTTGCTCTCTGAACTCCAGTGTGGATCTGTTTCAGCTCTCCCATGATACTTCCTGTCCCCCTGTATGGACTGAACTCTTAGGAAGTGGATGTACATCTGAGTCATGGTCTTGGGGAACTCTTCTCCTTTCTGGGTTGTTGTGAAGAAGTCCTTCATAACTGTAGCAGAGATCCAACAGAAGACTGGGATGTGACACATGATGTGAAGGCTTCGTGATTTCTTGACGTGGGAGATGATTTTCCTGGCCAGCTTCTTCTCTCTGAATCTCTTCCTGAAGTACTCCTCCTTCTGTGGGTCGGTGAACCCTCTCACCTCTGTCACCATGCCAACACACTCAGCAGGGATCTGATTGGCTGCCGCAGGGCGTGTGGTTATCCAGATGCGAGCGGAGGGAAGCAGGTCGCCCCTGATGAGGTTTGTCAGCAGCACATCCACCAAGGTCGACTTTGTGACATCAGTACAGATCTGGTTGTTCTGGAAGTCCAGAGGAAGTCGACACTCATCCAGACCATCCAAGATGAAGACAACTTGGAACCGGTCGTATCTGCAGATTCCTGCTTCTTTGGTCTCAATAAAGAAGTGATGAAGAAGTCCCACCAAGCTGAACTCTTTCCCTTTCAGTAAATTCAGCTCTCTGAAAGTGAAGGGAAATGTGAAGTCTATGTCGCGGTTGGCTTTGCCTTCAGCCCAGTCCAGAGTGAACTTGTGTGTTAAGATGGTTTTACCAATGCCAGCCACTCCAGTTGTCATTATTGTTCTGATTGGTTGATCTTGTCCAGGTAAGGGTTTAAAGATGTCTTCACATTTGATTGGTGTTTCCTCCATGGCTGGTTTCCTGGAAGCTGTTTCAATCAGTCTGACCTCATGTTCCTGGTTGACGTCTCCACTGTGTCTCTCTGTGACGAAGAGCTCTGTGAAGATCTTATTCAGAGGCGTTGGCTGTCCTGCTTTAGTAATTCCCTCAAACACACACTGGGTCTTCTCCTTCAGATGAGACTTGATTTTACATTTGCACTCAGCAGCAAACGTTCCTAAATTAGAGGACAACAGAAAAACATATACATCAAAATAATACTGCTCTTTTTTCAACATAAGAGTCTCTTACTGTTCTGTTTCCAAATAAGAGTATCTTACTGCTCTTCAAGGAGTCGGCCAGCTCCTCCTGCTTTAACTGCTTCAGACAGAGCAGTGTGATGTCGAACACGCCCTCTATGGCGCGCATCTTCTGCTCCTGTTCCTCAACATCCAGCACCTCCTCCCTCTGACTCTCTGAGCATTGTGGATAATCTGGAAAGAGACCCCTCCAGAGCTTCTCCACCTCCTTGTCTAGAAAAGCGTGTGCGTTCTCCTTGATCAGCTGGAGCAGAACAAACACCAATGAGAACTTGACTCTGAACTCACTGAGGACATCAGAAGCATCTGTCCTAGATTCACGTCCCGCTGGTCTACAGAGGGAAGCCTGGAGACCATCAGCACCAGGAGAGATATTGTTTACATTTCATTCATAACTGAACTCAGTCTTGTCCATTTACACACCATCAACTGTGTGGGTTGCTGCTGTACAGACTGAGCACTGGTAACCTTTGACCTCCACTGGTGTTGTCTGTGGAGAACACACACACACACACACACACACACACACAGCAGGTGAACATCTCTATAAACACTGCTCTGATTATTGGATGTGAAGTCTGGAGAGACGACACTGAATCAACAGAGTTTGAAGGTCCACAACTATTTAGTTTCTCCTGACTTGTTGTGTCTGATCAGTAGAGTCTGATAACAACTGGTCTGTTTTCATCGTCTGTTTGAAACTCCTACCTCTCCTCTCTGGAGGGGCGGCCATCTTTAAGGTCAGGAGGATCTCCCATAGACCGGTCACTCTTCATGGAGACACAGCTGGGTCCAGGGGAGTCTGCTCTCTCCTGCTGCTCTCTTCTAGAAATATATTTTTTTAGAATCAAATGTTTATTGCTTTTCAACGGACACACCCAATGGCATTAAACAATAGTCAATAAATAAATACATAAAAGATAATACAACATTTATCATGCAACGGAAAATATGAAAAATACAGAAAGAAAGAAAAAAGATAGTGGCTAGAGTAAGTTATTACATTATTATACCATGGCCTGAATACTCGATTCTGATTGGAGAGGTGTGCATTATTTTTAGATAGATCCACGGCCAGGACGCAAGCAGCCTCATCACCGGTCTAAAGACTAATGCGCTGAACGAAACGTTAGCAACTGTCAACTTCCCCGTTACCATGTTGTGACTAAGATCGTCTCTATTTACTGGAGTATTAAGGTAACGTTGCCATGTCGTTACTAAGGTCGTCTCTATTTACTGGAGTAATAAGGTAACGTTACCATGTCGTTACTAAGGTCGTCTCATTTACTGGAGTAATAAGGTAACGTTACCATGTCGTTACTAAGGTTGTGTCTATTTACTGGAGTAATAAGGTAACGTTGCCATGTCGTTACTAAGGTCGTCTCTATTTACTGGAGTAATAAGGTAACGTTACCATGTCGTTACTAAGGTTGTCTCTATTTACTGGAGTAATAAGGTAACGTTATCATGTCGTTACTAAGGTCGTCTCTATTTACTGGAGTAATAAGGTAACGTTACCATGTCGTTACTAAGGTTGTCTCTATTTACTGGAGTAATAAGGTAACGTTACCATGTCATTACTAAGATCGTCTCATTTACTGGAGTAATAAGGTAACGTTACCATGTCGTTACTAAGGTTGTGTCTATTTACTGGAGTAATAAGGTAACGTTGCCATGTCATTACTAAGGTCGTCTCTATTTACTGGAGTAATAAGGTAACGTTGCCATGTCGTGACTAAGGTCGTCTCTATGCCATGTTGTCACATCATTCACGTGACAACATGGCGGCGCGTGTACACGCAGCTGCGCGAGGGTCCAAGCTACTTCTCGTCTTTTGTAGTTTTACATTTTTTATTCTTTACTTTCCCGCACTGGAGGCTCTAATTCAGTACAGTGCTACTGAATTGGTAACGATTTGCCCAAGAATCGGATCATATCCACCCCCGAAACTGGACTTTAACCCACCAGAGATGCAGCGCTCGACACCGGCCCCCACCATCCCCCCTCTGTGTCCTAGGAGACGGAGACGCCGGAAACAAAAGACTCGCCGGGGTAAGCGTAGCGGGCTTCGCGCCAGGCTACAAGCTAACCTGTACAAACCGGCTCTCCCAAGTCTCTTCCTCGCAAATGCCAGATCTCTCACCAATAAAATGGACGAGATAAGACTGCAGGTTGTGTCCGGGAAAAGGGACAGCTGTGTAGCAATCGTCACAGAGACCTGGCTCGACGAGAAGATCCCGGACGCGGCGGTGGAGCTAGCTAGCCGCACTGTGCTGAGGGCAGACCGGACGGCGGACTCGGACAAACGGCGAGGCGGAGGTTTGGCGCTGTACGTTCATAACTCCTGGTGCACGGACATAAGCATTATGGGAACACACTGCTCCCCTGATCTAGAGTATCTGGCTGTAAAATGCAGACCTTTTAAGCTGGTCAGGGAGTTCTGCGCAGTCATAATCACAGCTGTTTACATTCCACCGCGGGCTAATGCTAAGCTAGCATTAGAGGAGCTGTACCGTTTCATCAGTGAACAGATGAATGCGTACCCCGAGGCAGCTGTGATCGTGGCGGGGGACTTTAACCACGTGGAGCTTAAGGCAGTGTTTCCCAAATTCCAAAAACAAATTAAATTCCCAACCAGGGAAAATAACATTCTGGACCAGGTCTACTGCAACATTTCGGGTGCATACAGGGCTGTAGCGGCTCCTCATCTGGCCATGTCGGACCACATCTCTGTGGAGCTGCTACCTGCTTATGTACCTGTGATCTGCAGGACCAGACCCACCACCAAGACAGTCCAGGTATGGTCGGAAGTGGCATCCTCCACCCTGCAGGACTGTTTTGAACACACTGACTGGGGGGTGTTCAAGGAGGCCTCTGACCTGGAGACATACACCACATCTGTCCTGGATTATGTGCAGTTCTGCACTGATGCTGTCCTTCCCACTAAAACCATCAAGGTTTTCCCAAACCAGAAGCCGTGGATGGACAGTAAGGTGCGGTCTCTGCTCAGAGCCCGGGACACTGCCTTCAGGTCGGGTGACAGACTGGCCTATAGCTCAGCCCGGAGGGAGCTAAGGGAGGGCATCCAGCTGGCCAAGCACAGGCACAAACACCGCATTGAGGAGCACTTCGGTGAGGACAATCCCCGGAGCATGTGGAGGGGGATCAGAGCCATCACGGACTATAAGCAGAGTGAGCGGCAGGTCAGCCACGACCCCACCCTACCTGACACCCTGAACAGTTTCTTTGCTCGCTTCGAGACAACGAGCGGAGAAGAGACTGAACATCTCCCCCGGCTGGAGGAGCAGCCCCAGCCCCTTATCCTGCAGCTGCACCAGGTGAGCTCCTCCTTGAGGAGGATCAATATCAGGAAGGCTGCGGGACCGGACCGGGTGTCAGGTTGGACGCTGAAAATGTGTGCCGACCAGCTAGCAGGAGTATTTCTGGACATTTTTAATCTTTCCCTGCTGCTAGCCACCGTCCCACTCTGCCTCAAATCCTCCATCATCGTGCCTGTGCCCAAAAAGTCTGCTGTCACCTGCAACAACGACTACCGCCCAGTCGCCCTCACACCAGTCATTATGAAGTGTGTGGAGGGGGGCGGAGTCTCGCCGGTAGGGGGGAGTATGGAGCACCAGGTCGGCGGGGGCGATTGGGTCTGGTTGCCGACAGGTGTCCGCAATCAGACCCAATCAGGAAGTGTGTATTTATGTGCCTGCTTTGCCTTTCAGTAGGGGTTGATCAGAGAGAGAGAGAGACGGTCCCGTGGAGAGCGAGTGGGGACGAAAGCCCCGAGAGCCCGGCCACCGTGTTGTGGACCCCACGGTGCACGAGACGTGCAGCCAATGATTTACCTGTTGTTCGCTTTGAAGAATAAAGCGAACCACGCGTTCAATAACGCCAAGCCTGTGTCCGCCCACTCTGTGAACTCGTTACAGTGGCGCCCAAAGTGGGGCTAGAGTGCGGCGATGGAGCAGTCACCATTGGCAGCAATACTCGGACATCTCACGCAGATGTCCGACCGGCAGACCCAACTACAGCGGACGCAGAACGAGGTGCTCCTGGAGCTGGGCCAGTCGTTGACCGCCGATCGGGCGGTCCTCCAGGAGCTCCTCGTCTCCAGCAACCGCGATCGAGAACCCAGAGCGGCGGGGGGCGGTGGGCCACATCCACGTCCCCAAGATGGGCGAGACCGACGACGCGGAGGCCTTCCTGGAGACGTTCCGGGGGGTGGCCGAGGTCTCCGGGTGGCCACGCCAGGAGTGGGCTCACCGCCTCCTGCCGCTCCTGACGGGCGAGGCCCAGCTCGCGGCCCACAGTCTACCAGCAGGGGCCCAGCGGGACTACGAGGCGGTGGACAAGGCCATCCGGGACCGGCTAGGCCTAAACCCGGAAGAACATCGCCGCCGGTTCCGGGCCCTCACCTTCTCAGAAGGCGATCGGCCCTTCACCTACGCCCAGCAGCTGCGGGACCAGGCGAGGAGGTGGTTGGCCCCGGAGAGGAACAACCCCGAGGAGATCGTGGAGCAGGTGGCCCTCGAGAGGTTCGTCGAGGGGCTCCCAGCCAGAACATCCACCTGGGTCCGGTACCACCGGCCCGAGAGCCTCTCGGCGGCCGTCAACATCGCGGAGGGCCACCTGATTCCCCCCTCGACCGACAGAAGACCACCAGCACCAACCCCGAGCCCGCGGACCGGGGCGGCGGCCCTGCGAGGGTACAAACCCACCCCGCTACCAAGAGCGAGGTGGGGGGGGGGGCCTACGCCAGAGCAGGCGCATGAATCACCTTCCCCCCCCCTCCTGCAGGCGGGCCATCAGACGGCAAGGGAGGGGTGTTGGCGGTGCGGACGGCCGGGACACCTTCGGAGGGACTGCCCGATGATGGAGGTGGGCCAGGTTGTCCGCGTCACCGGTGCCCCGATCCCTCCCTACGGTCCCGGCGAGGCGTACCGTATCCCGGTGAGGATACAACGGGGTACGTACCAGGCGCTGTTGGATTCCGGCTGTATGCAGACCATGATCCATCAGCGCCTGGTGCGGTCCGAGGCATTGCTCGAGGCGTCGAGCGTTGCGGTGAGATGCATACACGGGGATGTTCACACGTATCCCTTGGTCCCTATCGAAATTCGTTATGGGGGAAAAACGCATAGGGTCAAGGCGGCGGTTAGTCCGAGCCTCACGTACCCCCTGATTCTAGGGATAGATTGGGCTGGGTTTCCAGGGGCAGTTAGCGAGAGTGCGGGGGTACGGACACGACAGATAGGGACATGTAAGTCATGTGCTGTGTTCTGCGCCGATGCGAGGGTGTCCGACGCTGCTCAGGGATCGGGGGAGGAGGCGGGAGGTTCTCAGCCCGAGGGCCGAGCGTCGACATTTCCACCGGTGGACGATTTCCCCCTTGAGCAGTCTCGTGACGCTACTCTACGCTCCGCCTTCGACCAAGTGATTTCCATTGATGGTCTTCGGGTACAGCCAGACGCAGTGCTGACTTACCCACACTTTGTGGTGATTAGGGACAGGCTTTATCGGGTGAGTCGTGACACCCAGAGTGAGGAGGTTGTTACCCAGTTGCTGGTACCCAGGAGCCGCCGGGAAATGATTTTCCAGGCGGCGCATTACAACCCAATGGCGGGCCATTTGGGGTACGACAAAACACTGAACCGGATAATGGCCCGGTTCTATTGGCCGGGAATTCGGGCGGAAGTGCGCCGCTGGTGCGCCTCCTGCCCCGAGTGCCAGTTGGTGAATCCCCCGGCCATCCCCAGGGCTCCCTTGCGGCCCCTTCCCCTGGTGGAGGTCCCATTCGATCGCGTGGGCATGGACATTATCGGGCCATTAGAACGTTCCGCACAAGGGTATCGATTTGTGTTAGTCCTGATCGACTACGCAACCCGATACCCGGAAGCAATTCCGTTGCGCAATATCTCCGCGAGGAGTGTTGCGCAGGCATTGTTTCACGTCATATCGCGGGTGGGAATCCCAAAGGAGATTCTCACTGACCAGGGCACCAATTTCATGTCACGCACGATCAAGGAACTTTACGGGTTGTTGAAGGTCAAGGCCATCCGCACGAGCGTCTATCACCCAGCCACAGACGGCTTGTGTGAGAGGTTTAACCGGACGTTAAAGTCCATGATCCGGAAGTTTGTACTGGAGGATGCTCGAAATTGGCATCAATGGCTAGACCCTCTGTTGTTTGCGGTGCGGGAAGTGCCTCAGGCTTCCACAGGGTTTTCCCCGTTTGAGTTGCTCTATGGGCGCAGGCCCAGGGGCGTCCTGGACCTCATTAAAGAAACCTGGGAGGAGGGGTCCAGCGACAGCAAAAACGAAATCCAGTACGTCATGGACTTGCGTGCAAAGCTCCACTCGCTCGGGGTAATGTCACGTGAGCATTTGCGCCAAGCCCAGGAGAATCAGAAACGCCTGTACGACAGAGGGACTAGATTACGCGATCTCACGCCGGGGGACAAGGTCCTTGTTCTGTTGCCCACCTCTAGCACCAAATTACTCGCGAAGTGGCAAGGTCCCTTTGTGGTCACACGGCGAGTTGGGGACGTGGATTACGAGGTAGTGCGGTCGGACAGGGGCGACGCCCGACAGATCTACCACATCAACCTCCTGAAAAGGTGGAATGATGTGGTCCCGGTCGCGTTCGCCACGACGCTACCGGAGGGAGAGGAGCTTGGACCGGAAGTCCCTGCCCCGGGGCCTGTCCCTCCGGTCGGCCGAGGAGAGGATCTGTCGGAGAGTCAGGCGGCGGACGTGGTCTCTCTACAGCTCCAGTTCGCCGACGTCTTTTCGCCCCTGCCCGGTCGCACCCCGTTAATAACTCACGACATCGAGACGCAACCGGGGTTAACGGTGCGGACACGCCCCTACAGGCTGCCCGTACACAAGCAAGACGTGGTACGGCGCGAATTGGCAGCAATGCTAGACTTGGGCGTCGTCGAGGAGTCCCACAGCGACTGGTGCAGCCCCGTCGTGCTTGTGGGGAAGCCGGACGGGGCTGTCCGGTTCTGTGTGGATTACCGTAGGGTGAATGCGGTGTCTAAATTCGACGCCTACCCGATGCCTCGGATCGACGAGCTTGTGGACCGGCTTGGCATGGCCACCTACTACACGACCCTGGACTGCACGAAGGGCTACTGGCAGATTCCGTTGTCTCCAGCAGCCCGAGAGAAAACGGCGTTCTCCACTCCGCTCGGTCTATACCAATTCAAGGTACTTCCGTTCGGGTTGTTCGGGGCCCCAGCCACGTTCCAGCGGCTGATGGACCGGGTGCTGCGGCCTCATGCTGCATATGCTGCCGCCTACCTCGACGACATAGTCATCTATGGAGACGACTGGGGGCAGCATATGCAGCGGGTGGCGGCCGTCCTTCAGTCGCTGAGACGGGCGGGGCTCACGGCCAACCCGAAGAAGTGCGTGATCGGGCGGAGGGAGATCCAGTATCTGGGGTTCCACCTGGGGCGGGGGAAGGTCCGGCCGCAGGTCGGTAAGACCGCGGCGGTCGCGGCCGCCCCCCGCCCCCGGACCAAGAAAGAGGTGAGGCGGTTCCTGGGGCTGGCGGGGGTACTATCGGCAGTTTGTCCCAAACTTCTCCGACCTGGCCAGCCCCTTGACCGACCTCACCCGGAAGAGGGCCCCAGATACGGTCCAGTGGTCGGAGCCATGTCAGGTGTCGTTTGATGCTATTAAAACAGCCCTCTGCGGGGAAGCCGTCCTGTGTGCTCCTAATTTTGCTCTCCCTTTCTCCGTGCAGGCAGACGCGTCGGATAGGGGGTTGGGCGCGGTCCTGACCCAGCAGGTGGGGGGGGGCCGACCGACCGGTGCTGTACCTGAGCCGGAAACTATCGGACCGGGAGGGTCGGTACAGCACCATCGAGAAGGAGTGTCTCGCCATCCGATGGGCGGTCGGCGCCCTCCGCTACTACCTGCTGGGTCGCCAGTTCACCCTCTATTCCGACCACGCCCCCCTCCAGTGGCTCCACCGGATGAAGGAGGCCAACGCGAGGATCACCCGGTGGTACCTCGCGTTGCAGCCCTTCCATTTCCGGGTGGCCCACAGGCCGGGGTCGCAGATGGTCGTGGCTGACTTCCTCTCCCGTTCCGGGGGGGGGGAGTAGGCTACGGCCGGATGGGTCCCCGGCCTATGTCGGGCGGTGGGGGTATGTGGAGGGGGGCGGAGTCTCGCCGGTAGGGGGGAGTATGGAGCACCAGGTCGGCGGGGGCGATTGGGTCTGGTTGCCGACAGGTGTCCGCAATCAGACCCAATCAGGAAGTGTGTATTTATGTGCCTGCTTTGCCTTTCAGTAGGGGTTGATCAGAGAGAGAGAGAGACGGTCCCGTGGAGAGCGAGTGGGGACGAAAGCCCCGAGAGCCCGGCCACCGTGTTGTGGACCCCACGGTGCACGAGACGTGCAGCCAATGATTTACCTGTTGTTCGCTTTGAAGAATAAAGCGAACCACGCGTTCAATAACGCCAAGCCTGTGTCCGCCCACTCTGTGAACTCGTTACAAAGTGCTTTGAGAGACTCATCCTGAAATACATCAAGGATCTCATCCCTGTAGGCCTGGACAGTCATCAGTTTGCCTACAGGGGGAACCGGTCCACGGAGGATGCAGTCTCCATAGGCCTTCATAGTGCACTGACCCATCTGGAGCGTCCGAACAGCTACGTCAGGATGCTATTCGCTGACTTCAGCTCAGCGTTCAATACAGTAATCCCGGACAAGCTGGTGCTGAAACTGCACAAACTCGGACTGCCTGCATCGCTGTGCCACTGGATCAGGGACTTCCTCACCAATAGGTCCCAGGTGGTGAGGATAGGGAATCGCACGTCGTCCTCTCTGGTCCTGAACACGGGCACGCCACAGGGCTGTGTGCTCAGTCCAGCCCTCTTCACCCTCTACACCCACGACTGCTCTGCCAACCACCCCACAAACTTGGTGGTGAAATTTGCGAACGACACCACCGTGGTGGGTCTCATCTCGGACAACGACGAGACCCACTACAGAGAGGAGATCCAACTCCTGACACGATGGTGTTCAGACAATAACTTGATGCTCAACACCAGCAAGACCAAGGAGGTCATTGTGGATTACAGGAAGTCAAGGAGGACGGAACACGCTCCTCTCCTCATTTCTGGGGGGGAGGTGGAGCGTGTGGATTACATCAAATTCCTGGGAATACATATCTCCTCTGACCTCACTTGGTCTCTGAACACCTCTCACCTGGTGAAGAAAGCCCAAAAAAGGCTCTACTTCCTCAGGAAGCTGAAGAGGGCCGGACTCTCCTCTAGGCTGCTCTCGAACTTTTATAGGTCCACTATAGAGAGCATCCTTTGTACAGGTGTGACCGTGTGGTATGGCAGCTGCACGGCACAGGACAAAAAGGACCTGACCCGGGTGGTCAAAACAGCTCAGGGGATAGTGGGGGGTCCTCTCCCAAACCTGGACTCACTGTACACCAGCCGACTTCAAAAGAAGGCTCGGTGCATAGCCACTGACCCCACCCACCCGGGCTACGGACTGTTTGTACCTCTTCCATCCAGGAAGAGGTACAGACACCTGAACACTAGAACAAACAGACTGAAGAACAGCTTCTTCCCCAGAGCGGTGAGGGAGCTCATTCCCTCCCCATAAACACACACTGACACACACAAGCACCATTGCACTTTAAACAACCAACTGCACTTTAAACAACCAACTGCTCACACATGCTGCTACCCCACCTCATTCACCTCAATTCTTCCATGTGTATTGTATGTGTATATTGTATTGTATATTTAGTGTGCTTCCCTGTTTTTATTTACTCCTGTGTTTTTTATTTACATTAGACTTTTTAAGCTTGGGCCATCGGCAAAAATGTTGTTGTGTGTAAGCATAATGACAATAAAAGGAATTCATTCATTCATTCATGTACTGGAGTAATAAGGTAACGTTACCATGTCGTTACTAAGATCGTCTCATTTACTGGAGTAATAAGGTAACGTTGCCATGTCGTTACTAAGGTTGTGTCTATTTACTGGAGTAATAAGGTAACGTTGCCATGTCGATACTAAGGGCGTCTCTATTTACTGGAGTAATAAGGTAACGTTACCAGGTTGTTACAAATGTTGTCTCTATTTACTGGAGCAACAAGGTAACGTTGCCATGTCGTTACAAATGTTGTCTCTATTTCCTGGAGTAACAAGGTAATGTTGCCATGTCGTTACTAAGGTCGTCTCTATTTACTGGAGTACTAAGGTAACGTTGCCATGTCGTTACTAAGTTAGTCTCTATTTCCTGGAGTAACAAGGTAACGTTGCCATGTCGTTACTAAGGTTGTCTCTATTTACCAGAGTAATAAGGTAACGTTGCCATGTCGTTACTAAGATTGTCTCTATTTACCAGAGTAATAAAGTAACGTTACCAGGTCGTTACTAAGTTAGTCTCTATTTCCTGGAGTAACAAGGTAACGTTGCCATGTCGTTACTAAGGTTGTCTCTATTTACCAGAGTAATAAGGTAACGTTGCCATGTCGTTACTAAGGTTGTCTCTATTTACCAGAGTAATAAGGTAACGTTGCCATGTCGTTACTAAGATTGTCTCTATTTACCAGAGTAATAAAGTAACGTTACCAGGTCGTTACTAAGGTTGTCTCTATTTACTGGAATAATAAGGTAACGTTACAATGTCGTTACTAAGGTAGTCTCTGTTTACTGGAGTAACAAGGTAACGTTGCGATGTCGTTACTAAGGGCGTCTCTATTTATTGGCGTACTAAGGTAACGTTGCCATGTGGTTACTAAGGTCGTCTCTATTTAATGGAGTACTAAGGTAACGTTGCCATGTCGTTACTAAGGTCGTCTCTATTTACTGGAGTAACAACGTAACGTTGCCATGTCGTTACTAAGGTCGTCTCTATTTACTGGAATAATAACGTAACGTTGCCATGTCGTTACTAAGGTAGTCTCTATTTACTGGAGTAACAAGGTAACGTTGCCATGTCGTTACTAAGGTCGTCTCTATTTACTGGAATAATAACGTAACGTTGCCATGTCGTTACTAAGGTAGTCTCTATTTAATGGAGTACTAAGGTAACGTTGCCATGTCGTTACTAAGGTAGTCTCTATTTACTGGAGTAACAAGGTAACGTTGCCATGTCGTTACTAAGGTCGTCTGTATTTACTGGAGTAACAAGGTAACGTTACCATGTTGTTACTTCGGTTGTCTCTATTTACTGGAGTAATAAGGTAACGTTGCCATGTCGTTACTAAGATCCTCTCTATTTACTGGAGTAATAAGGTAACGTTACCATGTCGTTACTAAGGTCGTCTCTATTTACTGGAGTAACAAGGTAACGTTGCCATGTCGTTACTAAGGTCGTCTCTATTTACTGGAATAATAACGTAACGTTGCCATGTCGTTACTAAGGTAGTCTCTATTTAATGGAGTACTAAGGTAACGTTGCCATGTCGTTACTAAGGTAGTCTCTATTTACTGGAGTAACAAGGTAACGTTGCCATGTCGTTACTAAGGTCGTCTGTATTTACTGGAGTAACAAGGTAACGTTACCATGTTGTTACTTCGGTTGTCTCTATTTACTGGAGTAATAAGGTAACGTTGCCATGTCGTTACTAAGATCCTCTCTATTTACTGGAGTAATAAGGTAACGTTACCATGTCGTTACTAAGGTCGTCTCTATTTACTGGAATAATAACGTAACGTTGCCATGTCGTTACTAAGATCGTCTCTATTTACTGGAGTAACAAGGTAACGTTGCCATGTCGTTACTAAGGTCGTCTCTATTTACTGGAATAATAACGTAACGTTGCCATGTCGTTACTAAGGTTGTCTCTATTTACTGGAGTAATAAGGTAACGTTGCCATGTCGTTACAAATGTTGTCTCTATTTCCTGGAGTAACAAGGTAACGTTGCCATTTCGTTACTAAGGTCGTCTCTATTTACTGGAGTACTAAGGTAACGTTGCCATGTCGTTACTAAGGTTGTCTCTATTTACCGGAGTAATAAGGTAACCTTGCCATTTCGTTACTAAGGTTGTCTCTATTTACCAGAGTAATAAGGTAACGTTACCGTGCCGTTACTAAGGTTGTCTCTATTTACTGGAGTAACAAGGTAACGTTGCCATGTCGTTACTAAGATCGTCTCTATTTACTGGAGTAATAAGGTAACGTTGCCATGTCGTTACTAAGGTTGTCTATATTTACTGGAGCAATAAGGTAACGTCACCAGGTTGTTACTAAGGTCGTCTCTATTTACTGGAGTAATAAGGTAACGTTACCAGGTCGTTACTTAACGCCCCTGAGTGCAGGATGAGTCATCAAACATTTGAAACTGTTACAGGAAGAGATAAGAGGGATTTTGATTTAAAAATACTCTCAGTTGTCGGTTGTTTTGATGTAAAAATACTCAGAAATGCTTTTCTTTGACATCCGCCTCGTATCTAACCAGGGTTTCTACGAGGCGTATCCAACCTGGGTGGCTATACATGACTTTTACCATTTAATAAGCGTGACGAATCCAAGGTTTTCTAAAGCTGTAAATAAATGAAGCCGTTCTCTTCTAGAACAACCACAACCGTCTGTGATTCAGGACTCTTGGATGTTTGGCTGCTGTATTTTATAACCTGACAGATCCTTACCGTTGCTCAATGGACTGATTTCCATCTTCAAACTTCATTGGTACCCCAATAGACTGGTCACTCTTCATGGAGACACAGCTGGGTCCAGGGGAGTCTGCTCTCTCCTGCTGCTCTCTTCTAGAAATATCGTTTTTTAGAATCAAATGTTTATTGCTTTTCAACAGACACACCCAATGGCATTAAACAATAGTCAATAAATAAATACATAAAAGATAATACAACATTCATCATGCAACGGAAAATATGAAAAATAAAGATTGTCTCTATTTACTGGAGTAATAAGGTAACGTTGCCATGTCGTTACTAAGGTCGTCTCTATCTACTGGAGTAATAAGGTAATGTTGCCATGTTGTTACTAAGATTGTCTCTATTTACTGGAGTAATAAGGTAACGTTGCCATGTCGTTACTAAGATCGTCTGTATTTACTGGAGTAATAAGGTAACGTTACCATGTTGTTACTAAGGTCGTCTCTATTTACTGGAGTAATAAGGTAACGTTACCATGTCGTTACTAAGATCGTCTGTATTTACTGGAGTAATAAGGTAACGTTACCATGTTGTTACTAAGGTCGTCTCTAT
>JAOPHQ010003880.1:0-34864 GCA_030340625.1 Merluccius polli
GGGGTGCGCGGGTGTGTTATATTGCGCTCATCAAAAAGGAGGACAAATACGCGTCCGGCTTGGACGCCTGCGCCGGACGCCGGACAGGGCTTTGAAAAACCGGACAGTCCGGCCTAAAGAGGCACGGCTATTTGTCCTCCTTTTTGAACCCCGCGCCCCCCCGGGGTAGTGTCCGTGCCCCCCCAGGGGGGCGCGCCCCCACCGGTTGAGAACCACTGAAACTATCCAGTGATCTTGGAGATATGCCAACATTTCAATGCAGTAAACGCAGCAAATTCAAGTAAGGTGAATTTTCAATTTTCAAAAATAAAACACAATACTCAGCTCATGTAGCCTATCACAACTTCACATCAACATTACGTCAGGACCGTGGTACCAGGGTCAGCAGTCAATCAATCAAAGGTTCTCAGAGGGTCGGCAACATGGACGACGAGAGACTGATTGTCGAAGTGGAGCAACATAAAATAATTTACGAAATAATCATCCTTTTTTCAACGTTGGAGAAGCAAAGTATGCTGTTTGTTGTTGTCCTTTCCTTTATACACTCTGTTTATCGCGGGATCTCGCGGGTCTCCGCGTACGTTCAGGATTGATCGCGTGATCTCGTGATCTCGCGTGAATACGGGCTGGCTCGCAAGGCAACGCTACGCGCCGTAACGCGTCCGGTGTGTAAATTGACGCCCAGGGCAGAGGACGCAGCCATAAACGCGACGCGAGCCGTAACGCGACGGCAGATGTCCCCAGTGTAAATCCGGTGGTTAATGAGCCTTTAGCCTCCTCAGGTGATGTAAAGGTCAGAGTTGCACACCATTATAAGTTATGCGCAATCGCGCCGCGTAGAGGACCCCAAACCTGATCCCCTCGATGTCGCGCAGCAGGCGGACGAACCTCATTGAAAGCCGCACGAGGCCCGTGGCAAGGGTGACCAGACATCCTGAGAAATTCGGGACAGGTCCCGAATCCCGTAATCCAGCCCTAATTGTCGTGAAAAATGATACTCAAGCAGAATACTGAGTAGTTATTTTCTGATAAACATTACTGCCCATACTCAGTCCCGTAGAGAGGTTTTGATTGTGTCGACTCGCAAGCAAGCCCCCGACCGGCAGCTAAAGTGCTGCATGCAGCCCCTGCTACTTTGTTTCTTTTTTTGACGTTCTATAATTAGGCGCGCATATGCACTGATTTGAGCTAATTTTCATTTCATTCGTTGATGTACTCTGGCTGATGGCAACCGGAACCCCAACACGCCGCTAAAAAGCATAAGCGTCCTATGCACGGTACCGGGAGGAGTTTGAGGGAGGTGGTTGGGGAAGTACCCGTGGACCTGCCCAAGACTTAATGCGACAAAATGAAAGCATTTCATGCAAAGTGTGTAGAAGAGAGTTTGTGTTTCGTACGGAGGGGAGGGCAGACGTAAGGACCTACCTGCTAGCAGCAAACTACAACTGTGCCGAACACCGCGACAGTAATAGATTTGGTCTCATCCTTCTTTTAAAGAAGCAGGATGATTCCATGTACAATAACATTGCTGCTGCTAGAGCTGACTCCTCCGTGTTTCACTGTTGTGGCCCACCAAACAATCATATAGATCGCTGGACTGTGTGATGAAGTTAATACCAAAAGCTGTATTCAGATTCAGCTATAGCTAAACTCGTCAGCTGCGGTCGCACAAAAGCTGAAGCACTGGTCACAAACGTCCTGGCACCCCTAGCACCCCTAGATCTGATTTGCACTGCTTACGCAGTCATTGCTTTTTTCCCACAATGACATTTTGAGTTCATGATTTTGATGTTGTGTTTTTGAGGCAGAGTAAATATGAATGAAGACTTGATCTTTGAATAAAAATGTGTTTGGTACAGGTTTGAAAATTCATTATCTTTTATAATAGCCTATGTAGCCCCCCCCCCCCCCCCCCCCCGAAAAAAAAAAAAAAACGTCCCGAATTTCAGCCAATCTCATCTGGTCACCCTAGCCCGTGCCTTCTTAGGGGTATGGTCGGGAAAAACGGAGATTGTCATATTCCGTATTTGAATCCTTTGCATCTCTGTCGCCTTCCTAGGGTTCTCGGTGCAGTCGCCGGGTGGTAGCGGAGCCTTGCCACTATGGCGCAGGGGCGGTTTGCCCCAGTCTGGGTTTTGGGGAACGGAGCCCGATGAGCTCCACCCACCGTTGGCTCTTCCTGAGAGCCAAGGCCTCCATCAGCAGCTTAGACACATTCGCGGTGGACGCTGAGGTTGGGTCCTCCTCCGGGACATCGATGATACGGATATTATTGGCGGCGCAATCTTGACTCCAAATCCTCGCACTTATTTTCTAATTTGACCATTTCTTGGGTCAAGTGCTCAACTTTGTTTTGGAGGGTCACAATATCATCGGGTGCAATGTAGAAAGAGACTGCTCCATTGTCCGCTACGGTACCTTCAGAGCCCCAGCAAGGTTTTTTAGCGAGCAGACTCAGGACGCCTCTGGACCTACGGCCGACACGACGGGGAGGGGGGGGGGGGGTGGTGCGCGCCTTGGACCTACGGCCAACGGGGGGGGGGGTGGGGGGGGGGGGGCGCACGATACAACACACCCCGGACCTACGACTGGCCCGGGGGGTGTGCGCGCAGCGATCGTAGCACACAACGGACCTATGGCCGGACGGGCCGGACCTGTGACCCGGCGAGGGGGGGGTCTAAAAAAGAGACAAAGACGCATCCGCTTGTTGGCTGAGCGCCGGACGCCGGACAGGCATTGGGGAAATACTGGGACAGTCCGGCCTAAAGCCGGACGAATGGCCTCCCTATACTTGAGGCTCGTTGTGCTGTGGGTGAGAGGCGTATTCCTTGGTGCATGACTGGCTCGCATCCATGCTCTTATCGACGCGTTCCATCCGTTCGTGTTTTTTGTAACTAAATTTCCCATCCCCACACGGGGCCAAACCATAGTGGTCTCATCAGCGACTTCTTTCAGGTTCACTGTGGTTTGTTGTTGTCTGAACTCTTGAACGCTAGTGTGGTGCTCCAGGTATAATCGTCCGCCTGATAACTCATCCAGTGAGAAACGTCCGCGGTGGCAAATAATATTCGTCAGTTTTTTTTTTAACGCGTTAATTATTGTGTCATTAATTAATCTTAATTATCGTGTTAAAGTCCCGGCCCTAATATATATATATTATAGGCCTTATATATATATATATATTTATACCATGGTCGGCGTGAATACTCGATTCTGATTGGCTGGCAGGTGTAGGTTAAAAAGTGTTAATGTACACCTAGAAAGACGTTTCGGGTCAAATTGCGCTGATTACAGGTTAGAGTACTGCGCTGGCTCAAACGCTAGATGGTAACCATGCAACGGAGAGGAATACTCGATTCTGATTGGCTGCTGTAGGGTGGCCATTAATCCCTGGCTTATATGCAGAGCTAGCTCTGTTATATGGACACCTACTAAGTAATTCCAGTCAAATTGTCTGTTCAGCCCTTCAAAACGAGAGCTGGTAAATTGTGAAAATGCATTAAACTGTAATCAGAAAACGCGGTTGGTATATGCTATAGACCCTATAGTATCTGTGGTATAAAGGCTGGGACACATTTCAAATTATAAATATGTACACTTTATGTTGAAATATAGACCGTTGGGATTCCCATTGAACGAATGGCGCGGTGATTAGTCGTCAAAACGACAACTGGTAAATTGTGAAAAATGCATTAAACTGTAATCAGAAAACGCGGTTATATGCTATAGACCCTATAGTATCTGTGGTGTAAAGGCTGGGACACATTTCAAATTATAAATATGTACACTTTATGTTGAAAGTATTGGCCGTCGCGATTCCCGATGTACAATGCATGACGTCAGCTCTGTGGCTCATAGCTGAGCGGACTAGAATACCTCCCGTTGCCGAGTCGTATCTAAGGTCTGTCCTATTTACTGGAGGAGTGAACAACGTTTCCGTTGCATACGAACCTTACGGGAGGGTAATGATTGTTCCAGGTATTAGTCAGACCCTCAGGCGTTACTAGGGAAGCCAAATTATGGATTGTGAACAACTTTTATATTTTGATGTAAAACGCATGCAAATATTAATTAATAGTCTTAATTTATTTTCTTTGGCAAGTGACCCATGGTATAAGCGGGATAATGCCCTTCGAGGTGTCCATTATCAGAAGTTAATGGACTTCGCGGAAGCAACCGTCCTCCGCTTCGCGTGTCGGACGGTTCACGCCTCCGCGTCGTCCATTAACTTCTGATAATGGACACCTCGTCGGGCATTATCCCTTACATATACACAGTATATATGCTCTAACCTAAGTAACTAAGTAAGTTTGGCCTCTAAGCCATTAGAAGGCCAGAACATAATCAAATGCTAATTTAATAAATTGATTGATATTTTTGTATGCAAAATCGGCTAAAGATGAAGTGATTCTGTGGGTAACTGTTGCTGCCGTATTGGAGATCTCTGTTGCTGTGTAATGGGAGATCTATTTCAGCACCAGGCGCTGTCCACTGACAACAGTGCAGCCCGCGTCCTGATTCGGTGAATGTTTGTGTCTGTCATTCAATCTCAACATGATAAAAGTATAAAAAAGCATTCTTCAGGTGGGGGTAGATTCTCGAAGGTTATGGGACATTATAGCTATATGTGGGACTGTCAAGTCCGATATTGTAAAATTAAAAATAAATAAAATCTGATTAGGCTGCCCAACTTGCCTTGTCAGCGTTCAGCTTCTTTCCAGGCTCCTTGATGAGTACACTCTGGTCCACTGCACTGATGCCACACAGGGAGTCTGGCTGGGCCCTCAGCTGCAGTCTGTTCTCCTCTCCTGGGACAGCTGCACTGGGAGAAAACTCCAGCGACACCTGGAGAAAAATCAAATGTTGGGATATTGATTTACACCTTTTATCACATCAATTCATGTCACTTTGGAGACACTGTTGTCTTTAACGATACCTAACATCCCATTTGTCATTACTGTTAACATAACACTGACCTGGGTAGCGAAGCATTTCTCCGTGTCAAAATCCACTTTGTGAGCGATGACGTTCTCACTGGAAGGCTAGTGTATGCCACCACCTCGACCAATGGGGCCCATGTCTGGAGACACTTTCACCTTGATGGTGACTTCCCCCTTGGTCACTGAAATGGCCGTTATATTAGCCATCAGAAGCTCAAATCAGATCATCAGAGCTCAAAATCCATAAGTGAACAGCTCTAAACACTGAGAAATAAAGAAAGTTTTTTTGTATGACCCAGTGTCTGGAAAGAGCACTGTCCGTACCCACCTGGTTCATCCAGAACTTCAACCTTTACATGTCCTTGACTGGTGATGGCTCCTCGGGCCAAGATCTGCAGTGATGAAAGGCAAAGAAGGCAAAACACATCTCATTTTTGAGTGAGTGTGTTTCCTGTACTGCAGATGAACTTGAGTCTCATTTAAATATCAGTTACATCTCAGCTAATAAACCCAACACTAACTCTATCCCTGTCAACTTTAGACCAGGACAACAACAATAGACCAGTTCACTGATCTCTGATGAACTTATATACGAGGCATAATAACTATTTTTTAATGTGTCACACACTTCCATGTCCACAGTTATATGTATATTCAAAGAACTAAACTAACTAACACATTCTGTGTTTTTATCTATTTTGACATTTAGCTCACCAGATAGATAATATCCACAGGGCCCGGGGCCTCCCCAACAAAAGTGAAGCTGATGTTGATGAGTTCGTCCACATTGCAGACAAGCTTGGTCTCTCTCTTCTTCACCTTAAGGGAGCTGATGGTTGGGGTGTCCCTTCGTTTTTGGACGAACAGCGTTAAGGTGTGTTCACTGTTTTTTATAGTAAGGAGTTCTGGTCCCTTGGTGCTTTTGGTATTTGGGCAGCACAGACACCTTAGTGAAAAATTTTTTAAAAAAGTGCATGTGTGTGGTTATGGCGATCATTAAGTGGATCATTCAACAGACTGAATCATCAGCCTGGCAAATTACATACAGCCATTTAACATTGCACATCATTGTAACACACTGATGTACAATGGATTGGTTGTGCATCATTACTTGTTTGGGAGAGGATTGACAGGACAACAAAAATAGGCCAGAGCAACAACTATAGACATCCTAGCGATTACATGTCTCCACGACTTGTCTTACTTACTGCGAGTTGGAAGTTGTCCTGAAATCTGGATGAGTTTAATGAAAAACTGGCAATCCCATCACTGTCGGTGGTGAGGTTTTGAATGAGGTGTGACACCGACCAACTCTTTACCTCAAACAGGTGGAGCAACTTGTCTGGGATGGGCGTGTCGTTGAAGTACACCGCCTTCACCTGATGGATAACCGACAACACGTGAAACAGGGTCAACCATCCCTACGTTAGAATCATCTTCTTGATCGCAGCCAAAACTTTATTAACCACGAATCGCACTAACCTTGCCTTCCACAACTGATCCTCTCTCATACACCTTGGGCGTATCAATAAATGAAAGCTTTCCTATCATGTAAGAAAGTTGGATGTTTTTCCTCCCCAAGTACTCGAGTCCTTTGAAGTCATGAGAAAGACAACTGTATTAGTTTGCAGTAGGGTTAAGCTAAAAGTCTTGGCGATTGGCATCATTGATCATTGTGAGTTTGAGTTAGAAGATAGAAACCGTGTGTGACTTACCTGTCCCTTCCTCCTCCACCCCCGCAGAGACAGAAAGTTCATTCCTTACCAACTTTTCAACACGTGTGAAAAGTGCCATGTTGATGTTAAATGTTGCACAGCCAGTCTTGTCCAGCTAGGGAAAGTATAGAAAATACAGATATATATACACCAAATAGTATAGTATTTATATATGTATATACATTTAACTATATATGTAAGGCTCATATGTTTATTTTATTTTGTATACTAACTATGAATGCTCATTCAAGTATAGGTATGTGTTCCTCAGCCCTAAAAGCTAAAACAAACCAAAACTAAAGCGTAGAGCGCACGCATAGAGCACAAGTATAAAGCACCTCCACTTTCAATCCGCTCCAATGTTAATCAATGAGCACTTCCACACCGCAGGCGGAGCTGAGCACGTTTTTTTTCGGCGTGGGGTCTATTTATTCCTCCTCCGCCTGGCAGGTTTTTTTCAGCTGATCAATTTCAATGGTCTAAATGAGTGAGTCTGCGTGGGAAGGACGCAAGAAAGTTCAGCTTCTGTCTCTATGTCTCTGTCTCTTCACTCTATGCTTGAGCTTTGGTGTGTGGATGGCTTAATGGAGGGCTACTGTTACCCTACCTGTTTCGTGTCTTTGTGGCAAGGGGCAACAAACTCAGGCACTCCCTCTGGGTGTTCGGGAGTAATCCTCATTGGAATCATTACATAACGATCCAGAGGTCGGCATATTTCCAGCCAAACAGTGCCTGGCAACGGCTGTTTGTATGTGTAGCTGAATAGAAGAAAATTATTTCTTAAGGAAACTATTTTTGTTGTGTGTGTGTGTATATATATGATATCATATCATGGCATATCATATGAGATTACATCATATCACAATAAATAATCATTGTCCTAAATATTCTTTCAGTCTTACGTTGAGCACACTTCTGCTTTTATGTCCTCTTGTGCAACACTCATTTCTTCAGGCACCTTCACCTTCACGTCAAACTTTGGCAGAACTAAGAGGCAGAACATGGCTGTTGGTCATTCTCATACATGGCAGTACCACACCACATCAATGTTATGAGAGGAAAAAAACTTACCATATTTCTCCACCTTAAAGCTTTGAGAAAATTGTAAATTGTTGTCCACATTCCACACCTGAATCCGGTATGTTCCAACAGGCGCCTCTGAGTTCAGTTTGTAAGAAAGCTGCAGTAATGTACCATTTGATGCCTCATTCAACCACTGTCCAATCCGGTTACTGCGCGCATCCTATTAATGTACATATATATACAGATGTAAATATGGTTAGGTTAAGGTTAGATTCAGTTTTGTTTATTCCTATAATATTAACTATATGTATAATGGTAAGACGTGTAGAAGTGCGTAGAAATTAGTAGCACCTAGGGTAGAGGCAGATTGCAACCAACTGAATACCCCCCCACCTCTCTCTTTCCAACGACGTAGGAGAAGCTATAGTGGCCTGTACTGGCCTGTAAGGAGCCAGTAGGTATTAGGGGTGCAATAAATACCCCAAAACAACCAAAAAACTCTTGTCTAAAATATCTAATTTAAGTCTGTGATATTTCCACCAATGTACACATTATGGGCGGAATCTCGTTTGTTTTGTTTTGCGTCATCGCACGGCAGACCTGTCTGTCTAAAACGCGATAACAGAGCAGAGATATAATTCTCCGGCTGCACTTCACAACACTATTAAAGGACAATTCCGGCGCAAAATAAGACCATATGATCATAACACATGTCCACCGAGTTGGACCGTTCTCTGGGAACAGTTTTCATTCTAGTCGAATGTAACCAAAGTTATCGAAAACCGCAAATTATCTTAGCTAACTAACTGTGGGGGCAGATATTCATATAAAATAAATCACAATTCTATACCACTAACAAGGCTCAAATCACACCACACTTCCACGGTAGCATAATGAGGGTCCCTACATGTAAAACAAAGCATTGAGGACTTTGTAAGTGTACAGATGGTTTATTAAAAAGTTTAGAAAGCCAGTGCCTTCACGAAAACAAGCGGGCGCCATCTTTGGAAAACAGTCACGACTAGTCGAGCGACGAACGCCGTGCAACGTAATGAGCCGGGAGAGGCGTACACATGAGATGTCAATGAATCAGAAGTAGTAGAAGGTGTGCGAAGTGCGAACAGTGCGTGTGCATAGAGAAGAGAAGAAAATGGATTTTTTTTTTTACAAAAATAGGGGGGCGCTCCTCAGCGTGCGACCCAGCAGTCCCTCCAGTCAGTCCGTGTTTATTTGTCTTTTTAAACTGTTTTAAGTGTGTTTGGCGTACTACTATTATTGTTCTTAATTCCTGAAGCATGGAGGATCTGTCAGTGCTAGAGTAGAGCCCTGCACGGGACTGTTTTCTTCATCCCACTCCCGCCCGCTCCCGCTGAATTTCTGACCATTACCACCCACACCTGCAACGTGTGTTACACTCCCGCCCGCTCCCGCAATGTGTATGTCCACTCCCGCCCGCACCCGCAAAACTTTGAGAATTTATGCCCGCACAGTAATAGAAATGCATTGATTTTGTCTTCTCGCGTACCGCAGGAGAAAACACGTCATTTTATAGACTATTAATAGGCCTGACCAGTGCGTCAAAAGACATGCATGTCTTTTGACGCACTGGGCTTGAGCTTTTTTTCCACATCATTTATCGACATCGTGTCGCTATGCTAAGTCCCGATCCCGCAGTGTTTTTTTTCCGCCCGCTCCCGCCCACAGCAAATTTCACACCGCCTGCTCCCGCGAGATTTGAGTTGGGTCCTGCGGGACCCAGTGGGACCCAATCCCAATGCAGCCCTCTACTTCAGAGTTGTGGATCATGGGGACAACCATGAAGCTTTTTGCACTTTTTTGCTTGTCAGCGCTGTTGCTGCATCTCGCCTGTCATGTCGTGGAAGGACATGGCGTGTTCGGGAGGGTTACTCTCAGCCGAGAACTTCTCCTGTCTTTCCAGTCTTCCACAGCTGGCGCGACACCGGCGACTGTACCCATTGAGCTCCGCAGGCTGGCTAAGAAGCCGAGCCATCGGAAACGCAGAAGAAGAGGTTGCATTCAACGGGGATTAAAGACACTCCGGCTTGACAATCGCCGCAAACTACCACCACTTCCTTCAGTCCTGCTGTTCAATCTATTCGCCACAAAATAGATGAACTGGAGACATACGCCAAGTTTAAACGGGAAGTAAAAGATACCTGCCTTCTTGCCTTCACCAAAACATGACTCGGTGATACAGACCAAAACTCTGACCTGATCCTAACCGGGTTTGGAAGCTCAATTTGTATGGATCGGTCACGGGAGATCACTGGCAAAAGCCGAGGAGGAGAAGTCTGCTTCTACGTGAACCAGGCCTACTGTGATACTGTAGTTATCAGAGAGAAGATATGCACCACTGACATGGAATTACTGTCTATCTCTCTATGCCCCTTTTATTTGCCTCGCGAATTTCAACAATTTCCATCTGCCCGGAGGCACCTAAGTTTGTCCTTGGTGATTTTAATCAGCGCAATTTAAAAAAGGCTTTGGGGACATATGAGCAATTTGTGACTTGTCCCACCACACATAAGAACACCATATTGGACCGTTGCTATGGCTCCGTAAGTGGGGCTTACTAAAAAACTGAAAGCAGTGATTAATAATAAGAAAATAATTTTCTACTCTGGAGATACCCTGGCCAAAAAAACTCACTTTACATCACTTTTCTTAATGTGTGTCGAGAGTGGCCAGATACCAACTATATGGAAAACATCTACCATAATCCCTGTCCCAAAAAAATAATAATCCAAGGGAGCTCAATGAATTTAGGCCAGTTGCTTTAACGTCCCTTGTGATGAAGATCCTTGAGAAAATACTGAAAGAAGAAATTGCTTCTTTGATTAATGGCAAACTCGATCCTCTCCAATTTGCTTATCAGTCTGGGAAAAGTGTAGATGATGCTAAGATTTTTATCTTAGACAGGTTGTACAAGCACCTTGAAAAACCCAGTGCACATGCAAGGCTTCTATTTGCTGACTTTTCCTCAGCTTTTAATAAGATGCAGCCTCATATTTTAATTGAACAGCTTTTATCTTATTTTAATCTACCAGATCAGATGCTATTGTTGCACTTTTAACAGACAGAATTCAGAAAGTATTTGTGAATGGCAGCATGTCCTCCGTCATCACCTCAAATACAGGTTCTCCACAGGGCTGTGTCCTTTTGCCTTTGTTATTTATTATGTACACAGTCAGCTGTAGGTCTGCGCAAGAGGACAGCTATTTTTCTAATTTCTCGGACGACACTGTCCTAGGATCACTTCTTCAAGGGGCCCAATCAGACCACGGCTGTGCACTGGCTTCATTTGTGAACTGGTGTGACGATAACTTCCTGGATCTAAATGTAACAAAAACTAAGGAGTTAGTAATTGATTTCAGGAGGAGTCACCCTAAGCCAGTAGCCAGCACCATCCATGGAGATGATGTTGGAATTGTTGAGACATATAAGTACTTGGGAACCATGTTTGACTCCAAACTTAAGTTTGATGCAAACACAGAGTCGATCGCTAAATGGGGTCAACAAAGGATATATCTGTTGCGTAAGCTGAATTATTTTAATGTTTCTAAGAACATTTGGTGTAACTTTTATCATTCATTTATTGAAAGTCTTTTGACCTTTTCCTTTATTAGTTGGTTTTATGGATTGTCAGTAAAGGAGAACAGTCTCAGCAGCATTGTCAATGTCTGCTCTAAGATCATCGAAGTTCAACTGACAGACCTGAACTCCCTCTGGAAAAAACGAGTAGTCCAGAAAGCCAGACAGGTCATGGGCAATCCTGACCATATCCTTAGCCAGGAGTTTCGTTTAATGCCTTCCAGACAGCTGTATCTTGCCCCTCCAAGGAAAACAAATAGATAGGCCAGTTCTTGTATTCTCTCAGCTATCAAGCTGCTAAATGCTACTGATAGCAGCAATTAGTCATTTATTTATTCCAGCCATAATGTGGAAATGTATTTATTATTATTCCCCTCATTTTGTCCTGTATGATTCATTGCACTGTGGTCCATTGGGGACTGGATTTTGTTGCTACCCCCTCACACTGATTCGTTGCTACTGACAGAGTGTCACAGTCTGCCCCTCTCTCACCTGCCTCTCAGTACTTTTCATTCACTCTCCACTCACCTGCCAGCCACACCCCCTCAGGCCAACTCCTCTCACCTGTTTCCCATTACCAATCAGGACAGTATTTAAACCCTCCCCTGTTCACTCACGCGCTGCCAGATTGTTCTTTATGCTTGCACTAGACTCTCCAGCTTTCTTTTCCAGATTGATCTCCCGTTGCCGACCCCCGCCTGGTTCTCGTCTGTCTCTCCTGCCTAGCCCCCCGCCTGGATCTCGTCTGCCTCTCCTGCCTAGCCCCCCGCCTGGATCTCGTCTGCCTCTCCTGCCTAGCCCCCCGCCTGGATCTCGTCTGCCTCTCCTGCCTAGTCCCCCGCCTGGATCTCGTCTGCCTCTCCTGCCTAGTCCCCCGCCTGGATCTCGTCTGCCTCTCCTGCCTAGCCCCCCGCCTGGATCTCATCTGCCTCTCCTGCCTAGTCCCCCGCCTGGATCTCGTCTGCCTCTCCTGCCTAGCCCCCTGCCTGGATCTCGTCTGCCCCTCCTGCCTAGCCCCTCACCTCGATCTGGTCTGTCTATTCAGTATTTGATAATATCCCTGTCTGTACTGACTGAGAATAAACCCTCTTTTGTTTCTCATTCAGAAGTCTGTAGTGTGCTGCATTTGGGTTCGTACTACACCTGTTACACAAAGGGAATTTTGGTTTGGTTTATGTGCTGTCCTGCTTTTGTTTTGTCTTGTTTGTTTGTTTTTGTTTTGTTTTGTTTCGTGTGCTGTCTGACTGGAGACTGCAAACTGAAGTGCCATATTTGGGATAAATAAAGTTGTTTAATTGATTGATTGATTGAAAATGGTTTGTGTTTCTGCTTTTCCCGGCTGCGTTCGTCGCTCGACTGGTCGTGACTGTTTTCCAAAGATGGCGTCCGCTTGTTTTCGTGAAGGCACTGGCTTTCTAAACTTTCTTTTTAATAAACCGTCTGTACACTTACAAAGTTCTCAATGCTTCGTTTTACATGTAGGGACCCTCACTATGCTGCCGTGGAAGTGTGGTGCGATTTTGAGCCTTGTTAGTGGTATAGAATTGTGATTTATTTTACATAAATATCTGCCCCCACAGCTAGTGTTATAAGATAATTAGCGGTTTTCGAGAACTTTGGTTACATTCGACTAGAATGAAAACTGATCCCAGAGAACGGTCGAACTGGGTGGACATGTGTTATCAAGGGCGTCACTTTGGTTTTAGAAGTGGTGGGGACCAGGGCTGGAGTGGGAACAAAATTCGGCGCGATTGTCGACGGGGGGGGGGGGCTATGCGTGATTGTCAACGGGGGGGGGGGGGGGGGGGGGGGGGCACCGGACCCGCCAGCCGTGGACCCAGCACCGAACCCGCCAACCGCGGACCCGGCCGCGGACTCAGCCGCAGACCCGAGTCCACACACAGCCGGTGTGCATGCTGTGAGGATGTCATCGCGCCTATCGCATGATTTAGACTTGACGGTTTCGGTTGAGTATGTGGGGATTTTTTTGGTCGCAATTGGTTTGCACATTTTTAAAAGTGGTGGGGACAAAATTCAAATTATAAATAGTGGTGGGGGCATGTCCCTCCCGTCCCCCCCGTAATCTACACCTATGTGTGTTATGATCATATGGTCTTATTTTGCGCCGGAATTGTCCTTTAATATCCATGTCTTGGGGTTGTAATAATACATAGTAATAAATCACAGCTCTATTCATGTTCATGTCCTAGCGCTTGTAATAGTACATAATAATAAATCACAGCACTATTAATGTCCATGTCCTAGCGCTTGTAATAATAAATAATAATAAATCACAGCACTATTAATATCCAAGTCCTAGCGCTTGTAATAATAAATAATATTATATTACAGCACTATTAATATCCATGTCCTTGTGCTTGTAATAATAAATAATAATGATAAATCCAGTGGGGAATGATTTCATTTCCAAATTCCAAATGCGTTTCACTACTGTTGACTCTCCTCATGGTTTGTTTCTGTCCAAAATGTCTAAATGTCATCACCATTTAAGGCTTTTTTGGCTTGGTTCTGCTATTGTCTTCATCTGAGTGTCAACAGCTTTTTTGCGCGCGAGTATGTTACCATGAATGTTAATTTGAATGTTACCATGGTGATTAATGCAACTTCAGCAAGTTTTTGCTGAAGTTGCACATGTAAAAATAAAAGGCCGCCGTCACAATTTGTTCACCTTACTTTGCCTTTAAGAGTGCCATTACCTTTATTCAGTGAGGTTGTCAGTGATGATATACTCCTTAGGCGCTCTGTTGTTATCTTTTACCCATATACATCTATTATGTCTTTTACCCATATACATCCATTATGTCTTTTATCCATATACATCTATTATGTCTTTTATCCATATACATCTATTATGTCTTTTACCTATATACATCTATTATGTTTTGTATCCATATACATCTATTATGTCTTTTACCCATATACATCCATTATGTCTTTTATCCATATACATCCATTATGTCTTTTATCCATATACATCTATTATGTCTTTTACCCATATATATCCATTATGTATTTTACCCATATACATCTATTATGTTTTGTATCCATATACATCTATTATGTCTTTTATCCATATACATCTATTTGGTCTTTTATCCATATACATCTATTTGGTCTTTTATCCATATAAATCTATTATGTCTTTTACCCATATACATCCATTATGTCTTTTATCCACATACATATATTATGTATTTTACCTATATACATCTATTATGTTTTTTATCCTTATACATCTATTATGTCTTTTATCCATATACATCTATTATGTCTTTTATCCATATACATCTATTATGTCTTTTACCCATATACATCTATTATGTCTTTTACCCATATACATCTATTATGTATTTTACCCATATATATCTTTTATGTATTTTACCCATATACATATATTATGTCTTTTAGCCATATACATCTATTATGTATTTTATCCATATACATCCACGCTTTTAGCAGCTTCGGCTGTGTTCCTCTCAACTGAGATGATATTTCTCGAGTGGTAACCCCCACTTAGTACACTTATCAAAAGTCACCTGTATTTTACACAGTCTATGTGCGTTACATTTACACTGGAGCTCCACTGGCCATGCAGTTTTTTTACCTGATTTATAGACCCATTTTCTGTTAGTAAACCTTATGACGTTTTTTTGTGGGGGCGGAGGCAAAATAATTCCCTGAACACTTTAGACAACGCTGGCTAGCAAGTTTTATTGGCTTGTTTTTTAACAATGGCTGAAGAAAATCCGAGTTTCTCTAAATATGTACAGTCACTCATTCTCCGGGACCGGGAGTGTTACTTGAAAAAGTGACCATTAACCAATTAACCAACGATGTCAAAGTGCCTCCACGTTACTTTGACAGAGAGGCGAAGCGGACCTGGATCTCAAATCAAAGCAACAGCGTTTCATTCACATTAATGAGAAATACCGTGCTAATATTCTCACTCTCCTGTTTGATTTAAAACATCTGTAATACAACCTAAATAGTTTTGTTCAACATATTACACCTTAAACCAATTGAACTGCCTCCCAATTCAATCAATGCAATCTAATTAGGGATGTCCGATATTGGCTTTTTTACCGATAACCGATATTGTTCAACTCTTAATTTCCGATACCGATATCAACCGATACCGATATATGCGGCCACGTGAAACCTCCGCTTTACACTCATTGCAATAGGCTTTATGCCGAGCGGAAGTGTGGATTAATAAATAAAAACAAAACAGCGGTAAAAGCTAGCGTGTGTGTCCGGGAGAGGGCTACTCTCCTCGGACACATTACTCTGAAGCCCCGGTGACGGTCTGGAAGTATGGATTAAAAAAAAAAAGAATTTTAAAAAAACAGCGGTAAAAGCTAGCGTGTGTGTCCGGGAGAGGGCTGCTCTCCTCGGACACATTACTCTGAAGCCCTGGTGACGGTCTGGAGGTGCGGATTAATAAATGAAATAATGTGAGCGCGGTACAGCGGACCTGAACCGGTTGTGATGAGACTGTTTCGCAGAATGCATTAGTATGTTGCGCTGACCCCTATTTTACTATTCAACGTAGAAACTTTGAAATAATTCCAAACCACCGACATAACTACAGCTACAACTAGCGTCCACTACACGGCCGCACACGCCCAGGCTTGTTATTGAGACGGCGCGGCGCGTTTGATGATGTCATCAAACCACGTCCTCACTTGAAACATAACAGATGTCTGAAATTATTTCAAAATCGATTTCGGTATTGGTTAAAAAACCGATACCGATATTTTCCGATATTGATTTTTTATGCCAATATCGGCCGATAATATCGGACATCCCTAAATCTAATTGATTACATTTTTTCTGTCTTTTGGTTAATTTCATTGACGGACAGGCTACCGTGCCATCATGTCAACACGGAGATGGAAATAAACTCCGAAAAGATATTAATTCAAATGAGAGATTGGATAATTACTATTTACGGCGTAGTGTTAGTTAAGAGAGAAAATATGTCTATTGAATATGAGCGATCTCTCTCATTTTGTTGTTGTAAAATGGATCTCTAAATACCAGCTATTTACCATTCACAGCTTTTTTTAACTTGATATTTAGCAAGGAAATCGTTGAGATCAGAGTAGATAAAACTATTGAATAGTTTCATATGTGTATTAAAACCATATTAATAAAACCGTTAAACTTTTTAAGACATAAATGATTGCTAATTTGACTCCGTTTACGTGCCTTTTTGCCCACAGTTAACGGCATTGCGAAATCGACCGGGTTATTATGAAACATGTAAAGACATTTAAACCATAGACGTGAATTTTATGACAATAACTCACCGTGAAATGTTTAAGAGGTAAATCTAACGTTATTTATTATTCAGTGTCAATTTTGTTTTGTGTCTGAGTGGCGCTCCCATCTTGATTACATCAGGGCCGTATGTTTGGGCTTTGTTTTGCCTCCAGCTAACACCGTGACGTAATCATGACGTAGGCACAAAAAGGGTCTATAGTGTTGTAGAGCGGGATACACTTCTAAACACTCATATCCATTGGGAACATTCTGAAATGTGAGACGTATCTGGTTTAATTGCACTTTAGTTAGGCTATTGTTTAGGGCAGGGTACTTTGTAATTCCCCTATTGTGTAGAAATATTGACCAAACAATAGCTCTGTAGAGAGGAGTGCTGCTGCAACACTGCTAGACTAATCTCGCATAGCCAGACATATCTCCACACTTCATTTTAGCTGGAGAAAGGTCTATCAGGAGAAAGGTCTATCCAGGTCTATCAGGTCTATCGTTCTGGTATAGGGGAAAAAAACTGTCCGTCTTGTTTGTATTTCTTTAACCAATCACAATCGTCTTGGGCGGCGCTAAGCTCAGGATGCAGCAACGTTGGCAGATAGCGGAAGGGGGAGGAGTATAAGGTATAAGCCCGCCCACAGCCTGCCATTGGGCAACTCCTACAGTCGCCCAATGGCAGGCTTGGGTGGGCTTATACCAACAACCTACATCTGGTAAACCAGACTATCGCTAGACTAGTCTGGCTTACAGGATGTAGGTTGTTGATATATGCCCGCCCAATTCAGCCGCCCAATGGCAAACTCTTGGTGGGCTTTTACCTGCAAGGACACTGTTGCTGCATCCTGGGACTTGCGCTGCCCAAGATGATTGTGATTGCTTAAAGAAATACAAACAAGACGGAGATTTTTTTTCCCCTATGCCAGAATGATAGTGAGTAGAGCCAGACATTTCTCCAGCGCTGGCACAGCGCTAAAACCAAATGTGGAGATAGGTCTGGCTATGCAAGACTACCGCTAGACACACAGGACTCATAACAGTGATCGCGTCTGTAGTTCCCCGCATCAGATATCGCTGTAATTTGTGGCATGCATGAATATCTGTTGAGTATCTTGTATCTTTTTAACTTGTATCTTTAAAAAAGAAATAATACATGAACTGGTATTCATGTGTGATTATACTACTAAAGCTACTAAACGTTGGTGAACAAACCTATTTTAGTCTCAGCAACAATAAGCAACGGCAAAGGCTTTATTTGTCTTGAGCCGTTTGTCCGTTCTGGGCTACTGTAGAAACATGGCGGTGGAAGCTCCATGGAAGTAGACCCACTCACTATGTAGATAGAAAGGGCTTATTCTAAGCAAAACACAATTCCTATTTTCATGGGATTCTACACTGATTAAAACACACTGATGAAGATTATTACATTTCTGCCAAGTCTGTTACGCTGGATGCCACTCATTTTTACACACTGGACCTTTAAGGAAAATAACCAGTTTTACTATTGTTTTAAATTGGGCCCTTATAAAATAAAAAGTAAAATAAAATAAATTAATGTTAAAAAAGTCTTACCTCAATTGTGATTGTGTCGTACTGTAAAAAAAGACATGTGATTGATTAGAACTTTTTTTCGTTTTGTACCTGTATAGTTTAAAATACTATGGATATAGGTTCATGATTCAATATAATTCAAAACAGACTTGGATCAAATATGAAAAATACATTACAATGCAAAAATAATGCTGTGGAGTGTGTGTGGTTAATGGCTGGTTTACAGCCTCACCTGGCCCGAGTCAGACTGATTTAGACTCTGGGGCTGGGTGGGGCTGCACACCTGTGGTGCATCAGTAATCAAGGCAGAGGATAAATCAGCCATCACCCGCTCTCTCTCTCTCGCTCTCTCTCTCTCTCTCTCTCTCTCGAGTGTGTTGCTCTATTATTATGGTCCCCAACAAGGAAGCGTTGTGAGTTTCCTTTGGCTTTTCTGTCCAGTAGACGCGCAGCCCGTTCAACAGGGTGACGTGTGTTTACATTGTTTGGCTCGCTTGACAAAGTCCTGTGTGGACGCGAACCGAACCAAATGAAAATGCAACAAAGTATCAACTTCACCCCTCGGACCGAGTCTACCCAACTAAAGGTGTGAACGCGCTCTTAGCTCTTAGTCTTAGCTCTTCGTCTTCTGTGATGTTTATCATAGTTATCTCTGCTGTTTTGTCACTGTTTCTAATAAGTAAAGTACTATGTTTTGGTCAGTTTCAGTTGGTGAACGTTCCACTCTGCTTTGAACTCAAGTCCCGTTCTTGTCATGACGTCAAAGTGCCTTTTTCGTCACAATGATGGGACAGCAATGCCGAGAGGGTGTGCTAACGCCACGTTGTGTGTGGATGTGTTAAGCTCCAGCTCGGCAGCGGTTGATGTTGAGGGTTTAGCTTCTCGGACACCGGTAGTATAACACCACGGTGTGTGACACATGTCATATAAAATATCACTCATTATATTGCCCATACTCAACTTGTGCTAGCTTGAATAAAACTAAATCACAAAGTTGGCGTGGGTCGTAACCATGGAGATAACACCTAAGGCCACCCCTCACTCCTAGAACCAGCCAGCCCTTCTTAGTGGTCGAGTTCAAGCTGAAACAGGGGTTCACTTACACGTTTATGTACGTATGCATTATGTATTATGTATGTAAGATCTGTGGAAGCCATACTACGTGCCTGCATATATATTCTACATTAAATATCTGGAGGGTAAATACACCAGAACATACTAGTTTGTTGCCATCTAGAAATGTTTGGTCGAAACATTTTTGCTAGAAACAAAACTCCAAAAGAGTAATTCTGTGGTTTAACCTCACCTAAGCTTCATTCAGCTGCAGCGTCACCGTAATCTGACTATACACTAATTGTTCCCTGCCTTGGCTATGTAGCTAGGAGGGTAAATAGACGTCATCATTAAATAAGAAGTAAATCAATTCAAAAAGACTTAAATCATGTGAGATTGCAATGGGTTTCCTGTAACATCATTTTCTGATGCACACCTTGATAATCGATATAACATAAAACCTAAATCTAAAATGTAATTAGAATGTAACCTAACATCATTTGTAAGTTGCTGATTTCTTGTCCATCACTTTAAGCAGCAAACTGGCAATGATTCTACTACATCAGCCAAAATATTAAAGTACAAATAGTTTACTTAGTAGAGCATCCCCCTCATGTTCTGTTTATCCAGGCCAGAACTGTAACGGGCGCCTCGGATCATTGAGCTGTTTACCCAGCCTGATGAAACATGAAACCCAGACTGAAGTACACAAAATCATTGATTTTTGTGAATTATGTAACTTCTCTTCATTCCTCCTGCCTTTTTGCTACCTGGCACAGTATAAAACAATTACATGCCTTTTCCACAGCATTACATTGTCTGATTTGGGTTGTATGGCACTTTACATAACGTCTGCAGATGGCACTCACCAGCTCGTTGACCGATCTGAGTTTGCTGTCGAGTGTTATCAGCCTGAAATGCACTGCAAAGAGAGGACAGATACAGTCTTAGGAAATCTCTGGGTAAATTTTACACACAGTAAAAAATCTGACAGCTCTTTTTTTTCTGTCACATGCCATCAGTTTTAGATCAATTTTACATAATCAATGATTGCAGTGGATTGATTTTAGTTCAACTTTTAAAAGTGATTCAATCAAATAAAACAGACTACCAGTTTGTCCTGGAAGGTAGATAGGTTTATCAGTTTGGATGAACGACTCTGGCTTGTAGGATTTGATCATCACTTTTCTCACTTCTTTCATTACAAATTCTTGGCCTCGAACAATCACCTCCAATTTCCGTACAGAATGCATTTGCACTTCTGGAACCTGTAAAAAGTAGTTTATTTACTATTGGGTGACGACATTTGTACATATATAAATTAAGTTAAACATTGGTTCAATTATGTGAAATCTTTTCTTTAAAGAAGATCTTATATCAACGTGGTATATTACACCAACATAATACAATATAACAAATAATAACATAACAACATAATAAAACAATACTTATTGCACAGACTCAAAACAAAATAAGACTGAACAACCTTAAACTTCTTTCAATAGAAAACCTCCCAATTATTGCAGGGATTAAGTTTGAATAAAGCTCAAAACATGTATTAAATCAATCACATAGGATTATAGGCAACAATGCTTTGTATTCAAATGCGAAGACTTCAATATTGAGTACATATTGATTTAAGAAAAGAATAAGCATAAACCAGCTAATTCAGGTTAGGAAAGAGGAGACAACCTTGAAAAGAATACAATTGTGAAACCCCTCATCTGAGGTCTGCTGAAACAGCGTTATGTTTTCCTCCTCGGACATCAGAGTGACAGTCATTTGCAGCGTCTCATTTGGCCTGAGCAGACTCAGGCAGAACCTGCTTTCAGCACCTGCCTCCAGCACTGCAGGAATGGTCACCATGTAGTGCCTGCAACAGCACAGACACACACACACACACACACACACACACACACACACACACACACACACACACACACACACACACACACACATTGCTGGGGCTGACATAACAGGACAGAACTTAGTCCCACAAAAGTTGTTGTTGGGTGGGATATACTGACTTATACTTCTACACTATGAGTTAGTGAATATGTGGCAGAAAGACTGGAAGACTTACGGTCCTGCCGCCACCACCTGACCCAAACATATCCAGCTGAGGCAAGCAAACGCTAGCCATCTCCACATCTGTAAACCAGCAGGCTCCATGGCTGACTGGGACATCCCTGGCTGGATCCCTCTCATATAGGCTAAGAGGGGCCGTCCTACCAGGCATTACCTGTCCCGCCTCTATTGTCTAATGTCACACCAAACACACACAAACACACACAGAGTGACAATCTGGATGTGATTCATCTTTGTTCTGTGGTCCATGTCAAGCAAACTATGACTCATGTTGTGGACTCATGTTGTCAGCATTTTAGCTTAAATCACCTTGTTTTTCCTGGATTTCATCCAAGCGTAATGCATTCACTTGAGAAAAAATAATTCTGCCCTGTTTTTCTGAATTAATGAGATATCTCAAAATCCCCAACAAGCTGTCATTCCTATGTGAGAGCTTGATTTCAACTGGGAATTCCTCGTTCATGGAAAAACAGTCGAATCCCCAATCCTCATCATGACTGGGTTCAGCGGGTTACCCACACCTGTCAGCGAAGGGCAGGCACATGCTGAGCCACTGCAGTGTGGGCGCGTGCAGCCCTGTTACCCGTGGTCACCATGGTAGGCAGATAGAGTACCATCGAAAGTTGTAGGGCAGACATTCGACGCAGAAAAAAAAACACACTTCTGTAGTGTTTCAGATAAAGCTTTCAGTAACGTTGAACTTTGACACCAGACACTATGAACAAGCAACCAAGGTTGCTTACCACCGCTAAAGTACACATTATTGACCAATCAGGATCAAGTATCAATGTTGATGTAGTAATCTATGAGGCGCTTCAGTTTGTTGACCCCTGATACGCAGCATTCTCTCTCCACTTAGGCTATAGAAATGCAAAAGAATGGCACAACGTGCACATCGCATGTTCCACCATTTGGTGGTACATGATGCTACATGCTTAGAGATATGTTTTTCAGCAACACACATCATTACAATGCAACGTAACTATCCTGGACTACATTACATTGCAATTTTAGAAAACAAAATAGGACTCAATAGCCAGCAGAACAAAAGTAGGGGCATCTTTTTCTTAAAATGTATGTATTTGTAGCGTCCGCAACAAACGCTCTTTGCTATTCTCTCACAAGAAAATAGCATGTCCAAATAGAGTGACTAGTTAAAGTTAGTTTCATATTGAACTTTAATTTGACGTGTTGCCGGATGTCATCGAGACTATACTTTGGACCCATGAATTCCTGTGTTATCCATGGATAAAAAAGGTTGGTGTAACAGCTACCTCATTATCAATGAGGATTCTTTATCATCTAACCACTCAAATCTTTCCGCCCTTTTTCCTGACAAAAGCAGTGTCCTTACTGTACTAGAAGTAAGTCACATAACATAACGGCAACCAACAGAAATATGTTGAGCTGAAACTGTATCAGATTACTGTGGTTTTACCACTATAACAAACAAACACATTTCACTAAGGAGCAGGTAGGGGTTAGGGGTTAGTTCCTAGTTTGTGTTAAACCTCTTTGTGTAACCCCCTAGTTCAACATGGGACACTAGGGGGTTTTCCACCTGCATGTCCATGTCTCAACCCTTTTGGGGTCTACTTTTTTTACATACATTTTTGTGTTGCATTTTATGGCTCACTTTTATAATAATATATTTACATGTCTTTACCTATTTATACACTCAGTTATGATGCTTGTGATGTCCTAAAAGGCTTAATTCTAAAAGAAACAACCTAACTTTCACAATTTATTACTTATATTCTCACATAGGCCATAGGCAGTCACGTGGTCACTCCATGACCTTCTCATTTCCAGATGAGATTCCATGAAAGCTTCAAAGTGGCATTATTTTTGACAAGACAAAGGACAAACTGGATCGCATTCCATTTCCTCAAAGCCTAGCAACCACAAACAACACAAGACCACATTTGTTTGTAAATTTAAGAGAAATAAAAAATCAACACTTAAAATAAGAAAGAAAGAAGCATGTTCACTGAGGAGGTAAAGTTAAATTGGCATCATTTTATTTGGGAACCGGCAATACCCATTGTAATGATGTGCACTGCATAGTAATACCATAGTTTGAGTATTGCTTCGCACAAACAAGTATCGCAGCAGGGGTTGGCGTTGGGTGGAGGGGTTGGTAGCCTGACTGGATCGCCTGGCAAGCCGCGACATGAGGTTTATTCAGGTAGTATACTCAATGCAACAACGTAGTGTACGCAGATATTAGTAGTGTCATCAGTAGGGCTGCCCCCTAATGGTTGACTAACCGTGAGTCGATCGGAAGAGGTTTAGTCGACCTAGTTTTCATTAGTCGCTTAGTCGTGTAAAAAGTACATACAAAAAAATGCAACAAGCGTCACCAACGAATACAACCTCAAACATCCTGGTCGATTTTTTTTGATGATCTCTTCTTCTTCGTTGAATGAGTGCATTGCTGCCTTCCCCCACGCATTTTGTCGCCACAAAATGGAGTATATTATTATATTATCAGATTGGCTTTACTTCGATTGTTCCACCGTCCGCTATTTCCACTACTGGGGATAGCTACCGGGGTAAACAAAAGCGCTATTCCTCCTGGTTTGGTTGACGCGTTTTCTTTGTGCCCTAAATGGAGCCTTCATGTTTCCCGGGAGATCGTACCCGGTGGCAGACAGAGCTGCATAGTGAAAGGCTTATAGGGAAGCTAAGGGAACCAATCTAAACACCGATGGTGTCATTATTCTGTAGTCCATTATACTGTGCAATCAACATTTACTTCATATTGATATGTTACAGCAAAAAAGTTGTCTACATGACCTTTAAATTAGATTTTCATTTTGAAAATGAGGACAAACGACTTGTAATGGGTACAAGACTGTGTACCTCATGGCGCCAAACATACAAGAACTACTATTCTGCCGTCTTTCGCTGCCTCCAGCCACCGGCCCTGTCAGATGCCCCCTTCAAGTACCGCGTCACCTCCTGGCCCTTGATAACGATATATATCACAATATAGCATGTTTTCTGGTAATTCAATAGTTTATATAAAATAACCAAATGGTAAAGTCTATTTTTGTATACTCTTGTGTGAATTAAATACTGAGTATTGAAAAGTACTGAGTATTTTCTCTTTACTGTAATGCAGCCTTTAAAACCAGGAAAAGACAACACTTATGACATATCATGATAAACAAAATCTAAGACGATATCTTCATATCACAACATCGATATCTGGATATATTGCCCAGCCCTATTTAGAGGCGTACATTTCTGTATTTTTTGTTTTACACATACATTTTATTTTAGGTTTCACATTCTCCCTCCTCTCTTCTGTCGTTAGCATATCATGATCCACCCAGAGAAGGGCAAACATGGGATCAAGGGCAGCAGTGACGAGGTAAGACATGTCACCAAAGGGATGTTCCTCTGCATCACCAGCAGCATCCATCATAACATTCACAAAGATACCCCTGAATCTTAGCTGTAGGTAGGTCTTCAGGGCATTCACCAGAGGGCAGAGATTCCGGACTTCAAAGGTTTCAGGGTGGCGAACAGTGTTTGGAATAACACTTGTAATACTCTGATAAATATCAGTGGTATTTATTTCATTATTTCCATGGGAATAAGTTAAGGATAAATTGCCAGTTCATGGTGAAGTTAAAATCTACATAAATAACTGTGGCAAATGTCAAAAAGCAGAGGCGTGATTTACTTTCAGTGACTTTATTGTAGAGTACACCAACGTAATGTAACAGAGAGCTTAACACCAAGACTTAATCTAACCGTTCTCCAACTTCCTCACTAACTATCTCCCGTCTCTTCCACTCTCCTACGTTCTCCCAAAGCAAAGCATGATGGGAACACATCCGCAACCAATAACAGTGGTATTAAAGCAATACAACAACAATACAACAATACAACAATACAACAATACAACATAGCCCCGGCGCTACATTGCCCCCACCAGCATGTCGCCTGTCCTCAGCCGACAACAAAGTCCTGATAGCGACGGGGAGGCTGCCGCCGCCTGTGAGCCCGTGGGGTCGCATGCCCAAACCCCCCACTGTCTGTTTGAGTCGGAGGACTCGTCGGTGTGCGTGTAGCCGTGCTGGGTGAACTGGGTGTGTCGGAAAATCCGGCCTCCCGAGGCCGGTAGGGTGCCAAGCGGTCTCTGTGTAACACCACCACCCGTCCACGGACACACATCTTCACCCGATACACAACATCGGAAAGTTGTTCCAGCAACTCACAGGGCCCCACCCATTGGCTGGTCAGTTTGGAAGAGACCCCCTTTTTCCGGGTTGGATTGTAGACCCACACCCTCTCCCCAGGCACGAAGGACCGGCCCTGGCAACGGAGGTCATACCCCCGCTTTTGTCGTGCCCCCCGCTTGTTCCTGACGCTGCCTGGCAAACTCGTGGGCCTCCGCCAGACGCTGCTGAATGTCCCGCAGGTACTCGAAGCCCGGTATCTTGGGGAGATCTGTGTCAGGGGGGGCGCCGAAGGCCATGTCCACAGGCGTCCGCAGCTCTCTTCCAAACATAAGTGTGGCTGGTGTGCACCCCGTGCTCTCTTGCACCGCTGAGCGATAAGCCCACAGGACAAGGGGTAGGTGACGGTCCCAGTCTCGCTGGTGTCGTGAGGTGACGATAGCCAGTTGCGTGGCAAGCGTCCGGTTGAACCTCTCCACTAGCCCGTCGCTCTGGGGGTGGAGGGGCGTCGTCCTGGTCTTGCTTACCCCCATGCGTTTGCACACCTCAGCAAACACTTGAGCCTCAAAGTTCCGCCCCTGATCGCTGTGCAGTTCCTGAGGTGCCCCGAACCGACAGAACATTTCACACACCAGGCGCTCGGCTGTGGTCACTGCACTCTGGTCGGGGACCGCATACGCCTCTGGCCACTTAGTGAAATAGTCCATGGCCACGAGGACGTAGCGGTTCCCACTGTCTGTGATGGGGAAGGGGCCCAGGATGTCCACCCCAACCCGCTCCATGGGGGCCCCCACCTGGTATTGCTGTAAAGGGGCATGGGAACGTCCAGTCGGCCCCTTCTTAGCAGTGCAGGAGTCACAGCAGTGCACGAAAAGCTCTGTGTCCCTCCTGCAACCAGGCCAGTAAAAACGCTGGCGCAGCTTGTTGAGGGTCTTGGCCACCCCGTAGTGTCCTGCCCCCACCGAACCGTGGACCGCATGTAGCACCCATTGGCGCCAGTCCTTGGGCACGAGTAACTGCCACACATCTCTCCCCCAGCCTGGTGCATGCCAGACCCTGTAGAGCAGTCCATCACACCGTGCCAAGGTGGCCCACTCGGAGAAGTAGGTCTTGGTTTCCACGGACGAGGCAGAGACAGCCTGCGGGGGGGGACGTGCCTGGTTGTCAACCCACTGTCCCACCCTGGCCAGTGTGGGGTCACTGTCCTGTGCTGCCTTCCACTCCTGGTCTTCCATTGCAGTCAGCCAACCTTCATCTGGCCCGACCTGTCCTGTGGCAGCTACCTGGAGAGTAGCTCCGTCTCGCTCCTCTTGGCGTTCACAGTGTCTGCAGTCCTCACAGGGGCGTCGGGACAGGGAATCTGCATTGCTGTGCAGACGCCCAGCTCGGTGTTGGATCTCAAAATCGAAGTCCTGCAGGGCCTCGATCCACCGGGCCACCTGACCCTCAGGCTCCTTGAAGCTGAGCAACCAGGTCAGGGAAGCGTGGTCCGTCCGCAGGAGGAACCGCTGGCCATATAGATAGGGGCGAAAGTGTCTGAATGCCTCAACCACTGCCAGGAGCTCACGTCGGGTGACGCAGTAGTTGTGCTCGGGGCGAGACAAGGAGCGACTGTAGTAAGCCACCACCCTCTCACCCCCTTCCCCCTCCTGCGACAGGACTGCCCCCAGTCCCACGTCACTGGCATCAGTGTCCACTATGAAGCTGCGGCCAGGGTCAGGAAGGGCCAGAATGGGTGCGGTTGTCAGTGCAGCACGGAGCTGGGCAAAGGCGGCCGCACAGTCGTCCTCCCAGCTGAACTCCCTCCCTTTGTCCGTGAGACGGTGTAGAGGGGAGGCAATCGATGCAAAGTCACGGACGAAACGTCGATAGTATGAGGCAAGCCCCAAGAAGCTGCGCACCTCATTGACATTTCGGGGAATGGGCCAGTTCCTTACCGCCTCCACCTTGGCAGGGTCCGTAGCCACGCCCTCTGGCCCCACCACATGGCCCAGGAACCTGGTCTCGCGCTGCAGCAGGTTGCACTTTTTGGGGTGTAGACGCAGGCCTGCACCCCGAATGGCCTGGAAGACCTGGCGGAGGTTCTCCAGGGCCAGCTCGAAGTCCTTGGCATGGACCAGAAGGTCATCAAGGTAGACCACGCACTGTTGTCTGGGAATGTGAGCCAGAACCCTCTCCATCAGTCTCTCGAACGTGGCGGGAGCATTGCAGAGACCAAAGGGCATCACCCTGAACTGCCAGAGCCCTTGGCCAATGGTGAAAGCCGTCTTGGGTCTTGCATCTGGTGCTAGCTCCACCTGCCAGTAGCCGCTCTGAAGGTCTAGTGAGCTGAACCACTGTGACCCTGCGACTTTGTCCAAGGTGTCATCTATGCGGGGCAAGGGGTAAGAGTCCTTTCTAGTGACATCGTTCGAGCGACGATAGTCTACACAGAACCTCCAGGTGTCGTCCTTCTTTTTGACCAGGAGGGCAGGGGCAGCCCAGGGGCTGTTGGATGGCTCTATCACCCCCGCCTCAGTCATCTCCCGGATCATCTTCTCCGCTGCTTCTTGTTTGGCAAACCCCAGTCGGCGGGCTCGCAGTCTAACGGGCAGGGCCGTGCCAGTGTCAATTGAGTGCTGCACCAGGTTAGTTTGGGTGCAGTCCTGATTTCGTGCAGCAAAAATGTCTGTAAACTGCTGGAGCAGGTCTCGCAGCTGTTGGCTCTGCTGAGCATTGAGTCCTCCGCTGCTCCGCTGGTGTAGTTCCTGAATAGCGTCGTCAACATCTGACGATGGGGGTTGGGAGGTCATAGCCCCCACGGAGGTCGCTGTTGCCGTAGACGGATAAGGCGGCGGAGACGGAGGTGGTGCGGCGCCTGGTGGACACAGCTGGGCTTGTGTACACCCTACCTTCCCCCCTTGACGGCGCTGGAGGGTCAGCGTCTCTGTGCCGAGGTGAATGGCGTTCCTCGGCACATCCACCCTAGCCCCCCAACGAGTCAGCAGATCCAGCCCGATGATGCAGGGGTCTAGAATTTCGGCCAACCAAAACTCGTGGGTGGTTTCGCTGTTCCCCACCTTCACTGGCAGCGGAAGTTTCCCCAGCATCCCAGTTAGTTCTCCGGTCACTGTTCGGATCTTACAGTCGGTGGCCGTCCATCCTGTCTCTGGAAGCACCCCTGGGCGCACAATAGAGATGGTGGAACCCGTGTCCACGAGGGCCCAGCAGGGGTGTCCCTTGATGTAACAGAGGAGGTAGAGGCCGTGTGTGTGGCCCACCCTACCAATCTTTTCATTGTTCTCAATGGGGTCTATGGTCGGTGGAACGGGTGGCAGTCTCCCCAGGGTGCCTACCCGCACTAGTTTCCCGACTGTGGGGCTCCGTGGTGTTTTGGTGCAGGGGCGGGGCAGTTCGGGGACCAGTGCCCCACTTCCCCACAGCGCCAGCATGGGTCGTTGAAACGGCGTTCCCGGGACCCGGGGGGTTGGTCGATGTCGGTCTGGTCGAGCTGGTGACGGACGAGCCTGACGGACGGCCCTTCCCTCGACATCCCTTTCCTCATTGCTGACGTTGGCCTGGCACACTCGGGGCCCTGGTCGTTTGCATGGGGTCAGAATGGCCTCCACCCTCTCTGCCTCCTCCAGCGCGGCACTGAGGCTGGTCGGGGCCTTAATGCAGAGGTGTTCTCTCAGTCTCTCCGGTGTGAGGCCAGAGATGAAGGCGCCGAGGGCTAGCTCCTCATGGGCTGCTTTCTCAAACATGGGGTAGCCACGACATGCATAGAAGCGCACATCTGCGGCGTAAGTACCCAGCGTCTCACCCTCTTGGCGGCGCCGGCAGTTCAGCTGGTCCCGCATGTTGTCCATTGAAACCCGTTGGCCGAAGCGTCGTTCCAATGCAGCCGCCAGCGTCGCATAGTCTAGTCGCTCGGTGGGCGTTAGGTCAAGCAACACCTGCAGCGCCTTCCCCTCCAGTGCCAGAGCAACGTGGACAGCAGTGTCTTGGTTGCTCCAATTGTTAATCGCTGCAGCCAGCCCCACTTGCGCTAGGTACGGCTCCAGGGTGGTGATGCCGGCGTATCGAGGGAGCTTAAAGGTGGTCCGTGGTGGCGGGCTAGCGATGGGAATATACGCAGCAGCGGCCGGGGGCGGGGCGATCGGCGGCGCCCTCTCGGTGGCATTCTGCGACGTGCTCTCGACGGCGGCGGCCAGCGATGCTTTCTCGTCGGCGGCGAGCAGCAGCGAGCAGCAGCGAGCTGGCGGCGGCGGCAGCGGCGAGCTGGCGGCGGCGGCAGCGGCGAGCAGCGGTGAACTATCAGCGCCGGTCAGCGGCGTCCTCCCGACGGCGGCGATCAACGGCGAGCTCTCAGCGCCGGTCAGCGGCGTCCTCCCGACGGCGGCGATCAACGGCGAGCTCTCAGCGCCGGTCAGCGGTGGCAGTCTCTCTGCGCTGGTCACTCGTCTGGTATGGCGGCGGGGAGCACTGGCACCGTCGGGTCGGTCACTCATCTCCGCGGGCAGATCCTCGCCGAGACTCTGAAGAAGTTCTTCAATTTCGAAAAGTTTCTTTGCGAGGTAGCTTCTTGACATCGCCATCTTCGTACGGGGTATTATTATTTTCTTTTAAAATGAAATCCCACTTCTGACACCAATGTGGCAAATGTCAAAAAGCAGAGGCGTGATTTACTTTCAGTGACTTTATTGTAGAGTACACCAACGTAATGTAACAGAGAGCTTAACACCAAGACTTAATCTAACCGTTCTCCAACTTCCTCACTATCTCCCGTCTCTTCCACTCTCCTACGTTCTCCCAAAGCAAAGCATGATGGGAACTGTTGTGGAAAAAAATAATAAGACGGACGGTGGTAAACAGAAAAAAGGCCGGTACAACGAAGGAGGTTTCACCTATGTGTCTGGATTTATTTAACAACTTAGTAGAATTACAAAGTACACCATCTGATCAAAATGAGCACAGAGTGAGAGTGGCACTTAGCTGTTTTGGTACCAAAAAGTTCAGAAAGGAGAACTGAGACAACTTCGCACAAAGTCTGTCTCCGGGAAAGCGCGCGGAGGGGGGCCAGGGCTTTCTTCTTATAGCCAGGGGTCCCTCCCCAGCCAGATTCAAACCCCCTCCCTCGGTTGGTTTCTGTCATGGGATGTTTGTTCCCCATATGTCTCCAAATAGCGGCCGTTGGAGTAGTTCCTTGCTGTGAATGTTCCTTATCTTAAGTGCTGTCATGTCGCGGTTCTTGGTTTCCAGGGGTGACTTAGAGTTCAGGGCCCGTCTGGTCTCGGTTCTTGGTTGCTCGGGACGATTTATAGGTCTCAGTTCAGCTTTAGCACAGTCTGGGTCATGAGTGACAGTTAATTTGTCCGCTTTGTGTGTACAGTTTAGGTTGGCAAACTGACAACCTTTCAGGAGGTCAAGGGGTCAAAGTAAATGGTCATTTGTCCACGTTGAATCTGAACATCGTGTTGGAGCCCATGACATAGTTCAGGGTGACCCCCTCATACCTTCGTACGCAGAGGTCCTGGCCAGCGTCCTTTGTGACAGCTACGTGTCGTCGTTTTCTCAGGGGGGCCAGGGCCTCTGCTGGAGAAGGGGGAGTCGTTGTCAGGGGCTGGAACAGTCCGGGGGTGTCAGGGTTGGAGGGTTCAGGGTTGGGTACCTTCGGAGCCCCTGGAAGGAGCGGCACCAGGATTAGGGCCCAGAACGTAATGAGGGCAACCACTAACACTACATCTACCAGCAATTCACACTTATCTCGGCAGGTGGGGGAACGATGGGGAGCTGCGGGTCTCATGGCGCCTCTGCTCTGGAACTCCGGGTCCCTCTCCGGTGGTTTCTTGGAGACGCTGGCTGATGTCTTGGAGGCTGTCGGTACCAGGGGTGTTGGCCTTTCGGAGTCGGGTCAGGTGGTGCCACTTCCGGCCGTGAGGTGTGTCGAGTGCGGCTGAGTAGGGGGTGGCCAGACGGATCTGGTATGGACCTTTCCACCTGGGTTCCGGGAAGGACCGTTTGGCAGCCTTGACCCACACCCACTGTCCTGGTTGGACCGCTGGGCTCACCTCCTTCCTCTCGGGAGTGGTCGTCACCTGGAAGTGTAGATCTCTAGTCGCTTGGGTTAGGGCAACACAATACCTAAACAGTTGATCGTCTAACTGGTCTGATAGAGGTTCTACTGGTGTTTATGGCCCTGGCATAGGTCTCCCTGTAATGATTTCAAACGGAGATAACCCCGTTCTGGCCTGAGGGGCCGCTCTTACAGCCATTAGCGCGAGTGGAAGTGCTGACAACCAGGACATCTGTTTGTATTGAGCTATGGCTGTTACTACACCATCTTTGGCCATAGTCGATGCGGTTCGTCGCGAGTCTGCTTCTAAGAGTTTACTCATAGTTTGTTTGAGTGTCTGGTTCGCTCGTTCTACTAATCCCTGACTCTGAGGGTGGTATACTGACCCGTATCGGTAGGCTATCCCTAACCCTTCCTCTACTTTGGCTACCAGGGCATTCGCGAAGTGAGTACCGTTGTCTGAGGCTATTACTTTTGGGTACCCCCACCGGGGCACAATCTCGCTTGTCAGAATCCTAACTACAGACTCGGCATCTTCTTTCTTAGTAGGATAAGCCTCTACCCATCCTGAGAATTGGCACACTATCACTAAGAGGTACCTATACCCGCCCACCCTCAAGTCCCGCCCCATATCTGTGTAGTCAATCTCCTGAAAGGGTAGCTGGGGGACTGGGAATTTCCCCGGGGGACGAGGTATCCCTCTCTGAGGGTTGTGGAGCTGACAGGGAACACAGTTCTGGATTAGTTCCTTAGCCATCTCCAAGATGTGGGGGTGGAAGTAGTGGCTCTCTATGGTCACTCGGGGGCTTTGGTGTCCCCGGGAATGTTCAGAGTGGATCATCAGAGTTAGCGCTCAGGTGGTGATGGCCGGCCGGCCGTCGGGGGTGTCGGTAGATTCCCTTTTCGTCTCTTCGACACTTTGTATGCAGCCATCTGTTTTCTTCTTCTGGACTAGCGTGTCTTTGCATCTGGGCGAGGTCTTCAATTCCCCCACGGGGACTTTCGTCAGCTTGGTTCATCAGTTGGAGGGTTGGGGGCTTGTATCCCCCAGCATCTTTGGCGGCCTGGTCCGCGGCGTTGTTTCCTTTGGTGATGCCGTCGTCTGTTCGGCCATGACCATGACACTTCATGACCGCCACTTCTCTTGGGTTCTGGATACTTGCGGCCAGTCGAAGGACCAGGTCGGCGTGTTTCACTGGGGCCCCGCCTGATGTCTTCATCCCCCTCTCAATAGCTTGGGCTTCTAAAGAGAAAGTGTCTCTGGCGTGGGCCTGGCCCCAGGAGTCAGGATGAACCCTCAGGGGAGGTTCTGGGTAGCGTCTTAGGTCTGCCCCCTCTGGGGACGAGGGGTGCCAGACGTGTAGGGTCTACCTGTGAGGTCAATGAGGTCTTCGGAGATGTCATCTAAAGAGAAAGGGGCCCTGGCGTGGGCCTGGTCCCAGGAGTCAGGATCAGCCCTCCGGGGAGGCTCTGGGTCGCATCTCAGGTCGGGGGGGACATCTCACGGCGGCCGACGTGGCTGTCGTAGGGTCGGCCTCTGCTGCTCTGGTGGCTCCCCCCTCCTCTTCTCCATTTCCACCATTTGTCTTCCCGTGGCAGCGGGGAGAGCTCCTCTTCTTCCTCTTCCTCGCTTTCCACGTAATGGCGGAAGTCGGCTTCTTCTTCTGGAGTCATGTAGACCTTCGTCCTGGGGGCCGGTTGGGGCCTGGGGACCGGTTGGGGTCCGGAGTCCGGTTGGGGTCCGGGGCTGGGTCCCTCTATCACCACCCTGGTGGGTCCTCCCTGGGTACCCCAGGTCACGGCGACTGGGGCGAAGGCACTGGGATCCCCCACCACGATGTCCGGGGCTTGCACAGCACAGGGTCCTGGTGGCGTCATCTGGACCGCGGGTCTTGGTCCGCAGTCGTAAACATCGCAGTAGTCAATCATGGGCCCCCCGACAGGGCCCCGTCTAGGGGCGGGCTGGGGAGCCTTCAGGGGTGTGGGAGGTAGGAGCCGGGGGAAGGGGTCTGGAACGGGGTCGGGAAAGGAAGGGTATGGGGGTGCAGGGTTAGTACGGAAGGGGTTCAGGGAGTCTTGGCTTGGAAGGCTTCCTGGCTTGGAAGGGAAGGGGCACAGGGAAAAGGGAACGTAGGATTGGGAGGGGAGGGGTACAGGAATGGGGATGTGGGGTTGGAAAGGGAGGGGTACAGGAACGGGGATGTGGGGGTTGGAAAGGGAGGGGTACATGGGGTTGGAAAGGGAGGGGGGACATGGGGTTGGAAAGGGAGGGGTACATGGGAATGGAAGGGGAGGGGGCGCTGGGTTGTGGAGGGCGCCTCAGGGACACTGATGTCTCCGGGGAGATGATGAGTAGGGAGGGGGAGTAGGTTCCCCAGGCTCCGGGCGATCTAGATCAGAGGAGACAGAGAGGGGGGGGGTACCTATATCGGGAAACATCGGCCCTTTGGGGTTTTGGGGTTTCAGGAATGGGAGGGGGGCAAGAGTAGGTTGGGTTAGTACTGTCGGGTAGAGTGGAGAGATATGACTCAGCTACAACCCTCCACTTTCCTAACTGTCTGATTCGCTTCTCCAGTCCCCTCACAGGACGGAGTGGCCCGGCCTTATCTATGGCCGCTTGACACTGGGCTGTCCCTGCCTGTAGCTGGTGCATCAGCCCTTTTAGCTGTCCTCGGCCATATGGGCCGTCACGGGATACCCATCCCTCTTCTACCCACTCTGTCACTTACTTGTCCCCTTCTGCTAACCCACTTATCTGCTTCCTTCTTTCCCATCGGCTCTCCGAGTCGACCTGCCGACCCCGGAGATGGGTCCTCGACCAGTCTAGATTGCACTGCGGCAGTTAGAGTGACCTTCATCCTGTCTCCTTACCCCTCTAGCTTCTCTGGGTTGTTTCCTACTCTTCTTTCCCAAAAAAACCCCAGAAAATCTTATACTACTTGCTCGTTCTTTCCTTCTACTGTCCTACCCGCCCTCTTTGGGGCGTTACACATGCAACTATTAAGTACCCAACTATTCTGTAATTCCATATAGCACCCACCGTAGCTGAAATAAACTTGCCTTCCCCGCGGCGACACACACACCGCAGCTATTATTACAGCAAGGCAGGGAGGGTAGGGGACAGAGAGAGTGACAGAGAGAGATAAAAGGAGAGAGAGAGAGAGAGAGATCGGTGGATAGAGAGAGAGACAGAGGGAGACGGAGAGAGAGAGAGAGAGATAGGTGGATAGAGAGAGAGACAGAGGGAGACGGAGAGAGAGAGAGAGAGAGAAAGAGAGAGAGAGAGGTACAGGATTTAGTGTTGGAGACCTAGAGGGAAGAGTGAGAGAAGTTTGGGGA
>JAOPHQ010003881.1:0-36198 GCA_030340625.1 Merluccius polli
CTCAACAACTACATTTAAAAAAAGCAGATGGATAAATGTTACATCAACACAATCAACTTCAGGGAAGGCACATTACCTCATCTGGATGGCACACCTTCAACCTGTGTCATTTACAAACCGGAAAACAGATCACATGCAGCCTGAGTTCATTACAGGGTTTCAAGCCGCTGGCTCAGCCAATGATGGAGTCTGGTCAATCATCTCATTAGAGGAGCCAGGTGCACCTGCACAGCGTGGAAAAAAAACAGGAATACTCTATAGTTCGCAATTATTTTTGCAACATTTACATTTACTTGACATTTACTTTACATTCGTCATTTTAAATCCACCCTGTTAATACAGCTGGTCTTCTAAAATAGGCCTCTACTGTCGCTACAAAACAAATGTTTTAGTGTGTGTAGTGTTTCTGCTTGGGGAGGGATTTGGATATTCGGTGGGCACATTGTTATTCATATCACATGCTCAACATTGGTCTACACTAGCTGCGTTGCTACTCAAAATGTACATACTTGGATCATGTATGTGCCAATATATGCTATGCTATGCACACATGTATTTATTTATACAAATGTGCATGCAAGTCAAGCGACCAATTATGCAGAACCAGGAGTGTTGAATTGTTCCCTGTGTGTGTTTGTGTGTGGTGTGCGTGTGTATGTGTGTGTGGATCTGTCTTAGCTTACCATCTCGCCAGGCATGTACCAGTGGTCAGCAGCCCTGAGACTACAAGATTTAAAGGGGGGGGGAAATCATAGCATCATGCTGCTCAAATATCACAGTCAGATTGAGATGGAGTTAGAGGTAAAGAATCGAGTTTTCCTTTAGCTGTTCAGCATGAGAATGTTATTTTAATTAGTACACAAGAATAAATAAAGAGAAAAAAAAAAAATCTAATAATAATAATAATAATTAAAAAAAAATATATATATATATATTATATATATATATATATAATTTTTTCTTTTTTAACTTTTGGCAGACAAACCATAATATCCATCCCTATATGTCTTTAATTAACCTCTCAAACACAAGTGTAGTCTTCTGGTTTTACAAAGACAATGTAGGAGGACGGGATAGTCTAGTGGTAGGTCCAATCATCACTACTGGAACCTGTACAAATAGAAATAGTGTTTGTATGTGCGTGTGCGTGCGCACATGTGTGCGTGTGTGTTGTGTGGTGTGTGTGTGTGTGTGTGTGTGTGTGTGTGTGTGTGGTGTGTGTGTGTGCGTGTGTGGTTCAAAACACTTGTCATACAGCACGGCCGCTTGATCTAATTCCAACAGCCCCAGAACAAACATCCCAGTGTTGGCTGCTGGCTGCTGTCAATAAGCCAGACAGAATTTGCCAGGGCCAAGATGCTAGTCCATAGAACACAGCCTGGGAGAGACCTGCTCTGGTCAACCCAATGTTTACAGCACCTGAAAATAACAGGGGGGGGGGGGGGGGGTGTGGGGACCAGAATAACTGAGGTTAAATGACTTGCTGGATTTTCGTTATTTGCTGTATGGGATAGGATACTAATGTGTTTTTTTTTCTGTGTGTTAAGTTTCAATTACTCTTTTTCTGAAGTCATTAATTATTAGACTCAACCTTTTTTTTCATGCTGACAAAAAAAAGAGCGTTGAGACTGAATGAACAAATGAAACCCCTTTCAAGGCAACATCTTCACTTGGTAGAACGAAGCCAAACCAGAAACGCTTGACGCTGTGGTTAACCAACGCTATGTGCTATGCAATCCTGGCTGGTGGTGCGTTACTTCAATACCTTTTATTTGTGCAGTGTCAGACGGTGTTGTGTTCAAAACATGTTTGGTGAACATGGCCAGCTGCCAGTGGGTCTTCACAGATTTAATATCATACAGCTCCAATCTGGATTAATTACTGGGACGCCGACAGCCATTTAGCATTAGTGTTGCGCGGTTGGCATGGCAACCGTATATGAGCCTTCTGATTTAATGACCGCCAGTGATATTGCATGCATGTCGGCCGCCCTTTTCGTTCCCCGTGTGTACGTACTTTGTGGAAGGCACTGGTATGGCTGTACCCTGCTCATACGTCTTTTCATATGATTTTTTTCCCCCCGTATGCCTTGGTGTGCAGGGTAACTTTGTGCGAGATGGTCTCGCTAACCTCTCGCTTTTTAAAAACGGTAAGTATCCATAGTGCCAATTAGGCCTGTCCCCTGAGTGGGGGGGGGAAGGGAAGTAGGGGTGGGGATAGGCTTACAACACACACACACACACACACACACACACACAACACACGCCTCAATGCCACATTAATAAAACATGGGCCCCGCTCTGAGGGTTTCCGTCTGCCTGCCTAATTGGCAAATTAAAGTGAGATGTGTTAAATGTATCCATAAGAGCCTGTATAGTCCAAGTAACGAAACCACACGCACACACACGCACACACACGCACACACTGCACACACTGTATCTAGGTATAAAAGGTAAAAAAAAAAATGCAGTCTTGCATTTTGTGACTTCATTGACCATCAATAATTATTTCTACAGAACACAGAGCCCCAGTATATTTGTTGGTCCATGACCAACTGACCTGAAAGTAAACCCTACACTGTAAATACTTATGTATTGTTATATGTATATATACATATATACTATATGTGTATTTATGGAAGAGTTGGTCTGCAGTAGTAATCTGGTGACCATGTCCTATATTGAATGCATTTAGTGGAGAGAAAAAAAATCAACAAGGAGATGAATCACCATGGCTCCTGCTCTGTTAAGACATTTGTCCACTCTCTTTTAATGTAGAAGAGAGTCCACTCAGCCTGATGAAGAGCAGGAACCTCTCCAGCTGTACCAAAGAGGGCTTGCGCCATCTAGTGGTTAGACTACACATGGTAGACTGGATGACGCATTGTATTCTAATAAGCGGCGCATTTTACTCTGCATAATACCTTTTGTAGCAGCTGTCAGCGGCAAAAACAAATGAGCGTATGCTATGGTAAATTGAGAGCAATTACTGCTATCTAAAAGTACATCACTATATAATACAGTATATATACTATATAATATATATATATATATGTTTATTTGGTAACACTTTAGACTGAGGGGACCACATATTCACCATTAATTAGTTGCTAAGATCGTAATTTATGTACACCAACACTTCTTTACTTACTATCAATAAGCAGGTAATTAGGAGGTTATTGAGGGAAAACTCTAATATTAAAGTTAGTGGCCTAGTAGTTGTAGAATATGGTCATGCAGAATAATGCATCTAATAAGTGCTTTATAATGACTATTAAAGAGTCAACTATGCGTGCTTATAAGCTACTAGTAAATGGTGGAACATGTGGTCCCTAATCAATCTAAAGTGTTAATTTATATATACATCATGTATGGATTCACAAGACTTCAAATGTTTGAGAGTAATAAATAGTGCAAAGAAAGTGAGCAAGGCAACATCATAGAGATCAGTATGAGTAGCAGACGCGGTAGTTGTGTTGATCTACATGCTGTTAAAGGGGGAATCTAAAACATTTAAGTTATTTCATAAACACACACCACACACACGCTGACATTGTGGTCACCAACGAGTCTCCTAAACCACAACCCTGGCCAATCCAATGGTCACATCCACTACGCGCCGCGGGGGAACGGGGCCGCCGGTCCACAGAGTTTGATCTCTCCTGTCTCCTCTCGCCTACAGGATCGTGGACCAGCTGTTCATCGGCCGCTACGTGCTTCTCTCGTGGCCGAGCGTGGCCTTCCTGGCGGGCTCTTCATGCTGCTGCCCCATCACCTCCTGGAGCCCGTCTACGCCAAGCCCCCTCAGGTCCCCGCTAGAACGTGGTTCCTCTCTCTCTCTCTCTCTCTCTCTCTCTCCCTCCACATCCACACAGCTCCACACAGCACAGTGAGTTAGGGGCCAGGACGAGGTTCCTGGTTCTGATTCCCCCCCTTTCCTCTGGGAAGCGGATTGGCATGCGATGTCGACTAAACAAAAAGACGCTTGTTTTCCCTCACTCCTGGCTTGAGTTGTTTTGGTGTCGGAGGTGAGGCGGAGTAAACAGTCCAGGACGCTGCCAGTTGAGGATTTTCTCACAGGATGTGTGTTTATGTTTTTATATTGATTGATAAACCCACTGTCTATTTTTTGTATTTATTTTTTTTTAAAGTTGTGTTTTTAAGAGTTTTTTAGGGAGTTTGTGAAATTCCTGCTTGGCACAAAATATCGAGTGTTTCCAGAGAAGTGAAACGGGGACTCACAAACGCCACAACCGTAAAGCCGATTAAAGGATGCTTGCAGAGGATTTCTCAACCTGCCGTTTGACTACTTAAGCCGATGATTGGTGTGAAGGATGAGGAACGTGCGGAGAGATTGCTGTATATATATGGACATTGCTTTACATGTGGAAAGGTTCCACTCTGTCAGCTACGGTGCCTGATGGACATTGGGGACTAATTATACGTGTCTGTCATTATATTTAGCTCTGGCCCTGACAGGACGACATGGTCCCAAAGGGCTCAGTTTTTATCTTTGTTTGAACATAAAAAGCAAACAACAGGGCTTGTTATCATTATGTTTTGTTTTTCAAGACTTCAACCCCCTTTATAATTATTGTTCACATTTTTGGCGTGGATAGTGGATAGTGCTTGGCAGGTGGAGGTGGTTTATGCGTTTCCTTTAACACAAGACCTGCCTAAAAATGACTCATTCACAGCAAAGCCTCTGCCTCATTGTGGATCCTCAACACATGAGACTTGTTTGTAACTTGGCGTTAATCCTAGACTTCATCAACGTTGGTATGCTGTAAACATTTTTACTGATCTTGACCTATTTTGGTGGGGGTTTTTTTTATTTGGCAAGCCCAATGAAGTAGTTTTTACTCAAGAGGAGTAAAATCAAAGACGTAAACCCTGTGGGTTGAAGACCTCTTGGGGCGGTAAACTTTATTTCAGTGTCGTGTGATTTCGGTATTCTGTGGTATATACGCAAAGATACTTAGGCTGGCATGTTTGACTTAAACTTCACTTTGGCTTTGTCCACTTTAGATGGAAGCAAAGTCCTCACATGTGTCCAGCATGTATAGCTACTCTTCAACATACAAACGATTTAACCCAGATTTGTGTATCGACGGCATAATTCCTCGTGTAACCACCGCTCGCCGCGGCTACGCCAGTCGCTCCCGTCCCGGATAAATATGCACAACAAATCTCACGGAGAATAATGAGCCGTAAGCCAGTCTGGAGGCCTAATTATAAACACTTGCGCCCACCATCAGCACCAGCAGCACCAGCAGCAGCACCATACCTAGCGGTTGTTAAAGTGTGAAGTCCAGGGAGACGTGGAGTGGAATTCCAACCAGATGATAAAAGGGAACGTAATGAATCAAAACCAATCCTATTAGTTCCAGCCCAATCTCCATACAGGGCCTCCCTCCATCCAGCACACCAAATCCTCTGCACAATTTCACACTAACTGGGGTGGGGTTGGGGGGGTGGGCGGGGCGGGGGGTGCGGGGGGGGTGCGGGGGATCAGATAAGGGATCAGGAGAAAGAAGAAAAGTTAAACCCGGAAGAGGACCGCGGTGTTGTCTGTCATTGGCCGCGTGGTTACCGCTAAACCTGTGATTACAGATGGCTCAAGATCATCTCTTGAGAAAATGTATTTAGTGGTTTTTATAGTGAAACTTTTTTTTTAGGATGTGATTTTTTTTTAATTTAAAAATGTTGTAATGCAAAAATTTAGCCAGAACCACTCAAGTGTGGTTATGTCAATGACTTGCCGACGATGTGCTCGAAAACATCTACTTTACAGTTGAACATAATTGAACTAAACTACATAATTACAGTTAGGCAATAACAGCAGGCCAGTCCACACATTAAACTAAGACAACTCAAGAGCTTCTGTCTCTTAAAAGTATAGATATTTCTATCTAAATGAAATGATAAATCTATCTATCTATCTATCTATCTATCTATCTATCTATCTATCTATCTATCTATCTATCTATCTATCTATCTATCTATCTATTTATCTATCTATTTATTTATCTATCTGTCTGTCTGTCTGTCTGTCTGACTATTTGGTTCTGTCTATCCTTCTCTTTCTCCTCTTCATCACCTTTTCCCTCATTGTAATTTTTGCTTCAAAACTCCCACTGTGGTGAGTGGGAAAATAGGTAGAACAAAGCTTGGAGGAGGCGTGTGTGTGTGCGTGTGTGTGTGTGCGTGTGTGTGTGTGTGTATGCGCGCACGTGTGTGTGTGTGTGTGTGTGTGTGTGTGTCGTGCGGAGGCGGGGTGTCACTTGGAACTCGGGGACAAAGTCTTTGTGAAGCGGCCAGCTGGGCATTTAAAAAGATGGGGAGGCGGGGTGAGATTGAGATAGAGGAGAAAAAGAGAGAGAGAGAGAGCGAGGGCCGAGAGGACAGAGGACACCGCGGTGCGAGCGGGGGGGAGTTCAGGGAGCTTGTCTGTGCTTGGAGGGGACTGGGGCGTGCCCCCCACTTTAGTAGATCCCACTTGAAGTCTACTCGAGCAGAACTCCTGCTTGGGTTTTCACATCCTCACGCCTCTCACCCCCCACCCCTGAGGTTTGTGATAAGGATACTCACCCCCCCCCCCCCCCCCCCCCTCCATCCCTCCCCCCCCCCCTCCTTACCGCAACTACACAGAGAACCGGACAAGCCTGTCTAAATATTAAGGGAAACTTAGCGGGCCCCTTGTCACAATGTGGCTTAGCTCCGACTGGCGCTGTGTGCCATTGCGTGTGCGCATTGCCCAGTGTTTGTCTCCATGTGAATCTATGAGAGAGAGAGAGAGAGAGAGAGAGAGAGAGAGAGAGAAAAAAACTATCGCTGACAGCCTTTGGTCGTGGGCAAGGCTGAAAAAAAACCAAACAAACCCAGTGAGCTTATTCAGAGGAGCTCTAAGCTCGAATTAGAGATGGTATTATAGGCCAACAGGCTCAATGTTGGCCGACCGGAGAAGTTACCAACCCCCATGCATTCCTTCCGAGGTGTCTCAACCCAGGACGGTGGGAGAACCCAGGAAATCAGGAAACGAGTCGCACGGTTGCCAACGGTTACAAACTTTTGCCCGCCAAAGAATAGTGTTTTTTCGCCCCCACCCCTTGTCGGCGGTGTTTGGCTGTGCCGTAACATTAGCCTTGTTTTTCAGCGGGAGCTGGAGGGTTGCCGCGAGCGCCATTGCGAAAAACACAACAAGAGGGGTGGACGCGACAACGCCAGAGGGCCGCGAGTGTGTGGCTTTCACACTCCTTCGCCGCGACCCTCGGCCACCTCGCTATACGGCAAAGTTTAGCCGCCGGGGTATTAGGTCAGCGCCGCTTTGGTGGCCAATGGCTCTTTTTTTTTTTTTCTTTGTTTGTTTGTTTGCCGTTACCGTTTGGACACGATGCCCCCCCACATGTCGCAGCATAGCAGGGGCCGTCATTTTCACAGCGGCGAGGGAATCGGTTTGAGTTTGGTCGGGGCTTAAGAAAGGCAAGGGTTAGGGACCCTGATCAAAAGGGACGGTCACAATGGCGGCGCAATGGGTGGGCCACAAGTGTTGCAATGGGGACGCATAGGGCCGACTGGAGCGCGCAATGCACAGCGAGGCTGATTACCCGACGTTGGTCTTCATTAAAGGTTTCGGTTGGAAGGGGTTGAACTTCGAAGTAACTCCAGGATATTGAATGAAAAAAATTAAGTGATATGAAAAATATGTGGCTTTCACCCGTGTTTTTTCGCATAATGACCTTACTCACTAACTGCAGGAAGAAAAGTCATGTTCAGGCCAATGCTTGTATTGCATACAAAATAACTAATTAAAGATAATCAGTCTTCTTATATTTCAAATAGCTTTCGGATTTGACATTAGCATAGTAAAGCGTGGACTCTTCTTCACACTTTAATTTAACCTTAAGTTAATAGAACCCACTTGCTTATACCAACGAGCGGGTATACGCCAAGCTGTTGAAATGAGATGATCAACATTAGACCAGGTTGCTTCATAACTTTCTTCAGCCTGTGCCTTTTTCCCGTTGGCAAGCCAAGTTGATATATGAGGCTCATACTGTGCAGACAGGCAGTTACAAATTTGGCCAGCTAGTTTACCAGCGGGGGGTCCCCCGTCTGCGAAGGGACCACTGATGTCTCATTAAAAGTGGACAGTGAATGAAAGACGAAGGCTTTGTACTCCCACAGCTCTTTCAGCTGTTGCTCGTCAAAGAAACACGGTTCTCGAGGTCCGGCAAATTCCACAGGATCTCCCAACAATTTGCTTTTTTTCCGCCATTGAGCCGAAAATTAATTATCTTCATTTTGGCAGGTTGATAAAAGGTCACTCCTATGTCCAGGTTTCCACTGCTTCCAAAAATATCACAACTGAATTGAATTTAATTGAATTTGATTCACACAATAAGCCCTTTCCAACAAAGCTAAACGTTCGTAATGAAAGACTTTTGTGCTTCTGTGTTGTAAATTGGTATTTTCTGTCGTCGCCGTGCGGTATTTCCAAGTTGTGTTGAAAACACTCCCTACCAAGCGTGTGCTACCAAGTTGACGCAATCAAAAAAGATTTCCCCTTCATTCAGTGTCAGAGTGACTCATGACTGAATTTCAGGACTTTTCATAGTTTACATGGAAAGTTTCCGTAACGCGTCTTTGTATTCAGCCTTTGTATTCAACAGTGACGTGACCAGTGCATCTGTTTTTTCCATGTTTCCCTTAAACCCCCCTGCATGTTTGAAGAGCTAAAGTAACACACAAAGTCCCTGATAACTGCAGCAAGCTCTGCACCTAAGGGGGGGGGGGGGGGGGGGGGGGGGGCGTTGGACGCAGGTATAGTGTGGGCCGCGTTATTCAACCAATGTGGCGCTGGGACTGGGCGGTCCTGCGTCTGAGCCCGTCAATTACGACGTTCCCGGACATCGGATCAACGCAAAACCATCTGACCTGGGAATAGCGGGACTTTGCCTCTGCCCCCCTCATCAACCCCAACCCCACATTTTAACCCCCCTCTCCCTCCCTCCCTCCTCCTCCTCCCCTCTCTCCTCCCTCCCACGCAACCAGGCCTTGTTTTGCAACACCCCCCCCCCACCCAAAAATAAGACCCTGCACCCCCCAACCCACCACCACCCACTACTGAATGAATGGCACAGATGTTGTTGGACAAGACAGTGCCCCCTTGGTTCCCTTCCAGTCACTCCCTCGCCCAGCATGGGGTCTGAAACTTGTTTTTTAATCATTGTCTCCCTCCCAACTTCCCCCCCCTCTCAGAGGGAGGGCGGCCGGGGGGGGCGGGTGGTGGTGGGGGTGCTGGGGAGGATATAGAGCCGTCCCATAGAGAGGGAGACGCCAGGGGAGGCCAAAGGGAGCCAAATGAGTCGGAAGGAGCATCCAATCCTGGATATGGACTACTACTACGGCGGACTACACATTTATAACGGCGTCGTTTTTGTTTTTTTTTCTCTGTGTGTATTCGTCGTTCTCGCCTATAAGTGATCCTGAGCTTATCTCATGAGTTGAATCTCGTTGTTAAGCTGAAAGTCGCCGCCTGGAAGAGAGAGAGAGAACCACCGAGACATGCGACGTGTGGCTGTGTGAAAGGGGAGCGATTGACGCGCATCGTTTCATAGTACTATGGACGGTACACAACTGTAGAGCTACACTATTACAGCCCCAAAAAACAACAACCTAAAAGGGGTGAGGGCGGGGGGGTGGGGGGGTGGGGGGGGGTGAGGGTGTTGGGGGGGTGCATCCACGTGGCAAGATGCGGCTCCGTGCTTGGCTGCTCTGGGCGGGCCTGCTCCACACCTGGGTGGCGTGCGCCCGCGCGGCACGGCGAGCAAGCAAGGCAAGCACCTCTGTGCGGCGAGGGGGGGGGGGGGACACTCGGACGCGAGGTCAAAGGGCCACAGGGAGCCCAGGGAGCGGGCCGGGGGCCGGTCACGGCCCAGAGCACCCAGCACCAGCACGTACCGCCTCATAAGATCAGGAGGACACAGCGGAGAAAAGGTAGGTCCTCCTCCTCCTCCTCCTCCTCCTCCTCCTCCTCCTCCCTCCTCCTCCTCCTCTCTGTGTGTCTTCATCACCTGCTGCTATACCCACCACTGTCCAGACCGGAGAGAGACCTCACCTGCCTCTGGTAGTAGTAGTTGAGGGGCGGGGTGGGGGGGGGGGGGGGTATTTAACTCTGTTATGGGAAATGGGAAATGCTGAAAAAGTCGTGACAAAAGTTTGGTTTTATTTCTTTGCACCAACAAAATGATTTGTCTCATGCACATCCAAAGTGCATGAAATAACTGGACTTTAATTGGGGTTATGTATTTCATTCCAGTTATGGATTTTTTTGTTGTTGAATCTGTCAATTAGAAAAAGCAATTTAAAGGCACTGTTGATGTTTATTTACACAGCGACATTTGTCAATTTAAAGTATAAAAAAAAAAACTCAAAACTTTACTGTATTTTTTTCATTTGCAACATTATTGCAATCAAAACAATCAAAACAATCAATGAAGTCGGTTAATGATTTCCAATGTCAGCAGCCCAACACGTCCCACTTCAAAACACCCCTCAGAGCAACAGTTACAATTAACTCTCAAGTCAGTGTGAGGCGCATTCCTTAACATCCCTGACACGTCCATTTCTTTCTCTTCTGTCTCCGCTTTTTTCCCCTCTCCTCTCCTCTCCCTCTGTCCCTCCCGCCCTCTCTCCCTCTCTCCCCCCCCCCCCGCTCCAACACTTCTCCTGACCTCTGCGACGGCCTCATGAAAGAGCTCCATTCTGTGGGCCCGTCTCGGCCCGGCCGCCCCATTCCCATGGGTAGTGTTGAGCAGGGGGGGGGGGGGGGGGGGGGGGATCTCCATCCCTCATCCTCCTCCCGTCAACCTTTTGTTAGCCGGGCCTGAAAAGCCGGACGGTACGGCCGGGGCCATCTAGTTGTTGGATCAATATAAGCATCCATCACTTAGCCCCCCCCCCCCCCACCCCCATCCATCCCCGCACCCTTTTAACAATGAACAGTTCACTGAACAGTCGACTAAACAAAGCTTATTTATGTGTTCTAGGGGGGAAAAATGAACTCGTCGCCGTAGTAGTTTCTTTTTTGGGTTGTTGCGGAGGTGGTGGTGGTCTGCTGGCCCTTGCATAACCATTGATGTTGAGATGCAACACTTAAACAGCTTTGAGCATCTGAGGGACTTTGTCTTTGTTATTCAGACGACGACATCTCTTTAGTTTGAGCATTAAAAAACGTTAAAAGAAAATTAAAAAAGTTATTTCAATGTTTTCATGATGAATTAAGGTTGCTATGTGAGCCAGTTTTAGAATAGCACACATCTTCCTTTGAGTCTACACTGTTCAACAACATGAAGAAAACAAGAATATTTGTTTTTTTCAAAGTAATTAGAGTAATACATATAATTGAATAGCTTTTGCAGGAAGTTGAAAGTGGTTTTGCAGGAATTTGAGCGGTGAACATTTCTGCACACATTGTCAACACATTAGCTCGGTGAAACAAGACGTTTCCTTCGATTGTTTGGATGCTGTAACGTCCTCAACGCACCCTGTCTCCCTGACCTGGAAACCATGCTGCTGAACAACCACACGCTTCATCTCACTACATGAATAAATACATTTCAGTGTACAGACCAATATAAGCCAAAAGACGAAAAAAAAGTATTAATATATTATATTCTGTATATTGCTGTTACTTAAATGTGTCAATTTAAGTTTGTATTGTGGTCAGCTCATTAAACAGCTGTACATGCTCTGCTTACTAACCCCTACTCATTATTCATGTCATGCATATCAATATTAATTTTTAAACGGAAAATGTTTATACGCTTATCAGGTGTGGCCACATAATACATATTTCATGTCAACACAAACTCGGAGCTAGATTCAACGCCTTGATTAAAACATGTAAAGCGTAAAATTGTAGATAATTGTGTTTTTAAATGACCCATAGACAGTGTATAATGTGTGGCGTCCCACTGCTTTCCGTACCGCCGCCGCAGCAGCGCCATCTGGCGGCCAGACCGCGACGGTGACGCCTGGCGAACTGATACTCAATAAATACAATAAAATACTTTTTTTTTAAAAGCATGTACCCAGTCCGTAATTTGCACGCTAACGATGCGTAAAATGACTACAAATAATTAAATAAAAATATCCCAAATAAAATACCCAACATGTTTGGTCCTGACGTCCCGCTGGGCTGGGGGTGCCCCTGGGGGCCGGGACCGGGACCGGGGGGGGGGGTGGGGGGGGAGGGCCTGGCCTGGCCTGGCCTCACTGCGGACCACCAGACCCGCTGTGTGGAGGTCGTCCTCCCTGCCTCGCCACGCTGGACCCGGACTACCGCCATAACCACGGATGTAGGCCTATATGATATACCTGGATTGATATTAAACACGATGACCGCCATTCACTTCATTATAACCGCGTCGTTATGGGGACTGCTTGGCAACAGAGGAGGTAGGTGAGGTGGGGGGGTTTGATAGTCTTGACTGTTGGGCCCTAACTCAGTCATTCATGTCCCACACTTTTAGTGATGGTTTTGTTTGATTTTATTATTGGTGGTTTTGATTGGGAGTACAGTTTGGTGTTTATTTGTCTTTGGTTCAACGTTATGGAGACATTTAGACAGGAGGGCACTGTGTCTCACTGTGTCACTTCATCACTTCATCTCTATTGGAGAAGACCACATATATATTATTGTCATATGTTATAGATGGGAGAACAAGGAGAAATAACACGCTTCTGATCTTAATGGCACACATTCTCAGTATAGGACTTGTCTGCTGATATATGAATGAATAATCAATGTTTTGATTTACTGGTAATGTGTTATATTGCCTGCCCTAGACATTGTTCAGGTCACTGTTTGTTATAGGCCTCTATACATAGGCTAATTATAATATATATATATATATATATATATATATATATATATATATATATATATATATATAAATGCACTACTTCAATATGTCTAAATACTACCTACTACCTCAATATGTCTAAATATATAGCACATAACCATAACAATATATAGCACATAACCATAACATGAGCTCCTTGTCTTACTGTGTGATGAACTGAAAGTAAATCTCTTGTTTCTCTCCATGTGAAAATATCTGTGATGATGATAATGATTATGAACAATGAAGGGTGTTGCTCATTAAAGCTTGTTTAAGGGTATTCATATTAGTGCCCACGTATGTCCATAGTACCGGCATCTCATTAAGAACATGTATTAAAGGTAATATATGAAAATAGCAGAAAAAAAACAAAACATACACGCACACAACTTGTCACAAAAATGTAATTAAGCCTTCAGATGGCTATATTTGTTTGGATTTGTGTGTGAGTTTGTGTGTGTGTGTGTGTGTGTGTGTGTGTGTGTGTGTGTGTGTGCGTGTGCGTGTGTGTGTGTGTCGCACCACATTTAAAGAGCCTGTATCTGTAAATTATAAGTGTTTGTGTGAATTGTACTCATTCCAGACATTACTGTCCCCCCAGAGAGTTGCATATATTCAGCTCCTGGATCGGCCCCAAAACATCAGCCATCCTACACGTTTGAAGTTTATACTCAACTCAACTCTTAAGCAAGGAAAATAATTGGGCATTATTTTATCCAAACACAACTCATCGTTTTTTTTTCTCTCCACATCTTCACTCCACAAAGGTCCCTTTGTCCGGTTCTCACGGATACGGTCGTGATAGAGGTTGCCTTTGTTGGCGACCATAACAGAGACTCAAGACTCGAGCTTCCTCTCCGCTGGAGAGGAAGCCGTGTGCGCAGCCCGTCTCCCCCCTTTCCCCGCCCGCCCGCCACCCGCCGCCCCACCCCACCTCACCCCTGGCGCTCCCTCCTCACCCCTCCCTCCATTTCCCCTGAATGTAGTTATCCACCAACAGGAAACTTTAACAATGGCATTCCAAGGTTGGCTGCAAATAGTCATCGTTTGTCTATAGAGGACCCTCAGAGTTGTTTGTATCGGGGTGTGGCCCCGCATGCGTGTGTGTGGTGTGTATAGTCTGTGGTGTGTGTAGTGTGGGTGTATGTGTGTGTATAGTCTGTGGTGTATGTAGTGTGTGTGTGTGTATAGTCTGTGGTGTATGTAGTGTGTGTGTGTGTGTGTGTGTGTGTTTGTGTGTATTGGTTGTCAACCTGAACCCCCTGTGAAGCCACTCCAGTACTTCTAGGTTCGAGGGTTTTCTTCAGGGTGGGCGTTATATTGATTTTATATCAATATCCTATTATATCGTTTTATGTTTTGATACGGCGTGAGCGTTGGCCTTTTCCTGGTTTTAAAGGCTGCATTACAGTAACGCGATGAAAAAAAGAGGAGAAAATTCTAGTATTTAATTCACACAGTACAAAAAATATGTCGAGATTAATCGATATATCGCCCAGCTTTATATAGTTTACTTCCCATGACGTTCTGCATGTCAACGAACGCAAGGCAGTCCTGTCTATCAACTGGCAGAAGACGGCATTAACGCTCCCAGCGGGGCTCAACTCCCACTCATTCCCCATGCTAAGCGTCTACGCGCTCACGCTGTAAGACGCTTCGGATAAAAGCATCCACCGAACGGCGTACATAACAACGAGAACAACAACAATCGAGCATTTTTTTTAATGCAGGCTTTAATTCAGGGTTCAATGTCTTATAGACTGAATCCGTGGCCTTCATCTCGCATGCATGTGCATGTGTATTGAGGATATCCACATATCCACAGAGGCCTCCTGGTGAAGATGCTGGAATAGGGGGATATTGGTCCGATGCCTATTAGGCTACTTATAGTGTGTTGCAGAGTTCAACTGTCATACCAACCAATAGTCTGCTTCCTCCTTCTGCTTCCTCTACACACAATTGGATGGTTGAATATAACCCTTAACTCACATTCCTACGTCTAAAATTGAACATCAATATTTTGATGGCACATCCCTTGTGGTCTTCTTCTTCTTCTTCTTGTTCTTCCTGTTCTTCTTCTTCTTCTTCTTCTTCTTCTTCTTCTTCTTCTTCTTCTTCTTCTTCTTCTTCTTCTTCTTCTTCTCCTCCTCTCGCTGCGTCAGGTTGGCGGGTGCGAGCGGAGGAGGAGGAAGGGGGTAAGGCCCCCCGCATCCTCCACCACCCCGCCGACGTGGTGGTCAAGGTGGGCAACCCGGCCACGCTGTCCTGCCGGGCCGAGGGCTCGCCGGCGCCCGCCATCGAGTGGCTGCGCAACGGCCAGCCCCTGGAGACGGACGACAGGGACGGCCAGTCGCAGCGCATGGTGCTGTCCGAGGGCAGCCTGTTCTTCCTGAGCGTGGGCGGCGGCGGCAGGCGGGGCCAGACGCACGAGGGCGTGTACACCTGCGTGGCGAGGAACAGCGTCGGCGTGGCGACGAGCCGCAACGCCTCGCTGTACATTGAAGGTAGCGCACCCCCCCCCCCCCCCCACCGCCGGGAAAAACCAAGATGGAGAGACGCTTGGTCGGCCTGGTTTGAATTGAATGGAAAACACACGCACATACAAGCTATACACAGATATATTGTACGCACAGGGCACTGCTTTTGCAAAACGAAGGACGTGTATGTGACAAATGTCAATGCCGATTCTCATTATGCCTAAACTCATAAATCATCATAAACATTGAATGTCATAAAATCATCAGAAACTTGAGCTATCGCCAAAACATATCAACATAACCATTATAGCTCATGACATTTTCGCCCATTCAACAAGCTTGTCTTTTGGGTTGCACAACACAAGGCTAAAATCTCTCTCTCTCTCTCTCTCTCTCTCTCTCTCTCTCTCACACACTCTCTCTCTCTCTCTCTCTCTCTCTCACACACACACACACACACACACACACACACACACACACACACACACACACACACAGGGAGCGATGATGAAGATTTATGTGGTGTGACATGTGTGTGTGGGGGGGGGGGGGGGGGGGGGGCATGTCTGTGCTAGGACTGAACTGGGCTCTGACTGCCAATGTCAATGTTTGCCCGGCGGGTGGTGGTGGTGGTGGGGGGGCGTAAACACTTGTGGCAGTTGACCTCTGACCTCTGCTGTTGTGCTCACTTAATTTGAATCCACAGGAAACTTCTCCACACACGACCACCGCCATTCACCAGTTGTCAAAATAGAGATTGGCTTTTTTATTTTAATTACATTATAAAGTCACAGCATCGTTCATTAGTAGTCTTGCTGTTCTGTAAATCCACACATTGGTATTATGAGTTTAGCTAAACAATTTGGCCTTGGAAGTAAGAAGATAAGTAATGTGAACGGTGGTTAAGGCAGATGCGTGCGCTGTGTGCTTTGCTGCCAGTAATGAGCAACAAATAAAAGGTATTTAATTGAAGACTAGCCTTGTGCGAGTCTATTACGCACAGCGGTTGATGTTTTATCTTTCCTAATTTATATTTCCAACAAGCCGATTGGACAGTTCTGAGTACACTCAGAACAGTTTCCAATTTCCAATCAATTATGGCAACCTAGCACGCAGAGACGTGCGCTTCATGTGGAATAAGATGGGTTGGCACTGGTGGAGGCAGACGGAGAGATGAAGAGGACTACATCAATAACATAACAAGCAGAATGCATGCGTTGAATATATTTGGAGGAGTTAAAGTAACTTCATATGCCAGTTGAATACAACCATCATTTAAGTAAGGGATAATGCCCGACGAGGTGTCCATTTACATAAATTAACGGACGACGCGGAGGCGTGAAGTCCATTAATTTATGTTAATGGACACCTCGAAGGGCATTATCCCGCTTATACCATGGTCACTTGCCAAAGAAAAGAAATTAAGACCATTAGTTAATATTTGCATGCGTTTTACAATCAAAATATAAAGTTTTTCACAAGCCATAATTTAGTTTCCCTGGTAACGCCTGAGGGTCTGACTAATACCTGGAACAATCATTACCCTCCCGTATGGTTCTTATGCAACGGAAACGTTGTTCACTCCTCCAGTAAATAGGACGGACCTTAGATACGACTTGGCAACGGGAGGTATTCTAGTCCGCTCAGCTATGAGCCAGAGAGCTGACGTCATGCATTGTACATCGGGAATCGCGATGGCCTATACTTTCAGCATAAAGTGTACATATTTATAATTCGTAATTCGTCCCAGCCTTTATACCACAGATACTAAAGGGTCTATAGCATATAACTGCGTTTTCTGATTACAGTTTAATGCATTTTTCACAATTTACCAGCTGTCGTTTTGACAACTAATCACCGCGCCATTCGTTTCAATGGGAATCACGACGGTCTATACTTTCAACATAAAGTGTACATATTTATAATTCGAAATTCGTCCCAGCCTTTATACCACAGATACTATAGGGTCTATAGCATATAACCGCGTTTTCTGATTACAGTTTAATGCATTTTTCACAATTTACCAGCTCTCGTTTTGAAGGCTGAACAGACAATTTGACTGGAACTACTTAGTAGGTGTCCATCAAAGATAATAGAGCGGAGCAAGATGGATCACTGGCTGCGAAATACGTTGACACCAATGAGGTACGCTCTCGAACTCTATGGGCGCCATTTTAGTAAGCTCAAGTGTTACCGGAAGTCCGACAAGAGTGCTGCAGGCAGCAGGCAGAGGCTGGCGTTCACCGTCCTGGGAAAATGCCCTGTATCTTTTAAATACAAATGTGTCCACAGTCATGGTGACTAGATATGTTTGTCCCTATAAAACAATCATAAAAAGTGGCTATAATAATAAAAAGCTTTGTGTGGATCGCGACCAAGACGAAAGCATGGATATTTCTTTTTTAATTCATCCGTGAACTTGCATTTACCTTTTCGGCTTAGCTGCAGAGATGCCGCCGGTACATGCGCTCTCTTTGATAAACAAGGAAGCTGCTCGCCCACTGAGGTGCAGACTGACCAATTAAAAGCTCACAGAAAAGGCTATCGGCCAATGACGGCACTCTACAGTCAGACCGTATGCAGGTAACTCCCCCTACTCACTGCCACTCAAAGCAAAGCCATCTGGCTGTTTGAGGGGACTCGTGGGATGGAGTTGTGTCTGAAGTGTAATGATGAGGTTGGCTCACAGCTTAGGCACGGTGGCCTACGTTAGTAGATAGCGAGACGATAAAGGGCCATCTAGTGGTCGATAAGAATATGGTTGAATTGGGATTACATGATGTGCCCAGCCATTCGAGGTTTTGCATGAAACTATGTTTATTTATACAAGTTATGTTTAATCCTATGTGGCCTTATTGGCTTGAATCGAGCCTAGAATGTTGAGGTGGCTTACTAAAATGGCGTCCATTCAGGCTGAGAACGTACTTCACCGCCCTGACGCTACTGATCCATCTTGCTCCGCTCTATTATCTTTGGTGTCCATATAGCAGGGATTAATGGCCACCCTGCAGCCAATCAGAATCGAGTATTCCCTCTCCGTTGCCATGGTTACCATCTAGCGTTTGAGCCAGCGCAATAATCTAACTGTCATCAGGCAATTTGACCCGAACGTCTTTCCTAGGTGTACATTAACACTTTTTAACCTACACCCTCCAGCCAATCAGAATCGAGTATTCACCCAGACCATGGTATAAAAGTAAATATTCCATTATTAAAATGCTTCAATAATGATTCAGCATTCAAACTATTCTCTATTGAATAGTAATTGCTTTTAAATGTTGCTTCGATGCTCATTTTTCAGGCGAGTGTATGCAGTGGCTGAATGCGAAAAAGTGAAATTGAATTCATAGACGCATCGAAGTAATTTGTACATTGCATATGCGTGATTATCAGTCAAGTCTTGCATCTAAGGGCAGTTAACCAAAGCAATATGTTTTGGGTGCTTTAATATATAATATAATATAATATATACCTTTAAGGTATATTCTTTAACCATAGAAGGCCATTGAACTCAAAGGTTCATGAAATGATATAAAACCTACAAAAAACAACAACAACAACAACCTAGCAACCGCTCAGCCCCTCCCCCCGGTGGTGTGTTGCAGTACTGCGGGAGGAGTTTGCCGTGCAGCCGGACGACGTGGAGGTGGACGAGGGCGAGGTGGCCGTCCTCAGCTGCGAACCCCCGGTGGGACACCCCGAGCCCAGGGTCACCTGGAGAAAGGATGGCCGCCCCATCAACGCCACCGACCCCCGCTACAGCGTAAGACCCCCCCCCCCTCCCAGACACACACACACAATGCAACTATAGGTGATGATAGGTCTAGGGCAGGACGGTCAAGCGTCAAAGGGGTTCGCCTAACCGAGACAAAGTTCTGGGTTCATGCCCCCCCCCCCCCAGTGTCTGCTGCAGCCTAAACTATAAGGTGCTGTAGGGTGCAGGATCATCCACCCCTAGTCCTAGTCCTAGTCCTAGTCCTAGTCCAACCTGCTTCTGTATCACTTGTACCTGTAATGTATCTGTTCTGAATCACTGTAACACACTTTGTAAACACTATACATGAAGCGATGAAGCGATGAGGCGATGATGATGATGATGATGATGATGATGATGATGATGATGATGATGATGATGATGATGATGATGATGATGATGATGATACATCCCAGTGTGCTCCTGTGCTCCTCCTAGGTGCAGAGCGGGAAGCTCACCATCGCCCCCTCGGAGAAGAAGCACTCTGGGATGTACGTGTGTGTGGCCTCCAACACTGTGGGGGCAAGAGAGAGCCACGCGGCGCGCCTCTCTGTGCTGGGTAGGACCACACCCTTACCTTTTATTCAAGGGATAATATAATAATGTACAGCGATTCACTTCCACTTCAGGGTGGATAATGCAGCCTTCCGGGGTGATTCAAGACCTGCGTCGCCCCGTCTGAGTTTTTGTTTTTCGCAATAATGACCGGCTCGCTGTACATTATCCCCGCTTGTTACACGGCTACTTACTAAAGAAATCAATAATTTGACAAAATATAGTGGGGAAAGAAGGAATAACATCGACACTTGACATTACGATTCTCCTTGCCGTTCGCTCTAGCTCTGTCTTACCACACGTTACGCCATGTTCAAGTCAGTGTTTTGCACATTGCACTACAAGAATCCAGCTGTAATTCCATGTCTAAAAATCACTAAAAATAAATGGCCAAAACAATTTGCTATACTATTACACTTTCCCCACATTGAGGGATGCCAATCTCCAAAGTGCTCTTGAATGAGAAACAGCACCTGCACTAGCCTGTGTTTCCCTTGTCTTCGTGGTTCCAGCTTAGTTCTCACTTTACGGCAACCACCTTGTCCCCCCCGCCTCCGTCCCCCACCCCGTCCCCATCCCCTCCCAGCCAGGCCGGTGCTGCTGCAGAAGCCGGTGAACGTGACGGTGAGGCCGGGGGAGTCGGCCAGCTTCTACTGCCAGGCCAGGGGAGACCCGCCGCCGGCGGTGCAGTGGAGCAGGGAGCAGGGGCCCCTGCCCAACGGCAGGTAGGAGGAACCAGGGGCCACGCGGCCCCCGCCGACCCCCGCTGCCAGCCGACCATGCAGACTCTGTGTTGTTTCAGCAAAGTGTAGTCACTGAAACCGGGTTTACCTGAAGCACAGTGGTTCTGGATTCTGTAACTCACATGGGGAACCCATTATTTAGTCGACTATGAACAATAATAATAATAATAATAACAATAATAATAATAATAATAATAATAATAATAATAATAATAACAGCAATAATAATAATAATAATAATATGGGCGGTATTAAAATCAAATAGAAACAATTAAAATTGTGTGAAAATGTATGGTGATTTACTTTAATATTTACGAGAAATTAAGGCAAATCGCCCGTATTGAAATGTCTTCAATCTCTTCAAACTGTCTAGGATTACTCTTGTCTTTTCTATACCAATATACACCTCTACACCCCTATATAGGATCCCACTCAGCACACATTGTGACAAACTCCCTCCTCTGTGTCTGTGTGTCATCAGGTACCTGATGAGTCCAGACCACAGCCTCCAGGTCCACTATGTGACGGTGCAGGATGCAGGAAGGTACACCTGCACTGCCGTTAATGACATCGGCGTAGCGACGGCCAGCGGGCATCTCATAGTCGAAGGTGAGTCCGCTTCCTTTTTATTTTACGCGCGGACTCTCATCATGCTGTATGACGGCGTGTTGATGTCAAAAGCACAACGTATGTCATGTAATAATTAAGAGCAAAACAACTTCCTCTGCCTCCGCTTTAGTTCAGGGGCCTCATGTACGAAGGCTTGCGTGGATTTGTGCGTGGATTTTGGCGTACGCCAAAACCCTGAAAATGTCGTACGCACAAATAATTTCAGATGTATGAAAGTGTGCGTACGCATGGATCCGAGCACGTTTCTTTTGTACATCCCGATCAACGTGGAATTGAGCGCACGTGCAAATGTGGCAAACTCCTCCCTGGCCACGCCTCCATTTAAATATGCTAATCTATTTAAATAGGCCCGGGACCTGCGATTTACCTCTTTATCCGATCAGATAAAATCAGCAAACATGAACAAAGGTAAGAAAAGGAATTTCACACAGTGCGAGTTAGAAATTCTAGTAAATGAAGTGGAGACGCGGAGGGAGATTTTGTTTGGTACCCTGTCCGCAGGGATAAATATGAAACGAAAACGTTAGTGAGTGGGAGCGTGTGTGCGACGCTGTTAATGCCGTGGGGTCTGAGCAGCGCACACACGCAGAGGTTAAGAAGAAGTGGTCCGACGTGAAGATGGAGGTGAAGCGGAGGGTTTCTGCCCACCGCCGAAGCGTGACCGCAACAGGTGGGGGGACAGGAGTGAAGGAACTCTCCCCCTTTGACCAGCCAGTGGCCTGTTTGGTGGGTGACACAGCTCTCACCGGAGTGGTGGGAGCCCATGAAGGGGACACAGATTATCCCCACGGTAAATATGCTTGACTCATAAATGTTGTAATTATACTGGTCATACAATTGGCTTCTCACAATACACATAGCTCGTGCGTAAAGATGCCAGGATATTAAACACTTTGACACGTTTAATTACTTATTTATTTTTTATTTCTCAATAGACGATAAGACAGGAGCGGGCACAGGCCCCTCCACCGGCCCCGGCCCCTCCACCGTCTCCACCGGCCCCGGCGTCTCCACCGGCCCCGGCGTCTCCACCGGCCCCGGCGTCTCCACCATCTCCACCGGCCCCGGCGTCTCCACCGGCCCCGGCGTCTCCACGCCAGCTGCTGACCGCCCGACTGGCCGTGTCCTCACCCGAGCGGTCCTAGAATCACAGGGGGAAATAGGGAGAGCCATCGGTGGCATCAATGATCGTCTAGATCGATTAATTAATGTCCTCAGTGATATCAACACATCAATAAATGCACTTGTGAACAAGTAAATTATGTCCTTGCCTCTTTACATGAAATTACATTCTGCCGGGCCCGTATGGCTTCCCGGGGTGGGTTGAAGTTGACGGGTCCGGCATCCGGTTCCTCCAGTGGGGGGGATGTGCTGCTCTGGCAGTGGTATGCCATGGCGGTGTGCCACGTTGTGGAGGACGCCACAGGCCATCACAATGTGGCACACCTTCTCAGGTCGGTAGAGCAGCACACCCCCCGACCTGTCCAGGCAGCGCCACCGTCCCTTCAGTAGGCCGATTGCCCTCTCCACGACAGCTCGAGTGTGGGAATGGAGGTCATTATACCTCCTCTCTTGGTCGGTCGCTCTTGTTGGTCCGCAAGAGGGGTCATCAGCCAAGTTCTTAGGGGTACGCCAGCTATGAAGTTGACGTGAGGCACCGCACATTTCCACGGTCATTTCACGTTTCATACATCTGAACGTGAGCGTGGAACGTCATTTTTTTTTTGCGTACGCCACGTTTTTGTGCGTACGCAACCTTCGTACATGAGGCCCCAGGAGTCGGAGTCGGAGTTACTGTTGCATTGAAGGAAACGACAAATTCAAATGAGGATAACCTTTGTTTATCCAATTGTTTCAGACGCCGGCAACGCTAAACAGAAGGACCTCCACAAGGAGCTGTCGGCTCTACGAGTGGACCTGGAGAACATCACCATCTTGGCTCCTGGATCCAACATGTCCCATGTTCAGTGGAAGGTAGGAGAAACACGTCTCTAACCTACATTAAAAACCACGAGGCAAGACAAAGGCCAGCTTGAATTGAAATGAAGTCTCCAGCTGCTTTTCCACATCAGAACCAGGATCACGTCTTTCCCTCCACCCCTCCCTCCAGCTCCAGTCCCTGCCCTCCCAGCCCCACTACCTGGACGGCGTCGAGGTGCTGTACCGCTCCCTGCTGCCCGCCAGCTCGGACTGGGTCGCCGCCAGAGTCCCCCTGCCCGGCTCCCAGGCCCAGGCGGGCCCTCTGAAGAGGGGCTACAAGTACGAGTTCAAGGTGCGGCCGTACGGCGGAGACCTGTACGGCCGGGAGAGCAACACCCGACACCTGAGGGTGCCGGAGACCGGTGAGAGGAGACACGTCTTTGTGGATCTGTTTGTTGGGGGTTTGTTTCGACCGCCTAGGGGGAGCTTATGGCGTTCAATGGGGAGAATAAGGCGCCGCATTAACGTGGCACACTTCCACCTCAGCTTCCAGGAATTTAAATCCACCACAAGGAAAGTACATTGAATGAATACACACCAATACACAAGTGGAAACTAAACAACTGAAAACTGAGCAGACATGCACACACAAGTTTCAAGTTTAGTTTATTCATACATAGCCAAAAAGATAAACATATACAATTAAGACCAATTAGACATCTGTAATGGTCCTTTGGCATGTATGAATGGGTCCCCCAAAGTAAGCGATTGAAAGCTTTTGGGAGGGGGCTCAGAGTTCATGAAAGAAAATGAAATTTACAACTGTCCTGAGATGGAGGTGGCGACCGATCTCTCTTCTGTAGTTTTTTGACGTTTACCATCATGGAGGGGTAAAAATATGTGTTTTCAAAAATTTAAAAATTAATCTGTGTACATGTGGACAGGGCCTGACATTGGCACAACATAACAAAACACACACGTGACCGCAAGTCCTAACCCCTGGCACTATGATGACATGATGAAGTTCAATACAATGCCTATTTATGTATTTCTATATTTATTTATGTCATAGCGAGAATACAGAACATATTGCCAACTGCAAGGCAATTTGCTTTTATTGAATTTCAGTGAGCATTGCTTTTTATTTTCCGTGCCGTAATGAAATGACATTAAAACCTGACACGCCTCGACTGTTTACCCGGTGAGTCAGAGTGTGAACGTGTTTCACGGCGGCGGCGCTAATAAGAAACACATTTGCCTTGTCTGTCTCTCAGCTCCCGGCGCCCCCCCGCTGGCCGTGTCCGTCGCGGTGGTCCCCGGGCAGAACCACACGGTCCACCTGACCTGGGAGCCCCCCCCCTACGAAGCCCACAACGGCATCATACAGGGATACCAGGTACCTGCAACACGCTGCTGCCGCTGCTGGGGCCAATCCACAATCGATAGCGGTTTAATCTCTGTCTGAACAGGCGGTAACAGTTGTGAGCGCATTGTGTCCTTGGTGTGAGCAGATTTGTAATTGAGATACAATCTAGATTCAAAAGCAGTTGTAGAATCGAGATATTTCTCTCTCTCGTGAAAACCGGGCATACAATGACTGTGTTCACTAAAAGACTCAAAAAGAGTCAAACTAAAAGACTTGTTCAAAGGTTTGAATGGGCTGCAAGGTCCTTCTTACTCCAATATAGATGAGGCGTAAGGATATCCACAATGTGATTATCAGAAAGACAGGTCAGGTGTCCTTAAGTTTACCTTTGTAACGATTTTGAGATCATAGCAATAAATGGTTAAAGTGAAATCCTTGAGACGAGCGCAGGTCTGAGCCACAAAACAGAGCTTAGTATAAATGTATTCATCATGATGTATTATTTATACTCCTTTCTGATATTTATTAACCATGGCGAGGTTACTGAATAATTCATAATGTTTGCTTAAATGTGTTCAAAATCCCATCAATACACTTTTGGATCCTTTTAAATATATGCTAATGGGGGCAGGCCTGGAATTTCATAATTTCGTAAAAGCGGCGCTGTTTTTTTGAGGGCACAAAAATTTAAGGAGCACCAATTTATCGTTAAAAATAAATGTCAGTTACCACAATAGTAAAAGTGCTGATTTGTGCTGGATGTAAAAAATGAAGTATACCAAATAAAATCCAGCAATCAAAAATAACACTCAACATTTGCTGGTACATTTGGCAAGTAAGCCTACAGACTGAAAAATACAATTACAGAAATCATTAAATACTTAAAGTATTCACCAAACCCCCCCCCACACCAAATATAGTACGTTCCCCGGGAACACAACTACCACAACTACTTGCTATTGTGAAAAGAATTTGTACTTAATTTAACCATGTCTCATTTAATGCACTGATTAGTGTACCAACAAAGAAATACAAATAAAGGTAAATTAGTCTGAACAAGGCACATACCGAGTGTACTAACTAGCAGCAGTACAGAGAAAGGGACATTCGACGCACAATCTTGCACTCGCACAAATGCTCCCAATTATATTTCGAGGTCGCACAGATTACATTTTGGGAGCATATGCGACCAAAGCGGTCACAATTTCATTTAATTCAGAAAGTTATTGTTTCATTGTGGGGCATCAAGGCCGCAGTGGCCGATGGCCGAACGATTATCAGAAGGGCATCAAGGCCAGACAGACGGCCATGGCTGCCGGTGAGATTTCTGCCCTGATGGGGGGGGGGCTATCATATCACACTTAATCTCAAGATGTGAGGATGTATTAATGAGGCGTTAATACGATACTACTAAAGGACAAGAAGCGATTATATTGAAGCCGGTCCCCTGGTGGGCAACGGGCTTAAGAAGACAGCCATCTCTCTCTCTCTCTCTCTCTCTCTCTCTCTCTCTCTCTCTCTCTCTCTCTCTCTCTCTCTCTCTCTCTCTCTCTCTCTCTCTCTCTCTCTCTCTCTCTCTCTCTCTCTCTCTCTCTCTCTCTCTCTCTCTCTCTCTCTCTCTCTCTCTCTCTCTCTCTCTCTCTCTCTCTCTCTCTCTCTCTCTCTGCTCCAGGTCTGGTGTGTGGAGCAGCAGGAGAAGCGGTACCAGAACTGGACCGTGGACAGCGGGCGCCACCAGCTGGAGATCTCAGCCCTCGCCCCCAGTAAACGCTACTCCGTCACGGTCGCCGCCATCAACGGCGCGGGGGTGGGAACACCCAGCAAGGCGCTCAGCTTTTACATGGGTGAGCGCCACCTGGCCCCCCCCCTTTGGTGTCACTAGAATAGTGATCAAAGGGGAACCGTCATGCGGCTATTTTCTACTATAAGAGAGTACTGCTTCATACGCTGTTTGGTTGTGACAAAATCGCAGTCTGCAACATCAACGCAAAAAAAATAAATGCAGAAAAATTGGCCCAATAACGCACGGTCCAACTTTTTCCCCGGGATTTTCCCCGGGAAAAGGAAAGACTTTGTCTTTCCTTTTCATTTGTTCCATTAAGTATGAGGTAAGGTTCTGCAAATGCAGTATATAAGGGTAGGAAGCTTGGGACTGTTTGGGTCGGTTTCATCACTTTTGTTTGGATGGGTGGGACCACAGTCGTAGGTCGATATAGAGTGTGTTCCCGGCCGAAGGGATCCCGGGTTCAATCCCCGATGTCCACAGCCGACCTGCTGTAGGCATCCTTGAGCAAAAAGCAAAATGATGAAATAGCACGAAATATATATATACTCTATCCATGCCACACCATGACCGTCCATCTCTCCCCCCCCCCCCCCCCCCCCCCCCTCACCTTACTTCTGCTTCTCCATGTCTCAGACCCCGGGAAGCGCGGTGCCACCCAGCTAGACCGCCCCCGGCCGGACGACAGCAGCGGCGAGGACATCCTGGCGGTCCTCCGAAACCCCCTGCTGATCGGCAGCGCTTGCACCCTCTTGTGGTGCATTTTGATGGCCGTGGGCCTCTGCCTCTACCGGCGCCAGTCCAGCGCCGGCTTCCTGGGGTCCGGACGCAGGAGGAGCAAAGGTGGGAGATGGGGAGCGATGGATGGGGGGGGAGGGGGACGTCACGATTGATCTCGTTATGCTACCGATGTTGATGATTGCATTTATTATAATGATCCATAATCTAAACATATTGTACATCGTATGGCTCTAATTATCGATATAATTACGTTATTCGACATCGGTATGATTATATTGTTATTATCGTCACTGGAACTCGACATATAATCTTTAATTTCTTTGTCATATTCGGAAGTACCCAATATGAATAATTACTGTAACAAAATATTTTCATTTTTGACGGTATTCAACTGTTCCAGCTGATTTTTAAGTTGTAAACCATCTATGATATTGACACTGTTGTGTTTTATATTTCATCCGTATAGGTTTGCACCAGCTAGCCAGTGAAGACCTCATCATTAAACACAGGTAAACTATACCGCCCTTCAAAGGCAAACCGCAGGCGCAGTATCTACGACTATCCTGGTTCAATCTTCCTCCATTGTATTGTCTATAGCAATTCACAGCAATACAAAGGCAGAGCGCCGTATCTGCATTTTTAAAAACAAAAAATCATTGTTTATTAATACTATTTCCACTTGCCTACTTGCAACAACAATTGGCTGGACAGTCCAAAAACTTGAAAACCATTTTCCTCAGTTTCACTGTTGCTGTAGATACTGCGGTTTGCCTTTGTAAGGCAGTATAAGGAGCCGTCTACGCACACAGCGTCAGTGGTCCTAGTTAGACGATATATTGCTCTCATCCAAATGTACACTGCCGCTGTTGGCTCTGCTTCCTATGAGAAATAAAGACAAAGTGAGAAGAATTGGTTAATTTCTATTACATATTATTTAACCCGCTTCCTTTCACCGAGAAGTAACACCGCGCATTCAGCACGTATCGTCAACTCCGTTACACTACACCTATCCCGTCGAGTCTACTCCTGTTCAAATGGACGCGTGGCTGGCTGTGTCGCAGGATGGCGGCGCCGGACTCCCCGTGGATGTCGGGCGCCTGGAGACCCATGCACTGCGACGCCGACGTGTACAAAAGCCTGTGGGCCGGGAGCCCGGAGAAGACCTTCAACCGGGGCTCCAGTGAGTACAGGCAGCCGCCGCTCAGCACTGCGGCAAACCACACACACACGCACGCGCGCGCGCACACATCCGCGACATCCAGCGTGTCTCAGGTCTTCATCGCATTTTTTTAAAAATCAGATGAACTCGATGTTTTCCAGAGCACACAGTTCACCTCGACACAAAACTCTCTCAACCTCTTCAGATTTGTTACATGTTTTTTTTTTGTTTTTTTTTCCAAAAGCGATTTACAGTGAAAACAGATAAATAAATAAATAAATGAATGACATTGAGATTTGAACCCAGAACCTGGCAATTAGCGTCAAACACCCTATAGACCATCCAAAGCGATTTACAGTGAAATCAGAAAAAAAAAATCAGAAATCAGATAAATAAATAAATAAATGAATGACATTGAGATTTGAACCCAGAACCTGGCGATTAGCGTCAAACACCCTATACCATCCTAACCCGCCCCCCCACCAACTCCACCACCAGGTCTCCCCGTCATGAGCAAGAAGGACCCGGGCTACCTGGACTCGTCGGTGCGCATCGTGCCCGACAGCTGCGGCGTCTACGGCACCTTCTACGTGGACCTGGTGGGCGGCGGCCTGAAGACCTTCAACAGCCCCGCCCGCCGTCCCAGGATGCACCACGACCCTCCGGGGCAGCAGCAACAGCAGCAGCAGCAGCAACACCACCACGACGGCGGCGACGATGACAGAAGCGAGACCATCCGCATCACGGCCGGGCCCGTCGTCAAGACGGCCGCGCCTGCCTTCCGGGAGGCGTTGCCGTGGAAACAGGCTGTGCCGCCGCGGCCCAGGATGGGCGTGCTGAGGGAGCCTTGGGAGAAGAGCCAGAGCAAGCAAGGTGAAGGGTGGTGGTGGGCAGGGCTGGTGTGTTATGCCGTGTTCACACACACCGAACGTTACTCGCACAAGTAATAATGACCGCAGGACATTTGTGTTTACTTGCGGCTTTCGCAACGCAAATTTTCCGCTCAAGATGAAAAAATGTCAACTCGAGTGAACCGCGCGTGTTGAATCGAACATTTTGCATTATTCGTGAATTTGTGAATTTGTGAATTCAAATTTGTGTCTATTCACGTTATTGAATTTACTTTGTATGTCAAACTGAATTGTAGGGGCATTTACAGGGGAGCTGTCAGCCCCCAGGATTTACAAAAAACCTGAAAGGCGTACAGGACTTCTTTTTTTTTTTACAAAGCATTTCAAACAGATGCTCTATTCCCTGTTTTTGCCGTGACTCAATTGTTGTAATTGTGGTTATTCGATTAAACGCAATTTGGTTATCTATAATCACCGTCTGCATAATAACGCAAATAAAGACCTTCTGGACTCGTCGTGTCTGGCAATATCGCGCTGGAATTGTGTGTGTGTGCGTGTCGACAAACACATCCAATTATCTTCAGCCTAATAGCGTTTGAACCCGCGACATTGCGTAGCCCCGCCTCCGACGAGCATTGCATGATGTGGTGTTAGGAGCCACTGCACCTACTGCATGGAGCGATGTAAACCAATGGTGAAAGCTATTGAGTCCGGGTTGTCTGTGTGCAAATGTTTTATCTGATCATTTTAATGTTAGTCTGATGTATGTCATTTTATGTTCATTTATTGTTGAAACTCTGTGTTGCTGCTATTCATGGCCATGGTCTCCATAGGAACCTGGTGAAATAAACACACAAAAAAATGAATTAAAAAAGTAGCGGTACTTTATCCTCCATCCGTTAACTCTCTCCCCAGAGCTGCATGCGGTGAAGAGCGTCCCCCTCTTAGCCGCCACCCCCCACCAGACCCGGGCGGCCCACAGCCAGAGACCCAGCCACCTGCCCCCCCCGACGACCAGGTACCCTGACCGAGACACCTCCACCCCTCCACCCCCCCCCCCACCCCCCCCCCTCCCCCCCAGCCCCCCCCTCCCCCCAGCCCCCCATGCTCATCAATCATACATGGGAGAGAGAGACAGAGAGAATGGATGGGATCATTTCTTACATCAATATCATGATGTAAGAGAGAGAGAGAGAGAGAGAGAGAGAGAGGGAGGGGGGGGGGGGGGGGGGGGGGAGACAGGCTCTGACCTAGTGAGAGAGCTAGCGAGACAGTGTCTGTTATTGCGTTATTGTAGATGTGTTATCTAGAAGGAGGACAGGATGAGGTTCAAACCCCAACGTCCGTCTAACAGAGGAATCTCTTGAGCGAACCCCTTACCCTTACCATTAATGACACATCTAAGAAAATACTAAATGAATGAATGAAGTCAATTAAAAATAACACTTAGATTAGATTAGGGACCACATATTAACCATTAACTAGTTGCTTATAAGCACGCATATTGGCTCTTTATTAGTCATTATAAAGCACATATTAATGCATTATTCTGCATTACCATATTCTACAACTACTAGGCCATTAACTTTAATATAAGAGTTTTCCCTCAATTACCTCCTAATTACTGCTTATTGATAGTAAGTAAGGAAGTTGTTGTACATAAATTAGGATCTTAGCGACTAGTTAATGGTGAATATGTGGTCCCTCATCTAAAGTGTTACCAAAAATATATATATATACGTTTTACACGGCACTACAACGTATGGTAAAGTATGTATTTAGGGAATTAATAAAGAACATTGTGATAATAAAAAATTAAACAACAGTTAGTCCTGACTGAGTCATTTGATTGGACAAGAGGAATCACACGTGCCACCAGTGCGACTGTCAACAGACTCTTATTTCACCGGGTTGCACAATAAATGGAAACATGCAGATCGCCGTGTTTTACCGTTGTTTTCCGTCTGTTCTGTACGGAGGCGCGTACCCAGATGGCGTCCAACTGGTGGGCTCCTCCCCCCGGGTGCTGCACTACTCCGCCTCACTCCACCTGGTGGACATGCTGCCGTCCCCTCCTCCGCCGCCGCCCAGGGAGGACACACACAGCCTCAGCTCAGACGAAGGGTGAGCCACTGCCGGGCGCAGAGCAGATACACACACAACAGATACACACACAACAGATACAGCCAACGGATATAAATTCCCTTTTATACCCGCTGCTGCCGCTTCGTTGCTCAACTCTGTGAAGTACGAGTAGCATCAGCACATCTCCAACCGTGCCTGCTTCTCCCTTTTTTTTTAAATATTTGTATACTTTTTTTTAATATATTATTGTAACTTACTATACTTCGCGTGTCCACCTTTACTCCTGTATTCGTATCTACTTTTATTATGGGTGATCAGGTATGTTTGTGTTTCGCCCTGTGTGTGTTTTTTTTTATTGCTACACGCGGCAGCCAATCCAACGGCCCCTCTGGGACGAATAAAGGTTGTGAATCTTGAACACAGAGAGCGGATAGAGGCGTATGGAGGATATACTGTATATACTGTATATAGTAGCGTGTTCAGGCGGCGGTGGATGGATGGGGCGTTGTAGCTACTGGTTGGATGGATGGGTGGAGGAGTAAATGCCTCTTTTTTTTTTTTAAATGAGATAGTTGTGTTATCCTCCACAAAATTCATCTGTCATCCTTCACTAAATGAATCTTATATAGATTTCAAGTGGCCACTAAATATTATGAATATAGTGTAAATATTTTAAAAATATATATAAATAAATATGTAAAATATATTTTAGTATAAATGTAGTATATATATATATAAATGCAGTAGTCTGAAAGATTAGCCATGGCGTTCTGTCCATTGCGTCTATTTTCCATGTTTTTCACAGTGTTACGCTAATGACACAGGTCATGAGGACAACTTCCTACTTCCTCCGAAGGAAAAGTTCAAACAGCCGCACGTTTCAAGGAAGGAGCGTCATTAAAACAACACCTTCCTGCATTACACGCATCCTGCAGGGGGCTTTTACTTTGTAAAGAGGTTTTACAGTCCTCTCAGGCTCCGGTTTTCCACGCAGTTAGAGATGAACAATGAGAGAGAAAAACAAACGAAAGGGAAGGGGAAGTAGTCAAGATGGAGGAACGAGTGGGGATTGCACACATGTTTCAAATGCTTCACAGTGTTAAAAGATCAAATAAAACCAGGAGACACTGAGTAACTGTCTTACTAAATTGTTAAGTACTATTTGCCAAGGAATTAGTTTTGTTTGACGAGAAATAGATGAAAGTCTGAGCAGCTGTTGCTGCTCATTAGCACCTGGATAGTACAGTTTGGGATGCTTTTTTGTGTTTAATATAAACACAAATTTCAATAATTTCACATCAGAACCTGCCCGTTTCAACGTCGGCAAACACAATTAAAAATGGCTTCCCTCCTCTCGTTTCGTCTCCGCCACAGCTCCAGCCGCTCCACCAAGCTCACGGTAGACATGGGTTCCCTCCAGTCGGTCTCCACCGGCTCGGGTCGGTGCGGACCCCCGGCCGCGGGGCCCCTGCGCGACCCCGACGCCGACGCCGACGCCGAGGCGGACGGGCCCTCGTACAGCCGCCAGTCCACCGTGTCCTACTGCGGGACGCTGGACAAGAGCGCCATGACCTCGCAGGAGGCCACCCAGTACCTGGAGCTCAGCCACAAGCCGGAGAAACACAGGTATGGGTTTAGCATGCAGTAGAGTAGACTGGAGTAGAAACACAGTAGAAACACAGGTGAAGGTTCACTATACAGTAGAGTAAGAGTAGAGATCAGGTTTTCTTTGTGTAACTCCCCCACTTTGCTTTTGCAATTTACCCAAATGGTTTCTGATGGTAGGTTTTAGATGCAGTGTCTTAGTACAGACACACACACACACCCACATCACACTTGCTGTCATACACTCTCACACTCTCTCCCTTTCTCACACTCCCTCTCTCTCTCTCTCTCTCTCCCTCTCTCTCTCTCTCTCTCTCTCTCTCTCTCTCACTCTCTCACTCACTCTCTCTTTCTCTCTCTCTCTGTCTCTCTGTCTCTCTCTTTGTCTCTGTCTCTCCCTCTCTCTCTCTCTCTCTCTCTGACCCACCAGCGGCCAATCAGAACAGCCCCTCACCGCCGGCCCCCACCGCTCCTTCTCCCCGGACCTGGGCTACGTCTGCGGGCCTCTGCCGGACGAACCGCAGGGCACGCACCACCAGCACCTCCTCCGCAACCTCCACCTCCACCAACACAACCTCCACCATCACTATCCCCACGACGACCACCCGGCGACGACGACGGCGGGCGACGACGGGGCCCAGCCCGAGCGGCTGGCGGCAGGCGCGGCTCTGGAGCACGCCGTCGTCCTGCTACAGCGAGGCGGACGGCGGCGGCGGCTCCGTGTGGAGCACCTGGGGGGTCCCTGACGGAGGGCAGCGCCGGCGCCAGCGCCCGCACCAGCATGGTCAGCTCGGTGGACGGCTCGTCCATCAGCGACGGGAACTTCGCCCACTTCATGACGCTGAGGGGCGGCGGGTCGGTCAGCGGGGCGTCGCTGTCGGGTAAGAGCGGCGGCGGTGGTGGGGGGTGATGGTAGTGGTGGTGGTGGGGTGGCGGTGGTAGGACTGGAGGTTTTTTGAACCACTGTGTTGAGCTTTGTCTCCCATATGTGCATTCCCATGCATTGACTAAATCCCTCCACTAGAGGGCGTTGTCAATCTGCATTTATCTTCAGAAAGGCCTGCTGCTCAAGTCCCAGTTATGACTCCGTATTTGCAGTGTCATACTATTTTGTGGCTCTCAGAGGAATATTGTGGCATTACTAGTCTATCACGCATTGTATAATAATATAACAAATAAAAATAATTAATTTCAATCTTGCAGAAAATGTGGGCACCCCCTTCCCACATGAACGGTGCTCTGTGTGTGTGTGTGTGTGTGTGTGTGTGTGTGTATGTATGCACGTGTGTATGCACGTATTTAAACATGTTTGTGGCGAGGGTTTCTGTGTGTGTGTGTGTATGTGTGTGCGTCTGAATCGATTCCACACATGGGAGCCCTCCCCCGGGTGTCTGTGTCGGATCTGCGAGGGCCGGGGAAATCAGGCCGCACAATATACAAGGTGGCACCGAGCAATCACTTAGAACCTCTCAGCAAATTGAATAGCCAGACAAGTCACTCGTTCCCCCCCCTCTGTCCCCCTCATCCTTCAACCCCCCCCCCCCCCACACACAAACACACACACACACCCCACATCAACAAGGACCCAACCACTTCCATCCAGCAGTCACTTCCCTCCCTCTCCATTCTCTCTGGATGAGCACAAACCACGGCTGTGTTGTTTTGCTCAGAGTCGTTCTAGATGGGCTGTCTCATCCGGTTAGGAGTTTCTGTTCTCCGTTGTCGTCGCGTTGTTGGCTTCGCTGTGGATGCGCCGCGCCGCCTTTTCTGTTTACCTTCAAACGGAGAGACGGGCGCCGCCGCCGCTGCCGCCGCCGCCGCCGCCGTTATAACTAAGGAGAGTTGTTTTTATTTGGTTAAAATATACGCCTTGTCACCGCGGAGACGCGGAGCAGCTTGTCGAGCCGCTGCAGGGCTCGTGGGGTTTGAGGTGCTCATTAATATCGCAGAACGATCCGGAGAAGGATTCGTATTAGTATTGTACGATTCATAAACCCGGTGGGGACGTTGCAAGTAGGTGACCTGAATTAAATATGAATTATACATTGTAAAACTAAACGATTTGGGGTTTTTTTTTTCTTCTTCTCAAATAAAAAAAATATAGAATAATATATAAATACACTGGGCTTCATCCCCAATGGTGTTATATAACTAAACTAAGTCACGCTTCTTCTTCTTCTGTTTCCCCCTCCTCCCCCCCAGACTTCTCCCCGCCGGCGTCTCCGTTAAGCGGCCTTTTCCCCGCCTTCTACAGCGAGGGCGACGTGGCCGCGGAGCGAGCGCCCGTCCCCGGCGGTGGGAGTGGAACATGGCCTGGCTGGAGGAGATGGAGGCCCGGTACGGGCCCAGAAGCCCTTCGACGCCTGACAGGGAAACTAGTACACAGGAAGCAGCGGCAGCGGGCCATTATGGAGACAGAGAGAGAGTAAATATGGTTCAGTTGGGTCCAAGAACTGGAGGGTGGTTGAAGTTCAGGGGGGGGGGGGAATCAACCCACATGCCTCAAGGTTTTTCTTTAAGACAATTCATAAGTGGTGGATGTCTGATTATCCACCATCATAATGGACCATTACAATTATTTCCTGATATGGCTGTGTTTTGATATTACTGGACCAATTCTACCCCCGGGCAACACACTGTATACTACTGTGTTAACAGATTCTCACTGGTTTACCCCAGAGACCCACTAATCTTGCATCTCTAATTACAGCAGACTGCTTCTGTAACTGCTCGTTTTCCTCTACTTTAGGGGGCAAAACGAAATGATAGCGACGGAATACACAACAGAGAGGTAGCAATCAAACTGCCGTCTTGGAAACCTTGCGTGTTAAAACCTAATAATAAACCACATATATATCCAACAACTGTAAATATGCAACGTATGCAGGAAATGCTATTTAAAGAGATGTCCAAATGATACTTTCATGCATTTCTCGTTTAAGCGACGTTTTTGTCTTTATATTTTGATGTGTGTTTTGTCTTATAGTCTTTTCGAGCATTTTGCATTGTGTTTTTAGCGTTTTGAAGCTGAGCCACAGTTCTGAGGATAGACCACTTCTTAGGTTAGAAAAGCAACATAATTAGCTTTTGTTGTTTACTAAACTAAATGCAGCTAATTGAAGGCACTAATTAATTAGAACTGAATTCAATTTGCCTCGTTTAAATGTGTGCTTGTTTTTCATAGATTTTGATTACCTTTTGTTTGTTTATCTTTTATATATATAAATTGGCCCGTTAACTCCTATAAATGCTTTCTATCTTAAAGTTATATATTTTGTAATTGCATTTTTTAGCAACTATTTTCTATTAATATCTGCACAATAACGCTGTTCTATTGTTAACCTATTCTGCATGCCGGTGCTTTTCCTGTGACTTCATTGTCTTGAAATTGGCCAGTGCACTTCATGCGGCGCCGTGTTAATATAAAGGACAAGAAAGAAACACTGAACACGTTTTATCTGAGTTAATAAAAGTTAAATACACGAATAAACAACAGTCCGTTCACGTTGAATTATTCACCGGTGTGCTGTTAGCTCAACGCAAAGTGCTATCTTTTGTGCCGTTTCCCATACCGGGTGTAAATAAGCAGACAGGTTCGGGAGGAAAAGGAGACAGGATCCCC
>JAOPHQ010003882.1:5000-30000 GCA_030340625.1 Merluccius polli
AACTAATAAAGCTTAAAAAAGGGAGAAACAAGAAGAAGAAGAAGAAGAAGAAGAAGAAGAAGAAGAAGAAGAAGAAGAAGAAAATGAGGAGGAGTGGAATCATCAATGGCGGCCGTGGAGCCACTCGGGGGGCCGACATCAAACACCCGCGCTCAGACGCTGCCCACGCTCTTTAATTGTACACCCATTGTTCCCACATAGGTCCTCAGTGGCATGACCGCTAAGACACATATTAGACATGTAGGATGCTCAGCGGCATTACTCGTAACACACATATAAAAAGAAACAGGGAGAGACAGAGAGAAAGAGAGAGAGAGCATGAGTGGGAGAGATTTATACAGAGAGGAAGAAATAAAGAAAGATAAAAAGAAAGAAAGAAAGAAATAGAGAATGAATGAGACGTGAATGTGAAAAGTGGAAGAAACTGCAACTATATATATATATATATATATATATATATATATATATATATATATATATATATATAAATAAATATTAATAAGACTAATCCTGCAGCTGAATATATGTGCTTTAAAACAAACATAAATATCAGCGTTTGAAGGGTGTGTTAATACACTCCCTTGTGCCGAATGCCAGACTCCCTCATTATGCGCCATAATAACAAATACAGGCTCAGTAGAATGTGCCCACTTCAATGTATGTACACAGAAAGCCATGCATAAGGTTGTCCTTTCATGTGCTGCGCATTGAGACCATCCTGTTTTCACAATCAAATTAGTTCCTGGAAAACAATACAGTTGATGCCTTCAAAAGCCAAAACGTCGATGTTTTTAACTGTATAACCCTTTTCCTTTGACGGGGGAAAACCCCCCGACTAAAAAGGCAAGGTTATTTGACCTAGGGCAAATAGTTCTGGTAATTATTAGTATTCGTTATTGATTAACAACGCTTTCAAAGACCTGTTGTGTATGTGCGGGGAGTTTGGCAGTAAAAATCTGGACATTTTTTTTAACCACGGCAGAACCCCTCCCCCCCCCCCCCCCCCCCCTTTACAGACTGTTTCTGTTGCACTGGCTGCAAGGGCAACCCAATGTCTCCTCGTGGCGGTACGCACCAAGGTGACCAGGAGTTCACAGTGCAGAGTTCAGAACAGGCGGCACGCTATCTGAAAGCTACCCTCCCACTCCCCCACCCTCACCCCCCCCCCCCCTTCCCCCGCCGCCGCTCCCCACACAGACCCCTTGCGTCACCCGCTCGCTAGTCCCCCCCCCCCTCCACCCCATATTTACGAGGTGTTATTTTTATGCGAGTGGCAGGCAACAACAGGTTTAAGAGGGCTAATGCAACCTTCCTGGGGCCATGGTTGACCTGGCGCCCGGGCCCCATACAGTATCTCAGGGCCACAATTAGCACCAGGGCTACACCGAGTCACCACCCACCACCTCACCACCACCAGGTCCCCCACCTCAGTGCCCCAATGCAGACCTTTACCTTCATCTACCCTCCAACACCCGCCCTACACCACCACCACCGCCGCCACCATTTTTTGGACTCGACTCCCTTGCCTGTTGTCCCTTTGATTCTTTCCCGCCATCTCACTCTCCCCTTCTCGTTCCCGCCATCTCACTCTCCCTCCTTCTCTCTCTCCCATTCTCTCTCCCTCCATCTCTCTCTCTCTCCATCTCTCACTCCTTCTCCCGCTCTCCATCTCATTCTCTCTCCCTCCATCTCTCTCCCCTCCATCTCCCTCTCTAGCCATCCTCTCTCCTTCCATCTTTCTCCCTCCCTCCCTCCCTCCCTCCCTCCCTCCCTCCCTCCCTCCCTCCCTCCCTGCCTCTCTCTCTCTCTCTCGCACTCTCTCTCTTTCTCTGTGTCCTGGCAGCTGTTGCGTTGCCGCGGCGACATGGTGAATATGCAGCAGGGGTCTCGCTGTCTCCGTCCACGCTAAGCCGTCACCGCTGCTTAGCATCAGAACTCTGAACCCCACGGAAAAATTGGAGGAGGAAGTCCAATTTGCCTCCGCGAGTCTGTCTGCGTATATGTATGTATGTATGTATGTATGTATGTATGTATGTATGTATGTATGTATAATAATAATAATAATAATTGATTGGATTTATATAGCGCTTTATTGGAGGTCACTCAAAGCGCTTACATAGTGTGTGTGGGGGAGATATGACACCTCATCCGCTACCAGAGTGTAGCACCACTTGGGTGATGCACGGCAGCCAGTATGCGCCAGAACGCTCACCACACACTGGCACAGCGGAGAGGTGAGGAATGAAACTAACCAATTTGAGACCAGGGGATGATTAGGTGGCCATGTTGGTACAAGAGCCGGGTTGGGAGGGTTGTTGTATGTATGTATGTATGTATGTGTCTGTCTATCTATCTATCTACATAATCTCTACTATATTACCAACGTCTTTGACAGCTGAGAGGAGGAAATGTGACCTAAAGTATCATGAGCAACGCTCTTGTTTTGTGGGTCCCAGAGGACGTGGTCCCTCTGCTGGTCCCCAGGGGACAGAGCGACGTGCATTAACATGGACACGTGGCCTATGGGCAGGATGACATGCTCTGACATCCCTTCATCACAGCCCGCTTGCCCCCCTCGCATCCCAGGAGAGCTCTCTCATCCGCCCCCCTACTCCCTAATGAGGAGGTAGTACCCAAATTCCTTTTCACCTTCAGTGTCTCCATTGCGCATTTATTTTGGACGGTCCATTTCCCAACTGTTTACCAGAATGTGAGAAAGTGCGACAGCAGAAAAGTGGGCTTATACCATTCATATTTTCTTTTAGTCGTTTTAATTTTTGTGTTATTGCCAATGCGTCTTCTATTCATTTGTCCCAGTTTGTATCATCGACATTATTTGCGCACACTGTAGGGGTATGTGACCAAGTGTATTTGGCCACACGTGTACAACAGCATGTTCCAAAAAGAAGAAGCAGGATTTGACAGATTTGTGTTAAGTAAGGGACAATGTACAGCGAGCCGGTCATTATGGTTAAATAAACCCCGACAGGGTGATGCAGGACCCTGATGCGAATTACATGACTACTTACTAAAGAAATCAATAATTTGACAAAATATAACAACAAAAAAAGATTTTATTGATTTGAAAATGATTGTATTGCTTCCGCTTTAAAAGTAGAATGCCGTAATTGACCAATCAGAATCGAGTATTCAACAAAGCCATTGTAATAACGAGAAGACTCTCCAGCACATCATGTATGCTAACTAAACTGCTTAGAAACAGATCAAAACATGCGTTGCACGGCTTCACATATTTATTAATAGAAACGATTGACTTCTCTATTATGCCCCCCCCCCTACACCTCCTCATCCACTCTGCAATCACCCCCAGTAGGGCTCGGGAAATCTGCAAGTAGCAAGGCCTTCTGGCGGCGGTACGCTGGACAAACAATGGGCCCTAACTATGACATCCCTCAAGGGCAGCCTCCAACCACAGTGTGGTTCCAGTGAGAGTGAGACTTTCCCTGCTCCACTATTAATTGGTCATTGTTTCCCCTACACATCACATGCAGCCCAAGGCCAACGTGAGGAGCAGTTTAGTGTGTTGGTGTGTGCGTGTGAATGTTATAGGCCTATATGTTTGTATGGATATTCCTCCGGGTGATAATTCATAGCAATGAGCAATGAACAAGGTCAGTTGGCCATACGAACATATATGAAGCAAATACATCTATATAGTTTTTTTTCCACATCTATTTCAAGACGATAGATGATTAAACAACAGGTGGAATAATAATCCTAACAGTCCTAAAAAATATATACATATAGGCTGCACACATCTGTCAGGGTTCATTTACCATGCGTGCTATTTTTGAAACCGTTTCAATAAAAAAAAGCAAGGTCACTGTATTCCCGGCCGCTGCCCTTTTGCTATTCAACATCGGGGTGTTGAACCGGGGAAGGCTGACAAGGGCTTTATTAATCGTAGACACCTACACAGGACAATGCAACAATAGAAGCCGCACCACCCACTCCAACCCACGCCATTGGACACAAAGAGTGTGAGCGCTGACGTTAACCTCCTCACCCCACTTCCTCCTCTTCCAAAATATTACCTGCTTGTTTCTTCCCCCCACCCCCTCCACCGCAAGGGGTTAAAGGCCTCGGTACGATTGTCTGTCGTCGAGGTAGTTTTGCGGCTCCGCAGAGTCCTCCGAGCCTCTGAAGCTCTTGACCCCGTCAGGAGTATTTGAGGCCAGATGAAGGGCCGAGAAAAAACAACACACTCTAAAAAAGGCTAAATAGGGAAACAGGAAGTCAGATACAATAGCGGAGACCTTTGATCCACAGTGAAGACTTCTCCCCTGGGTGCGAGACTATTAATGTGAAAGTAACTCTGCCCATTGCACATTTGTTAAAGCAAATAATGGACCTAAAATTAGTACACAATGGCAGGCAGACAGGCAACGCTTGCACCCAGCCATGCTCAGGAAAGGGAGCGAGAGGTAATTGTGCAGACATGAGTGATTTGTTCGGAGAAAGAAAGGGGACTGTGAGGGAGCGCCGGGCGGGCGTCTGTCGAGGTAGGAAAAAAGAGACGAGGAGTTCGGAGATGGGAGGCGATTAGTTGATAGAAGGCTTAGGAATTGTAGCCTGGTGCCATGTTTCTGAATACAACACCGTGGCAAGCTGGCGGGTCATTGTGTGTGTTGCTTAATCCAGTGCTGCTGGAAGTGTCATTTTTTGCATCCAGGTGTGTGTGTTCCTCAAGGCATGAGTGTATGTCTACTTTTATGTGGGAGTACACTGGCTTTGATTCAGACTAATCAGCGTTTGGCCAGGGGCTTATTGGCCCTAACATGGCAGCGGTGAAGTGTTACAAAAACCCGGCCTATATGTTCCTTTGCTGGTGTTCTGGAAGTAGGGTGGAGGAACATGGAGATGGAGCCATCGAAGCCCGTCTCCCTAGGGGTCAATATCTCGCCTGGTGCTCTACCCTTGGCCTGCATTTATGGAGTGTAAATTTGGATCGGTTGGGGCCCTGCAACGAATTACCGTTTTTTTTGCCGGAGGTGCTAATCGGCAACAGAGAGAGAGAGAGAGAGAGAGAGAGAGAGAGAGAGAGAGAGAGAGAGAGAGAGAGAGAGAGAGAGAGAGACGTGCAGAGTAGACAGTAGTGTGGAGAAAAAAATCATCATATACCAGGTGTGGCAAACCTCAGGTCTTGGCAGCAAGATTCACATAGTGTAGAAAATACAAAAGATGACGGCAACAACGTGAGAGGCGCCTTTTAACCGCCGGTTTTGAAAGAAAGCGTGCGTGGCCTCAGATCTCTCATTCAGAATGGGGCAACTCTGATGTTTACCCCCATACGCCATGAGAGAGAGAGAGAGAGAGAGAGAGAGAGAGAGAGAGAGAGAGAGAGAGAGAGAAAGAGAAAGAGAGAGAGAGGCTGGTGAAAGAGCCTGGTCCTGTTCCCATTGTTGTAAAGCAGAGGGTTTGGCTGTTTGACAATCCACCCATGCCAGCGTTTTGTGAAGGGTATTCTGTGTCTCTGTCTCTTGTCATTCAACAACATCAGACAAATATTTGCAGGTCACCTGTGAGGTAAGAAGGTGGTGGATGGGGGACGATGGACTTCAGAAGTAGACTATAGAAACTATAGAGTGCGTGTTTACCAAAAGGGGTGTCTTCAAATTCATCATTCTAGATCAATGTTTCTCAAATGGGGAACGTGTATCCCTAGGGGTACTTTGAAGGACCAAAAAAACAAGGACAAAGAAGAACAAAAACACTAAAATGCTGTGAGTGTCAGGAACAATATGTGGAATATTTATAAATGTTTCATTTGGATTTACGTGCACAAGCTCTGATCCCTGTCTGGCCTTGTGCTTTTTTGGGAGGAGAAATTGTCTAGCAGTTGCATGAAGCCATCTTCAAAGAAATCTCAGCACAACACATTTTTATATTTTTCTTTTTTTCAAGAGAAAACTTTCCAACTTCAGATCATCCAAAGAAGTTATGCGTAAAAGCGCCTCCAAAATGTATTGCGCTGGTTAAATAATATCTTCTCAAGGGTACATCAGTCAAAAATAGTTTGAGAACCGCCGTTGTAGATGGGTATACGGCTGGGTATGTAGTCTAGGCTGGAGTAGCGACACGTGACAATCGTCCTCAATCGAGGCAATACTTCTTAGTTTTGTTAGGAAAGAACCCGGTAATCAAGTCCAGCCCTGAGATCGGATAAATGAGATGGCTATTCAGGGCTGTCTATTACAATATCATCTAAGTAGACTACAGTGTCATAAAATGATTTTGAGTACCTTAGCGAGTACCTCATTGAAATTCTATTTGTGATTCTGACACAACTCCAACCCGCAATGTTATAACGCTATCATCAAATTGTCTAACAAAAGTTGCACTTCCCATTGGAAATAAAAGGACAGAGACTAAATAGAATACGCAACCAACCAAACAATAAAATACACGAAACACTGTAAAGCTAATTTCACCCCATCCCTGGCTCTCCAGACTGATGCAACATTTGACTGTGGGGCCACAATTTGAGCTGCCACGAGTAGCCCTTGGTTGACCCCCCCCCCCCCCCCTTCCTCCTCCTCCTTCTTTGGAAATGGGAAATTGAGAGAAGATTTCCTGTAAAGAGGGTGCTCAGCCTGGGGTTGGGATGGGGTGGGGGAGGAGGGGGGGGTCCCCCTTCACAATGCAGCCCCGGTCAGCTAAAATGACAGCTAATTTGATGCCTATTTCCCTCCCCCTGATGAGGAGCAGGTTCCCGGTGGTGTTCCCAGATGTATTCCTCCCTTTGCTTCCCAGGGATTTCTGGGTTTCGTCCTTCTTTCCTCTGTCTTTCCTCCTCCTCCTCCTCCTCCTCCTCCTCCTCCTCCTCCTGCTCCTCCTCCTCCTCCTCCTCCTCCCCTTCTTCCTTCCTCTCTTTCCAGTGACCTGTGGCCTGATGGACTCATGGTTTAATAAGCCGGACAGCTATAATACTTTCTCGTTAGGACTTCTGCTAGTTTGGATTTGGATTTGGATTTAGATGTTGTTTGGCCCAGATGGACCTCTCGGTTCTCATTGACGTGCCAGAAGGGATAACAATTGCATTGACTTTACCCGTTAACCCATTTTTGGAAGACATTTTTATAAGCTACTGTTTCTTTTATTTGACTTTTAGTTGTGCCTTTGTGGGTTAGAAATCCCTGGAAATACCAGACATTTGGATAATAATAAGCATATATATATTTAGGCTGGTGTATGGATGCATTGTACTGTCATGACTAGTTTAACTAAAACTTTGACTTTGCCGTTTAAAAAAGTGCATTGTTCCAACCAAACTGGACAAGGACTCATGCTATTGTTACACAACAGTGTGCACAGAGAGGCACGCAGGTAAATAACGCTGCGGGATATTCTGGACCCACCCTAGATCTCTTCTTCCTCTACTCTTTCTCGTATAAAAACAGAGAGCTGCAGAGCTGCAACGGTAGCAAGTTCGGTCCAACAAATCCTAACTGTGAGAACGGGACAACGAGAGTGCGGCTCTAGCAGAAAGCAGTCTGTTGCACATCCATTTTCCCGGACAGCGGGGAACGTTTCAGGTGCTGAAGAATTCCAGAATTGATAAAGGCAAACAATGGTTTCTTTTTTTTTTTATTGTGTTTCGATCAAAAAACAGACAGTGTTCAAGTTGTAGTCAAACCTGTAACGCTTCTGAACCAGAGACTGAGACTCAAATGCAGAAAAAGGACACTCGGAATCACAAAGGCAGGTAAACAATAAAGACTTTACTTCAATCCAGGGTCATACACAGGTAGGCAGTCAGCGGAGGCAACAAATCCATTCAGGGGGAAATCCAATATCCAATATCCAAAATCCAAAAAGAGTTGGTAACCAGGTAAGCAAACACGGAGACAAAACCAATCGCTGGAAAGCATGAACACACTAGGGTGACAAGGACAATCTGGCAGAGGGTGAGTGGGAACACAGGGTATATATCAGGAGAGGGAACACAGGTGAATGTGGTTGCACTGATGAGGTGGGAGCGGTCGGCAGGTGAGTGGAAAAAAACAACCCGGAAGTAAAGCTAGACAAAATGCATGAGACCAATGACTACCAAACTAAAACAGGAAGTGGGTGCAGACAATACAAAATGGAATATTACAGTACCCCCCCCTCAAGGGACGGCTCCAGAAGTCCCCGGTAGGTCCGAGTGACGCTGACGAAAGTCAGTGATCAAAGTCTTGTCTATAATGTCTCTAGACGGGACCCAGGACCTTTCCTCAGGTCCATAACCCTCCCAATCCACGAGGTACTGAAGGCCACGGCCCCTGCGGCGGACTGCCAACAGGCGTCTAACAGTGAATGTCAGTCCCCCATCAATGACCCGGGGGGGTGGAGGGGGCCTGGAGGTGGGGACCAGTGGACTGGTCTTGAAGGGCTTGACCTTGGAAACATGGAAGGTCGGATGGACCTCATAGTCCTAGGGAGCTTGAGCTGGACTGCCACAGGTTCTTCAGCGGCTGCTGGAGAATCAGCTGTTCGTAAAGGCGGAGAAGTGCGATTTTCACCAGCAGTCTGTTTCCTTTTTGGGGTTCATTGTGGCGCCCAGTAACATCTGGATGGACCCTGTGAAGGTTAGTGCAGTGACGGATTGGCCGGTTCCCACTGACAGAAAACAGCTGCAGAGATTTTTGGGCTTTGCGAACTTTTACAGACGCTTCATTAAGAACTATAGCTCTGTTGCAGCCCCTCTCCATGCACTCACATCTCCAGGCATGAAGTTTTCGTGGAATCTCCAAGCTGATGAGGCTTTTCAGTCCCTCAAGCAGCGGTTCGCTTCTGCACCCATCCTTGCCTTACCGGACCCTAAACTCCAGTTTATTGTCGAGGTTGACGCCTCTGGTGTGGGGGTGGGGGCCGTCCTCTCCCAACACGGCCCCAAGGATAACAAGGTTCACCCCTGTGCTTTCTTTTCCAGAAAACTATCCCCTGCTGAACAGAACTATGATGTGGGCAACCGGGAGCTTCTGGCTGTCAAGTTGGCCTTAGAGGAATGGAGGCACTGGCTGGAGGGGGCTGAACAGCCATTTTTGGTGTGGACCGACCACAAGAACTTGGAATACACAAGGACTGCTAGGAGGCTGAACTCTCGTCAGGCCAGGTGGGCACTATTTTTCACTCGTTTTAATTTCACGTTGTCCTATCGTCCTGGCTCCAGAAATACCAAGCCTGATGCCCTGTCCCGTCAATTTGAACGGGAGGACAATTCCAGTACACCTGCCACCATCCTGCCGTCTCCCTGTGTCATTGGAGCTGTGACGTGGGGCATTGCTGAGGAGGTTAGACGGGCGCTGGAGGGGGTGGAAATCCCTGAAGGTTGTCCACAGAATTGTCTGTTTGTCCTACCTGCACTCCGTTCACAGGTCCTGCAGTGGGGTCACTCATCCAACCTTAGCTGTCATCCAGGGGTTGGCCGTTCCATCAGTCTCCTTCGACAGCGTTTCTGGTGGCCTACGCTTAAGGAGGACGTCCAAGAGTTTGTTGCTGCATGTCCTGTCTGTGCCCAGAATAAGACCTCCCGCCAACGGCCTCCCGGTTTGCTCCACCCTCTGCCCATTCCCCGGCGACCCTGGTCACACATCTCCATAGACTTTGTTACTGGACTACCCCCGTCAGAAGGTAACAAGGTCATACTCACCATTGTGGACAGGTTTTCTAAGATGGTTCACTTTGTCCCGCTGCCCAAGCTTCCCTCAGCTAAGGAAACGGCAGAGGTTATGTTGTCACATGTGTTTAGGTTGCATGGTCTCCCTCAGGATGTGGTGTCGGACCGGGGACCCCAGTTTGTCTCTCATTTCTGGAAGGAGTTCTGCCGACTCATTGGAGCCACAGTCAGCCTCTCCTCTGGTTTCCACCCCCAGTCAAATGGCCAGATTGTACTGTAACGCTTCTGAACCAGAGACTGAGACTCAAATGCAGAAAAAGGACACTCGGAATCACAAAGGCAGGTAAACAATAAAGACTTTACTTCAATCCAGGGTCATACACAGGTAGGCAGTCAGCAGAGGCAACAAGTCCATTCAGGGGGAAATCCAATATCCAATATCCAAAATCCAAAAAGAGTTGGTAACCAGGTAAGCAAACACAGAGACAAAACCAATCGCTGGAAAGCATGAACACACTAGGGTGACAAGGACAATCTGGCAGAGGGTGAGTGGGAACACAGGGTATATATCAGGAGAGGGAACACAGGTGAATGTGGTTGCACTGATGAGGTGGGAGCGGTCGGCAGGTGAGTGGAAAAAAACAACCCGGAAGTAAAGCTAGACAAAATGCATGAGACCAATGACTACCAAACTAAAACAGGAAGTGGGTGCAGACAATACAAAATGGAATATTACACAAACCCATGTGCATGACACCAGAATCAGTAAACTATATATAGCCTATTATCCCCAATCGTCCCTCTACAATTTTAAGAGAGGCAACCAATAGCAGAGATTAAGATCTGATTTCAAATGAGCACTAGAACTGGAATTTCCAGAAATGTACTTAATAGGGCTACATACATGGGGAGCTTACACCCATGGATACGTACACCACACACACACATGCACACGCACACACACATGCATGCACGCGTGCATGTGTGCACAGACACATCCAAACAGGACCACTTAGACATACGCACAAACAGCATGCACATAAAACACACAACAACACTATGCTTCCAGACCTTTATGCTAAAAATGGAGCCTGCTAGTGTGCTTCTCATTGGGTAGGCCTATGTATAGCAGTGGTGGAAGAAGTACTCTTTTACTGTAGTAAAAGTAGTAATACCACTCTGTAGTCCTAAAAACTACAGAGTGGTTACAACTACTCTGTTACAAATAAAAGTCCTGTATTGAAAATGTTACTTACGTATAAAGTACAAAAGTATTACCATCAAAATATACTTAAAGTACCAAAAGTAAAAGTACTCATGATGCAGAATGGCCCATTTCAGAATAATATGTTATATTATTGGATTATATTTATTGATGCATTAATGTGTTCATTGCTTTTATATTGCAGCTGGTAAAGGTGAAGCTCATTTTATTTATTTATATATACTTTACATATTACTTTTATATTATACTGCAAGTAGCTTGTGAATTTCCTTCTGGGGACCAATAAAGTCTTATGGATACAATAATATCATTTATTTATTGATTATATTTTGTATTGTTAATCTGAATCTGCAAAGTAACTAGTAGCGAAAGCTGTCAGAGAAATGCAGTGGCGTAAAAAGTGCAAGATTTGCCTCTGAGATGTAGTGGAGCAGACACATACGGTAGCAGAAAATAGAAATATTCAACTAAAGTAGAAAGTACCTCAAATTGGTACCTAAGTACAGTACTTGAGTAAATGTAGTTACTTTCCACCACTGATGTTCGGTGAACTGAGAGTGGAGCTGGGCGACCTGAGGGCCGAGGGAGATCCAGGGCCCTGCAATGGCTTTTACTCCCTCCCCCCCCCCCCCCCCCCCCCCCACGGGCTGAGAAAGGACCCAGAGGGGTAGACAGGGCCCCTGCCAGGAAAACTTTGTATGACCTCCTAGTAATGAGAACGCCAAATATTTGTTTCAAGGAGGTGGAAACGGACATGGTGGACTTCTGGGCATCTTAAAGTACCTGGTGCAAGGCTCGGCGAGAAGAAAGGGCGACCGCATTACATGCTGGTGCGTCCGCCTTCCACAGGACGAATTCAGATTCCTCATCGGATGGACGACTAATTGATACAAGCTCTGTAGGGGGCGGAGTAGCGGTCGTCGTCACAGATTGGACGCATTCACCGTAGCCTGTGTGTTGACATCAGTTTGTGTCGTACAGTTCACACTCAACGAGAACTCAAAAAATAACTCAAATAACTCAAATTCGTAAGCGTCTTTTTTGGAAAATGCTTTGGAGGAGTTCAAAAATACACTAAAAAGCCCAAAGCAGGTTTGCGCGACATCAAAAAATGACATTATTTCCATCAAAAGATTGTAAGATTCTAAGTACCATGTTTGAATTACTGCCGCGTCTTGACTATAACATCCAATCATACAATGGAATGAACTCATCGGATGGGCAACCGTTTGTGGTTTAAAGGAGTAATCAAATGGTGCAATACACTAAAAATAAGAAGGAAGGAAGGAAAGAGGGATGGGAGAGGAGAAAAAAAAAAAAAAGATGGATAAGGGGTGAGTCACAGAATGAGAGAGCGGAGAGGAAGACAGACACAATGAAAAAGGGGGAGAGCGAGAAGGAGAAAGAGAGAGTGGGCAAGGGGTGTGTGTGTGTGTGTGTGTTGGGGGGGGGGGGGGGGGGGGTGGTGGGGGGGGAGGGAGTAGGGGAAGAGACGGTCCCCAGCTGGTTTGGGCTATATCTAATAAAGATGTAAACACTCTGCCTTCTCTCCCTCATTAGGTGATTGCAGACGGCCCCTCACTCTCCATAAATCAGAGCGCAGGTTATCAAGTCGTCTGATCTTAACTGTAGCGGGCGCCCAGCTGTCTGCAGCTCGTCTGTAGCCTTGGACCAATTCAATTGCCCACTTTTCCCACCTTTCTCATCTTGCAAATAAAAGAGGCTGTACAACCCCACCCGCCGCCCCAACCCCATACATACACACACACAGCGTAAGAGGAGGGTGAACACACGCGCTAATTGATAATCACTTTTGTTTCGTTTCGTTTCTTACATTTTCCAGTGGGGCTGTATGTTTATCGTTAGGTACCGGCCAGCGTCCACAATCAATCCATCGATCAATCCATCGATCGTTGATCTGCCTCTTTGGTTCGAACAACAGCTCTATTGAACAAAAAAAGAAACCATGAGTGATATTACGAGGAACAAAATCGCCAGAGCCTGTACAGTACGTGTAAGACGAGGAAGAAAGGTACAAGAATGAGAAACGGCTGTGTGGCTGTGTGACGGGAGTTTGACTTTTACTCCCTCTTATACCACCGTAAAGGTTACTACATGCCAGGATCACTCTCGTTTCCTAATGTAAAACACACACACACACACACACACACACACACACACACACACACACATGCACACGAACGCACAACGCGCACACACACGCACACACACAGCACCTTCTGTCTTTTATTTTTATTAAACATTTTTGTAACCTTTATTGAAATTAAGGATCTCTTTTGACAGGTCTACTGTACTTTTGCTCATCCTCCAGTGATTTTCTTGCCATATATCTATGTTGTGTTTTTGCCTTTCACATACACACAATGAATTCAAGCAAATGTCAAATATTAGGCAAGAAAAAATATTAGGTCCTTGATGTTGAATGTGTATCGATTTCAAAGCATTTTGCGAATAATGCTAATAATGCTCATAATAATAAAGTAGGATAAGGACTAGTTAATGTCAGACAATATCGCACACACACACACACGCACAAGCACACACATGCACACACACACACACGCACACACTAATGAAGATCTCTTGAAGGGCTGTTGTACGAGTGCCACAAGGAGATACGTTATTATGCACCAATGCAAATCGTTTTTTAAAGATATGATTTCATTATACATGTGAGCTTTCAACAACACAATGTAATGTTGAATTTCAAAAGGTGGGGAATGTCGGAGCAGGTTGAAGTACTGGCATACGTCCAGGGTTTTAATAAAGGTCATGAACAAGAATAATCATCAACTCGTGTTTTGTGCTCAGATTCAACAGCAATGTCCGAACGAAGATTTCAGTTAAGAGCGAGGGAATTAAATATTTTAATACCCAGTACCCAGGAAATCCTACGGCTTGAAACGATATGCTGTCAAATTCCAAAAGTCATGATTTATATTTCATTGTTTAGTTTGACGGCTGGCCACAGATGCACGGCTGGTTGGAAATAAAGAATTTGATGGTAATCTGGGCTTCTCTCATTACTTACTTAGCGCAGCACAGCAGTTGCATTTAAGGCTTCCTGCTTTAAATGATGCACACACATGCACACATGCACACACGCACACATGCACACACGCACGTGTGCACACACTCTCTCTCTCCCCCCCCCCCCCCCCCCCCCCCACACACACACACATATGAAGACAAAATGATTAATGTGCATTGTTCCAAATAGGTATATTTTCAAAATGGGTTCTATCATTGTTCACAAATAATAAAAAGGGACAACAAGGAATGAGAGGAGACGAGAGGAGGGGAGAGGATAGAAGAGGACAGAAGACAAGGAGATGAGAGGAGAGGGAGGAGGGGAGAGGATAGAAGAGGACAGAAGACAAGGAGATGAGAGGAGAGAGAGGAGGGGAGAGGATAGAAGAGGACAGAAGACAAGCAGATGAGAGAAGAGAGAGGAGGGGAGAAGAGAGAGGAGTGGAAAGGAAAAAGAGAGAAGAAGGATAGAAGAAAGGGATATGGATAACAGGAGAAGAGTCAAGACAGAGGAGAGAAGAGAGAGATGAAAAGGGAGAAATAAGAGGAGAAAAAGAGGAGAGCAGAAGAGATAGAGAGGAGAGGACAGGAGGAGCGAGAGAGGAGAGGAGGAGGGAGAGAGGTGAGAGGACAGGAGGAGCGAGAGAGGAGCGGAGGAGGGGGGGAGAGCAGAGAGCTCCTAGGCCAGATGAGCTGCTCTTGGAGCCGGCGCCGGCCAAGATGGTGGTCGTGAGGTTAATATCTATTGACAGACCCGGCAGATCAGTGCTACTCTTCACCTCTAATCAGGGTGAGGCTTTAATCATGGCTCCAAACCACTGATGGACAGCGCTATTGGATTACCTCATGCTCTGCATCTGGGCATCAGTCAAGCCGGCTATTACACACACAAGTGATTACGAGAGGCTCGCGTAGAAAGACACACAAGCATGCGTCTGTGTGGGCATGTGGGACGCACAACCATGTGCACACATAAAAAGCCCCACAAACAAACAAACAGACAGTAAGTTGCACCCATTTAGGAACGCGCATCACGACGGCAAATTCAAACAGACAGGCTCTCGCTGAAACGCACACACACACACACACACATACACACAAAAACACATAGCGTGGACACATTTTGACATGCATTCCTGACATATTCACGCCACGTTAATTTGCGTTCAATGTGTTCTTGGTGAGGCAGGTTAAAGTGCAACGTGTGTCATTTGGTGAGTGGGTGGGAGGGGAGGGGAGGAGAGGAGAGGGGGGGAGAAGGAAGCTAGTGTGTGTGGGGGGGGGTATACATGCCACATCTTTAACCCATTGAGGTGGGATGATGTCATGATTAGAAGAGGAAATTGGGATCCCTCCAAAACTTAAATACCCCGAGGCTGTCCACCGACCAGGCCAGACAGCTTGAGGGGGGAGAGAGAGAGAGAGAGAGAGAGGGCAGAGACGAGAGAGCGAGAGAGAGATGTATGCAGATTTCAGGGAGAGAAAGTATACAAGGAGAACTAAGAGATGAAAAGATAGCCAGATAAGAGCGATAGCTCGATAGACAGACATAGATAGAGAGAGAGAGAGAGAGAGAGAGAGAGAGAGAGAGAGAGAGAGAGTGGCTCTGGACTGACCCATAGGACTGAGATCAAAGCGTAGCGCCACTTGGCTGACAGGCAGCCGTGCACGCCCACTCCAGCGTGCACGTGTGTTACCGGCCGCACCTCTTCCCCATTTTTTTGTCTCACTCTGTTTTTTTTTCTTCCACACCAGTTCAAACACACACACACACACACACACAAATCATGCAAGCAAAACACAGTAGTTTAAACACACACACGCGCACACACTACCCATGCACACATGCAAGCACATGCAAATATACCCCCACACACACACACACACACACACGCACACACACGCACACTCACACACACACACACACACACACACACACACACACACACATGCACACACATCTCCATCTCAGGCTGTGATTCTCTGTTTGACATCGCTCCCAACACAGTGTTGTTGAGTCACTCGGAGGGGAGGAGGTGAGGGAGATGGAGAACAGAAGCAGAGGGGGGGGGGGGGGGGGGGTGATGGTAGAGAGAGAGAGAGAGAGAGAGAGAGATAGAGAGGGGAAAGACTTGATTCTAGAAATTATTGTTATTATTGTTATTATTGTTATTAGCTACGGTTTTTATATTATCATCATCATTATTATTATTATTATTATTATTATTATATTATAATAATAATTATAATAATAATATAATATTATTATTATTATTATTATTATTATTATATTATATGATATATTATTATATTATTATTCTCTTAATATAATTTGTATTACTATTATTATTATTAAGCACTATATATATGTTATTATTATTATTATTATTATTATAGAGGGAAACATCTATTAAGAAAGCCACCCGCCCCCCCCCCCCCCCCCCCCCCCCCCCCGAGCATTTGGGCCCCACGATCCATAATCACATGTGTGATGTCCCCTCATGAACTGACCGCCAAGCTGCCACATGATTGATGAGATGTCTAGGGGAGACGAACAACCGATGTTTTGTGCGGTCGCAGTGGTGTTTTGAAAATTGGTTTGTTCCAAGCCACACTAAATCTGCACCCCCCCACCCCCCCCACCCCCCCTTGTCCTGCGATGACTGCAGCGATTCTCCTCACTGCGCCCCACATATCCTCAGCTGAGCCCGGCTGGAGCCCGGCCAGCGCTAGGCTAAAGTAGCTGAGGGCATCCTTTTTCTTTTTTCAGCAAACAAACAACACTAACACCCACAACAGTGCTGTGCAGTGTTTTACTCCTGACTGTCACCACCCCCCCCGCCCCCCCCCCCCCCCCCCCTCCATCCCTCACACAGAGGAACCTAACAGAGGCTGAGAGTTTACATGGCGTCACGAAGAGAAAAGCCCTAGATATGATGTGCTCTTTACCTCTGAGGAGGTCCCGCCCCAAGGATGAACTCTGCCTTGTTTTGGAGAAGAACCAGAGGCCATTTTAGTCAGGCGTGTGCTGGTAAAGAGCCTACTGTATTTCACAACTGATATTTTGGGGGGGACAAACATTGACCTCATGGTGATATTCAGACTGGGGGCGAGGGGGGGGGGGGGGGGGGGGGGGGGGGGGTGGGGTGGGTGGTTGGACAGTATGATCAGCAGGGCCCAGAGCAGGTGACTGTCTGGCTGTGTGTGTGTGTGTGTGTGTGTGTGCGTGTGTGTGTATGTGTGTGTGTGTGTGTGTGTTTGCATGTATGCGTGTGTGTGTGTGTGTGTGTGTGTGTGTGTTTGCATGTATGCATGTGTGTGTGTTTGCATGTATGTATGTATGTTTATATGTGTCTGCGTATGTGTGTGCATATGTGTGTGTGTGTGTTTGCATGCATGCGTGTGTGTGTGTTTTTGTGTGTGTGTGTATGTGTGTGTATGCGTATGTGTGTGTGTGTGTGTTTGCGTGTATGCGTGTGTGTGTGTGGTTGCATGTATGCGTGTGTGTGTTTGCAGGTATGTATGTGCGTGTATATGTGTGTGTGTGTGTACGTGTATGTGTGTGCGTATGTGTGTGGTGTGTGTGTGTGTGTGTGTGTGTGTGTGTGTTTTTGTGTTTGTGTGTGTGTGTGTATGTGTGTGTGCGTATGTGTGTGTGTGTGTGTGTGTGTGTGTGTGGTGTGTGTGTGTGTGTGTGGGTGAGAGAGAGAGAGAGAGAGAGAGAGAGAGAGAGAGAGAGAGAGAGAGAGAGTAAGAGTAGAGTAAAGAGAATACAATGGCTCCACATACCCAGTATGAAAAATTGTTTTAAAAAAACATTCAGAAAAACACCAAATCCTCTCAGGGCAGTACTTTACACCTAAAGACACTGTAAATAAATATTGACCAAAATTCACACCAATCATTTTCCTGTCCCTGTCAGACCCGAGGCATTGTTTTGCTGCAGTTCAAACAAGCCTGCGCCCCCCCCCCCCCCCCCCAGGGCCATGGGGGCAGTGAAGGGAATCACTTAAGAGGGCTTTAAAAGACTCACATTTCCTCCCCCCTGAACCGGCAGAGTCTGTATAGCTCAGCGTTGTGAAGTATGTCCTCCCCGCCTCCCCCTCAAAGCAAAACAAACAAAGCATAATTCTCCAGCAACATCATCCCCAACACGCCGAACAAATCAGCCGTCGGGGAGCGAGACGCCGGAAGAACGGGTCACCGGGTAGAACGACTCCCGTCCGCCAATCGGCTCTCAGGAGGGAGTCGGAACAGGAGGGGGGGGGGGGGAGGGACGGGTCATTACAGGTGTTGGGATGGGGTAGGGCGGGAATGGGAGGGGCTGGGAGGGGGGGGGGGGGGGGGTGGTATTTGTACAAGAAAATGATTTACAGGTTGAAATCTGCACCTTCTCTGACTTCTTCTGCAAACATGTCATTCTTTTTTAGTTTTTCCTCAGCGGGATGGAGATTTACCTGTTGGCCGGGGGTTTGGTTTTAAGTGTTGAGGTACACGTGTCAGTTTTCATACATGTTTGCTCGCAGGGCCTACCGCATGACTGAGTGCCGTGACTGCTTTATGAAGACCTGGTACAAAAAATACAAAATGTAAGTGGGCCTCTATTACCTACATACTGAGTGATAGGAGTTGTCATTTGGCATAAAAAAAAAAAACGGTTGTGTACTTTTGGTCTTGTCTGTTTACGTGAATTTATCAGCACCTTGGCTGCAACCACCGGAGCTCATAGACGCGGTGTGAACGTTAGCGTCACAAACGGCGGTCCAGAGCGGAGAAAGCGAAGTACGATTTGCGTGCCTCAACAAATCAATCCTTGCATAATTGTTGGGGAATCTGTTGTATCTTTGTCGTTTTGGAAAGAAGAAGAAGAAAAAAGAGTCAACCACTGGAGAACAATTTGAGGCCTCGGGCAGCTGCTACCCGAACCGTCACATGACTCTGACGAAACCTCAGTGCTTCTACCAGGGACACACACACACACACACACACAGACAAACATACAGACAGACAGGCAGACAGACAGACTGACAGACACACACACACACACACGCACATACAGTATATATGGCATGTGTAAAATTTACCTGAATGCATTGTAGGGTGTAGGGTCCAATAGCAATTCCAGGTGTGATTTGCTTAAGGGACAATTCCGACGCAAAATGAGACCATACGATCATAACACATGTCACATTGCACACATTCTGATTCATTGCCATCTCATGTGTACGCCTCTTCCGGCTCATTACGTTGCACGGCGTTCGTCGCTCGACTGGTCGTGACTGTTTTCCAAAGATGGCGCCCGCTTGTTTTCGTGAAGGTACTGGCTTTCTAAGCTTTATTTTTTAATAAACTGTCTGTACACTTACAAAGTTCTCAATGCTTCGTTTTACATGTAGGGACCCTCATTATGCTGCCGTGGAAGTGTGGTGCGATTTTGAGCCTTGTTAGTGGTATAGAATTGCGATTTACTTTACATGAATATCTGCCCCCACAGCTAGCGTTATAAGCTAATTAGCGGTTTTCGAGAACTTTGGTTCCATTGGACTAGAATGAAAACTGATCCCAGAGAACGGTCCAACTCGGTGGACGTGTGTTATGATCATATGGTCTCATTTTGCGCCGGAATTGTCCTTTAAAGTGGAGAGACTGAAAATAGGCTACAGAAAAATACAATTCATATATTCGCTTCACAAATGCATTGACTTGGTTAACGCTAAAAATAACTCAAAAAAGAAAATGGAAACAATTCAGTGTCTTAGCTAACATGCCAAGAGAAAATCTAGATACTCTAGAAGGGGTTATTCAAGTCTTGTTCAACTGAGTGTGTGTGTGTGTGTGTGTGTGTGTGTGTGTGTGTGTATCCACGTGTCTTTAAATATCCACGTGGGACGGCTGCATTTGTTTTAGCAGCCAAAGGTTGCTAAAACAAACCCCACCTCCCCCCCCCGTGCCCTGGGCCCCCTCGGCCCCCCCCCCTTACTGCAGCCAATGGGTTTTGGGTGGAAAATAATAATAGTCATGGCACGGCTCTGGAAGCTATTTGCCATCAGTGGGGAGTGATTGGAGGCATCGCCCGGCCCCTTGTGAGTCCAAGTGGAGGGCTGCCGCTGCTGGGGTGAACGCTGGGGCTCAGCACTGGTGATGGTTAGTTTAGTGGCATGTGGAGGCCCTGCTCTGGTGTCAGGCCTGATTAGAGAAGGCGCCTTGGTACCTCACACACACACACACACACACACACATGTGCATGCACACACACACACACACACACACACACGCACACACACGCACACATGCATGTCATATAATGCAGACTATCATCATTATGTACTCACACACACACACACAAACACACATGCACAGGACGGGTTGCCAAGGGGCCTCGGAGAAGAGGGGGGGGGGGGGGGGGGGGGCAATCCAGAGAGTAATCCGGCTCCTGGGGGCCGTACACTGGAGAAATGAGTGCGTCGGTAATTCTTCCGCATTGGACAGAACGGGACAGAAGAAGAAGAGGGTGGCTGAACAGGAAGAGCCAAGAAAGGGATTCTCATTGATTTACAACAGATCCTCCCCCTTATAGAGATCAATGTAGTTTGTGTCTAGAAATTAGCTTGCCCGCAGTCTACTAGCTAGCGGTCCCCCGCCCGAAACCGAGGAGAAGGAGAAAAAGAAAAGAATGGACATTAATTTGAATCTCGTCTGGATACAAAGAGAAACCATTTTGACAGGAAATCACAGAAAAGCCTTTTGGAAAAATGTGACAGCGCTGCCAAACGTAATATGGATCTTGATATGCTTATGGAGTGTACTTCAACCGTTCAGCCGGTCAAAACCCTGGCAAAATCACACTTGCTGCGATTACAGGCAATTTCTGCACACAACCGAGGTCCAATCATTTTCTTTTCTTTGAGGGAAGTATTTTAGAAAATATCAAAGCTAGTTTCTCGGAGCTAAACCAGCTTTGTTAAAGTGACGATGGCTATGTAAACTCTGAGAAAAATGAACAAAAACAGCCATTTAATAGTAACTTTGCCCCAAAAATGGTTAAAGCTTAAGTGAATACTTTAAAACATTGGGTTTTGCAGGAGCCTTTAGCGTTCTCAAATGAATAAATGTTTTCATAGTGGCAAAGAGATTCATTTCTAACCAAAGACTTCTCCTACCACCGCAGAAATATATCAATGAGGACAAAAAAAGGGATTGAAATGTCCACACAATCCCAAAATTATTTTTTTTTTCTGTATGGGAATCAAAGAAACGCTTTTTCTGAAAAATGTGACACAGCTGCCAAATATAATATCAATCCCGCAACACGCTAAGCGGACGCGCGCGGCGCACCGCTAGATTTACGTTTGATTACTCCTGTGGCGATTACAGGAGACATTACTGCCATTTCTGCTCAGACAAGTACCAAATGTGAATGGGGTTTCTCTGTGATGGGGCGCCACAAAGTAATGGATGTTTCTGGAAGGAATTTGGAGGTGAAAAGTTATTCTGAAGTGATTTCAAGGGAGGGATGGTGCTGCTGCCGCCGCCGCCGCCGCTGAAAAAACAAAGTGGATGGGGGAGGGCGGGAGGGGAGTTGGAACGGAGATGACCCGGTAATGAGGGGCGGGAGGGGAGCGAGGATGAAGCTGAAATGAAATGGCGCACGCACTTTACGTTTCATAGTCTTCACAAAAGTGCATCAATAGTGAGAGAAATAAAAACCTTTAGATTTTTTTTCATAAGATCTCATATTCTTAAAAAATACAGAAAAAGCCAATTGAAGAAAACAATGTATGGAGTGTGAACCGAAATATTGTACACTTTAGTACAGTTTAGTGTTGAGTAAAAGAGGCTGGGCGGGTTTGATATGTTTTTGTATATTTATTATTATTCAATATGTTTTATTTTATATAGTTTTCACATACCATCACTTCCTCTTTTGCCAAGTCTAAGTGTCACTCTTCGGAGCAGAGCAGGAATGGCATATATATTTAACGGTTGTTAAAACTACAAATTGGGAAAATAGGTGCCTCCATGCACTCATAGCAATCCCATTTCCAAGCTTACATGTCTAAACTTGTGTGCTAATCTCTGAGCCAATTCCAGTGCATTCTTCCTCTACAGGCAAATTGGAGCAGGTAATTGGAATAAGTCACTGTCACTCACTTCTTTACGATGTCACTCTACAATGGGATTAACGGTAGCATTCGCAACGGTTCGGGATTTGATATTCTACCCTAAGGTTTGGTTGACGAGGAGCAGTACATAAGTTAGACATAATTAGCCCTCTCACTGCTCAGTTAGTTCCCAGGCTCCACCTCTCCCAATGGTTTTTAATACAGTGGATTCCAGTGGTTTCACTGTGAAAATGTAATAATGAGAGGCAGGGCTGAAAATATATTAAAAATATAACAAAAATGGGAGTGATTTATCACGAGCACTTCACTTAAATGGACGATTAAGTTCAGTTTTATACAAACTTTAATTTTTTTTAATTGCTTTAAGGGCACCAGAAACCACCCAATATTTTTGAATTAAGGGACCACTGTTATCAGACAGAGAAGTAATGTTTCTCCCGTTTCAACGAACTAGAAAAGTGGGTCATCACAAGTTCTTTGGCTCGCGAGGTGCAACTGTTCACTGTTGAACTACAATCCTCACACAAACATCGCCATTTGTTGTTGTCAGTCAAAATACAATTTCAACACCTTCCATTAGTCAAATGTTGTCACTGATCATAATCTTTGTTTTTGGAGCCCTGGTGATATTTTCTATTTTGGCTATAAGGGTTTTAAGCAAACCTTTTAGTTTCTGTTTTGCTTTTTGTCACAGTGGTGACTCACAGCAGAAGACTGTAAGTGTCTCTTTCTGATGTTTGTTAAAATATATACTTAATCCTACTTTCAATGAAAAAAAATAGGCAAAGTTTGGCCAATCAACACTTCCGTTCAGCGCAAGTAAACCTTTAGACATTACCATCAACTCATTTTTCCTGATGGGAATTACACCATTGTTTTTGGTCGTGCTAGTCAGTCAAAGTACACACACACACACACACACACACACACACACTGTTGCCGTATTGATAATTGTATTTCTATTTTTATTTACTTTGTCGCTCTTCACATTTTGTTCGCATTTTGAACACACACACATGTGCACACACACGCACGCACACACGCACACGCACTGAGCCCTCAAATCCAGCAGGGTCCAGCAATGGCGCCGCCGGCAGTGGGCCTGTCTCTCCTCCTCCACCGTCGCCCTCCTTGCTCCTCGCTCCTCGCTCCTCTCTCCTCCCTCCTTTCTCCTCCCTCCTCCGAGTCCTCCGAGCACTCAGCGGCCAAGGTCCAGGAATTACCCCCAGCGCCCGGCCCAGACAACAGATCAATGGGCCCTGCTCCCGTATTGATAGGGCCCACTCTGGCTCCAGAAGTGCCTGCTAATCCCTCCCGTTTATCAGCCACACTGGCGAGCTGCATCTGTGGTAGCGCTGGTGCAGTTTTCCCCGTTGGCCAGACAGGAATTCCTTCGCCTTATGGGAAAACAAACGCATGGTGGCCACACAAAACACACACACACACACACACATGCACACATGTATGTACGCATACACGCACGCACGCGCACACACACACACACACACACACTCTCACACACACTCACACGGTCCCCCCACCTCTCTCTCATCGTCCCCCCCCCCCACCCCTCCCCCCTAGAGCATGGCGTCTATTGCATTAGCGCGGGTGTTAGCATCACAGCTGTAGGGGTTAGCCTTGTTTGAGTTAGCCCCACGACCGCTTGGCTGTAACTGAATCCACTGAGCTACTGAAGGGGCAGGGGGACTGGCTGGCCGGCTGGCCCGGCTGGCCCGGCTGGCTGACTAGCTGGCTGGCTGGCAGGCAGACAGTCGGTCTGACCGGAGCGTGGCCCAGCGTTGATTCTATGATGGGAATCTGATGATGGGAATCTGTTCACGCCTCGCTTGTCACGCCTAATTAAGCCAAAGCAACAATGAGTCCATTCACACTGGCTCAGGTTACCACCATCCCCTCAGTCACTTTAGTGCTGCTCGTCTCTGGCGCTGTGGGGCCCGGGTGGCTGTGCCGGCCGGCCCCACGCTGGCCCTGGACCGGACAACCAATTCTCTTTTTTGGGGGGGGGATTGTGCCTGTGCATGAGAGCAGCTGTAGAAGCACGACTCCGAAGCAGGAGTTCAGTCTTGTCTTGTAATGTCACGTGCCAGCCTCGTTTTTGCTATCAATCGTTTTATCTTTATTAAATCGATCAGTCAAAACACAACGACTGACTGATTCTAGCATCAATCAGTTACAATGTCGGACAGCTGAAATCCGCTATATAAAATGCATTAAATGCGTGGCAATCTCACGTCATTTCAGACCACGCCCCTACAATCCTGAGTCTTTCCGAGACTGAGTTTATTAGCTGACTTTGAGATGTTTATGAGTATACTTTTTTTACTTTTACCTGACAGGTTACTCGGTAGGTGTGCAGTGGATACATCCCTAATTGATATGTGACGGTTATGTTACTTTTTTAGATCCTGTTGTCCATCACTTTAATAATTACATGAACCATTATAATACTATATTATCTATCCTTCAATCCATCCATCCATCCATCCATCCATTATCCACCACATAAAATCCAGAAAAATCATTCTCTGTAATATATCTGCATGCCCATATGTAGGTGTCACATGTGTGTTGACAAGTAACACAATCACACTCTCTATGTGTGTTTGTGTGTGTGTGTGTGTGTGTGTGTATGTGTGTGTGGGGGGGTGTGTGGTTATTTTTTCCCCCAACAGAGTTCAGACAGAGGGGATACGTGTCAGAGAGCATGGTGACAACCACCAATCAGGTGTGTGATGGAGCCGCCAGATAAGTGCCGCCGTGTTCTCCTGCCGCCTGTTTGTGTACACATGCTTTTAGTCACTTAACTGGCCTGCTTAGATCTGGAAGGAGATAACAAGAGTGTGTGTGTGTGTGTGTGTGTGTGTGTGTGTGTGTGTGTGTTGGATCCTCAAAAGAGCTGCAGACACCTTTTTTACATGGGTTCTTCTGGTGTGTGTGTGTGTGAGGGATACAGAGAGA
>JAOPHQ010003882.1:32500-37500 GCA_030340625.1 Merluccius polli
CTATCTATATAAACTGGCTATTCTATCACAATGAATCCCACATTGGCAATTACATCAGAATAGTTTTCGCCGAGATATCAAAAGATCTCTGTCCACCTTCTAAATATATTTGTATGACTCATAGTCACTCATAACAATTGGCAATAACCATTGACCACACAACATAAAATCCCTTTCCTGCCAGTTCATATGAGAGACATTAAAATATTGGCTTATAGGTCTTGGGGGGGGGGGGGGGGGGGGGGGGTCTCTTAAAGGAGTGACTCTGAATTCCTCTGTTAAACAACAACGACCCACAAAACAAATGTGCTCCAACAGTTGTATCTCCAGAGGGCCTTCATGAGAAACACATTGAGCGGCTTAACTGAACTACAACTCCTTTGTTTACAATCGTCTGCTATTCCTCCAGCAGCAAGCTGAAATCACAATAGTAATAATGTAATGGCCATAACAAATCTAAGAAAGATTCGCAAACAGATATTTCACTTGAAAACAGTTGACGGGGTGAAGAGTTGGAGTGACAAAAATGACGAATACAGGAAATTAAATAACGAGATCTGAAGTTACCAGGAACCAAACCAATAGTTCAGAGGACGGTTGTGTGCATTTTGTGATATTATTTACACCTGTGCAAGTGGGACCGCTTCACCGACGCCTGCATACAGCAGCTCTGTCAGTATGAGAAGGTATCCGAGGAGCTAAGCAATGTCTTTGTGAATCATCTTTCTGAATACATGGTGGGAGGTGTTGTTTTCGGATGCGCTTCAATACATGATGCTTTGTTCTCCTTTGTTGCTGCGAGATTCCTAATAAAGTTACCAAAAGCGACAACGTGATCCTTGTTCTTGTGTTGTTTCGAAACGGCAGACAGATGCCTCCATGTGACAGAGGACATATTTTTTCTCTTAAAGCACGAGACACAGACTCATACTGTTGCTGTGATTGACGTCAACAGTATTTTTTTTTACAGTAAGTTCCCGAATATGCTGAGATTTCTGTTTCGTCTCTCATGTGAGTGAGTAGAAATGTAAAATCCAAAAACCCTTGTAAGGATTGGTTTTGCCGACCAAAGCTTTGAGGTCTCTGAGCTATAGCACCAAAGGTTAGCAATATAATGGCTGTTCACTAGACAGGTGAAACACTTTGTCACTTTTGGACAATTCAGTAATTCAGGGACGAGGATGTTGGAAATAAGAAAAACCTGTCCTTTTATGACATCACATCGTGCTGTCATAAATTATATCACTTCCTGAACACGTGCATACTTCCACTTTTTTCTTACCGAACGAGTTACATTAGGTTAGATTTTTTGTTGTTTATTTCCTGAGGTTTGTATTTTCATTAAAAATGAAAAAGCGCTTCATTAAAGGGAATAGCTTTATTATTTAACTGGAAACAAGAAAACCACTGTCTGGTATTAAAGTTTAAAAACATTAAAAACAGGCACATATTACTAAATATTTCCCCTTTTTATGATGTGTGAGGGAATTTAAGATCAACACTGCCTCTTTCTATAAACATTTAAAACAGCCCAGCAAACACAAATATCACAAGTGATTAAAAAAATACACAGACACTTGCACAAGCACTCACACACACACATCCACACACACATACGCACTCACACACACTCACACACACACACACACACACACACACACATGCACGCACACAAATGACTGCCATACCTACGTCCACGTACGCATCTATCAGCACCACCCCGAGTTTCAGTCTCAACGGTGCATGCTGGGACGGAGCGAACTTGACTTGATCTCGTGTCTCTCTCTCTCTCTCTCTCTCTCTCTCTCTCTCTCTCTCTCTCTCTCTCTCTCTCTCAGTGGGGCCTGGTTCTTGTCACACCGACGCCAGCGTCTCTGTGGCGACAGGGCCTTCATCATAACCTGTCTGACGGCTGCTGAGACGCCGCGTGTAACATGGGGCGAGGCCCCCTCGTGGCACGGCAGCGTCGTGTCATATGAGAGGAGGAGGCGGCGGCAACTTGATTGACCCTTGCGAGGTAGGTACCTGACACACCGCCCTACCGCTCCCCCCGTGTAGCTCACCTCCTTCACAACTGGTGTCAACCTCCTCCCCCCCTGCATTCCACTTTTTTCCTCCGGGTCTCTCTCTCTCTCTCTCTCTCTCTCTCCCTCTCTCCCCCCTCTCTCTCTGTCTCCCTCTCTCCCCCCTCTCTCTCTGTCTCCCTCTCTCTCCCCCTCTCTCTCTGTCTCCCTCTTGCTCTCTGTGTGATTTATGGCTTGGTAAATGGTGAACGCCAGGGCAACGCCCTGTACAGTACAATAATTCTACTAGAGAGTGAGAGACAAAACAAAAGTGAAGCAAGGCTGTTTCACCGTTCGATACAACAATCCCAACCGCCGTTGTGATTAATTTGTTCACGTTAATTACGAGTCATTTTTAAACCATCGTCATCTCTCACCCCGTTGCTATCCTTCTCAACTACCTGATAATTGGTCACGATGAGCCGTCTGGGCTGTCTTTTGGGCCCCTCGAGCTATACAGACGCTTCTGGAAAGGTCTGCGTTTCACTGTGTGTGTGTTTTGACAATCAGGGTCATCTTGACGGCTGACCTCCCTGTTGTTGAGTCCGTGCTTGAATGGCAAGTATGTGTATTGAGGTGCAGGGTTGCACCCGCCACACGCAGACAGATAAGTAGCACAACGAGCTCTGGCAGGTCAAAAGAAAAAGAAAAAAGAAAAAAAAACACCTTACATGTCGTGACACCTAATAGAGGAATCGTTTTTTTTTGCTTACTTCTTCTTCCAAAAACATTTATGTAAACAGCAACCATCAGCATATATATATATATATATATATATATATATATATATATATATATATATATATATGTATATATATATATATATATATATATATATATATATATATATATATATATATATATATATATATATGTAAATAAAATGATATATATAATTATATATAATTAGATGTATACTGTATATTAAAACACACACACATACAGGCAGAGGCAAATATACACCCAGACAGTTGACAGAAAAACAAATACAGTTGAGTCGTAAAGTAATCAAAAGCACCAACGGATGTTCCCACCGCATTGAAAGTCCAAGTTGCAACTGTTTTAAACATTGTGAAAGTACAGCCTCCACAGAGACAGACATCCAAACTAGAGCCGCACAAAACATTTTAAACTTCCTGTACAACGTCCCTTTCCCCCCCCCCTTTCTTTTTCAAACTATTCAAATATTTTATTTTAAACTTATATACCTGTGTTGTCCTTCCCCATGTCTCAGAATTTAAAAGATTTCCTTGTGAGCAATATTGAAATGTTGAGGAAGACATTCCTCCCCAAAAAGAAATGTTTCGACTATCAACAAGCAATGATTTGTTCTGTATTTGATTGATCGCCGATGTGTTTTCTCTGTAGAGCATGTATCTCTTCTGCAGAGAGGAGTTGAGTCACTGGTCATGTCTCTGCCTGGTCCCACATGACTTCTGCACATTGAATGGCCTGTATTGTCAAGGGTCGTCCGGTGATACGAGCTATTGGTGGATTTGGGGGATTTTCAAGTAAAAAAACCCCACCAAAAAACACAAAAACAACGTTTTCTAACAATTTGAAGAAGTAGCAGTCAATGAGGAAGGTTGATGAATGAGTTCACTTAAAGTGTTATTCCACGTGCACCGCTGGCATGCATGTCGCACCGAGCAAATTAGACGGTTCCCATTTCCAATCCGTGATACGTGATCGACTGTGAATTCTCACAAGCCTTAAATATAACCTTATTAGAAGCGAACGATATAAATGGTCTTTCATCATACTTTTCATTTGTCTGCTAACATAAGTAGGCTACTTGGATTCCTTGTCTGGAGACATAAAAATTACATTTCCCCCAAGGTTTCCAAAATGATCGATGTTTTCGGCTTTATTTGGTAACCCAAGCCTGCTTCACAGCAGTAGGATCACCTGCTTCCAGGCGATGCCTCTCTCTCTCTCCGTCAGTCTGGCATAAAGTCTATTTGGCACAGGGGAGATGAATATTAAAATTCCATTGCCTTGTTTTCCTATACAGCTATTATTGCCCTACAATTAGATTTGAGATGGAAGTGCTTTGTAAGCCGACCCGTTGCGGCCAAAGACCTCCACCAATAAGAAGAGACATCTACTTCGCTGTATAAACAACATAGCTGTTGTTCCACAAGGATCTGTTCTAGGAACACTCCACAACTGGGGTGTTTAAAATATGGGGTTGTGGTTCCATGCTTTGATTTCAATTACAACTAGCGTATAGAATAATGCGCTGACAATAAAAGTTGCAAGAGAAGCACATTCAAATAAATATATATGTTGCTTTGCTATTTTATGACCATTTCATGACCACTGTTAATTGCGTTTGGATGAACACATCTGCGAATTGACTAAACTTACCGAATTACTTACATTTACATTTAGCAGATGCTTTTATCCGAAGCTGTAACTTACTTATTAGAATAGCCTATGATTATGATGAGTTCATTTCAGTATTTAGTATTAGTTAAGCTACAAATTTTGGATACGATTTTGTAAGTATTATTTATCATTTCACACGTTATGCAACTTTTGAGCATACAACTGTACTCAAACATCCAGCATTGTACAGCAACAAGCATCATCTAAATCCTAGCCACCTGCGCTAGCAAACCTTCACCCAGTACCTCGGTGAGCTCGCGCCTGCTAGCCTCCGTATCTCAAATCTCAGCTTCCATCTTCTGCATCGCTCCCTAGAAAACCACCAACCCCCCACCGAAAAAAACCTAACTAGCCCCATTGTACCCCCCACGAGCCCCAGCTCACTGGTAAAGGCTTTTGGGGGCGGATAAAAAAAACAACAACGTTAAAAACTGCGACGGCTAAAGCATGTAGCTGTCAGAGTGGTTCAGCCACCGCGCTCCCAGACGCGGCCCAAGGGAAGCTGTCCTTTCTGGGCCAGTGGAGTTCGATAAAGGCTGCCGCTAT
>JAOPHQ010003883.1:0-30650 GCA_030340625.1 Merluccius polli
CACTTCAATCCTAACAAATGGAATAGGAGTCAAGCCTATGGTTATGGTGTTTACTTTGACAACCGAGTCTCTCTAGCAATAACCTTTGAACACGTAGCCTTGGTGCAGATTACAGCCTCCAGCCCTGTAACTGTGTGGTTTTTCAAGGATTTATAACAGGAGTAGAAAAGAGGTTAAAAAACCCACAATAAAATTAGGTGTCAACCAAAAGCAAAATTGCAGAATCAAACCATGTTAATTATTTTGTGAGCGTGCGGTCTGCAAAGCGCCGTTGAGAAAAAAAGATCAACGACATATCTGGGCATGAAATTTAAAGTATTTTGAACACTTTTGCTCCATAGAATAATAGTGAAAATGATGACACATTCACTGAACACCTTGACAAACACCTTCATTCTACATTCCCACGACCAATATAAATAAGGAGTCGATAAATTCAATTCATTGAAAAGAAAATGAAATCTTTGCTTCTCACGTTTCGAGCGCATGAATCATTTAAAGTGTTTGAATGTTGGCACCGTACCACACAAGTCAACTAGGCAGTGATCCGCAGGAGCGAGCGTTATTAACTTCACTACTAAGTGTAAAGGGACCGGGCCGCGCGGCTCTCGCTGTGCAGTGGGCTTTACAGCGCCATGGCACTGATGACTCTTCCCTGGGCGGCCTACGTGGTGGCCTGCACAACCAGGGGCCCGGGGCCAAACGTAGACCGCTGGCAACGACTTGTGATGAATGGACCATGAAGGCCAAAATAGTTTACTAGGAGAGCCCCCCCCGCCCTGCACTCTCAAACACACACACTCACACACGCACTTGTGCGCAAGGGCTGTAAATTCTGAAAATAACTGGCAGAGTCGCAGGTGTCACAGTTCTCTTTTTTTGTGTTCTTGTGCTGTTGTGTAGCGAGGGACTGAATAGTCTTTGTATATGTGAATTGGTTGTGTGTGTGTGTGTGTGTGTGTGTGTGTCTGTGTGGTTTTTAGTCTTGCTGTGTAGTTGCAATTAGTATGCTCTGTTGTCAACATAGTAGTTAGCGCTGTTGTTGTTGCTGCTGGTGTGGTTGTCTTAAATGTCCTGAGCCCCAGAAGGGGATGATTAAGGAAATAAAGTTGTCTCCCGCCTGTGCTAGTGTCTGTCCCGAGTCGTAGATCTCTCAACCCAGACATCTCCCCGTCTGCACGCACGTAAAAGCATGCATTATAACATTAGGATGATTATACGGCTGACATGTATGTTTGGCATGAGCGTTACTCGTTCATAGACACATGCGCACACAAAACCACAGACAGACAGACGAACTCAAACACACAGAATCACATGTGTGCATGCATCGAGGCCTACAAGAAAAACCACCCACACACAGACACCAACTTAAGACACACAGACTCATAGACGCGTGCATACACACACACATATTCACACACACACACACACACACATATTCACACACACACATACACACACAAACACACACACACACACACACGTACTGACACACATATTGCATCGGAATATTAACATAGGCGTGTATTATGGGTCATGAACGCATTGACATATTTAGACATTGAGATTTAATAATGCAATGGCCGCAGCTTGTTGACGTCTGGAGGCCTACTGAAAAGACGAGGCGACTAGTAGTGTGGCGGTTTATAGGGCAGGAGCACTATGTCTACGAATAAAGAGTTAAAAGCGACACAATTATGGTGACTTACATTTAGTTGTTATCACTCTAAATATGACGTGTGTGTGTCAGTGTTGAGGATTTTCAGGAGCAATGTCTCGCGTTGGCCACTAAGGGGCAGACAAGACTCATGTTTTCTTCATTGTTTTCCACAAAAGCAGGGGAAGTAGTTGGTTAGTCCAATGAATAAATACACTGGCTTCATCCATTTGTATGATTTAAGGAAGAAGGAGATATACGCTAGCGATGATCAAATGAAAGCAAATGAGAGTATGTTTTGATAATTGAGGATAATGTCTTCTGTATGGGTCAACACCAGTATTAGAAGACACTGAATGTATTTTATCTACAGAGGTAAAATCCAGTGCAGTTTCTCCATTATACACGCAGACGATGGGGGCTGTATTCATAGATTGGAACAAAGTCTCTTGTCTTAAAATCCGAAGATCAAAAGAGACAGACACACACACACACACACGCACACACACAGTCAGCGTGAACTCTTTCTGTTTTCATCTATTCTCTTATGCTCAAGCCACTCGTATAAAATTAAGTTAAGTGCCATTTGGAGAAGAGCGTGTATCAGACACACAGGCAGCTTGACTAGCCGACTGGCTGCACACATGCATACATTAGTCTCTTGCTGAAGGATAAGTGGAGGGCCAGGGACACTGAGCATTGTGATTGAATACATCGAGGTCTGGACTGATTAAAGATAAGGGCTGGACGTGCACCATTATGTGTGGGGGCGTGCAAACGTAAAATGGCTCTCTCCCTTTTGTTCCCGCGCGAGAAAACATAATATTGGTGGTACTGATAGTGACACCGTTTTGCCATGTGATACTGCCTTTTTTTTGTTTTCTTTTGGGGGGGGTTCAGAAAGCAGTCTATTCTTCTGCTGTTGTCGTGGTCCTTTTTTTTTTTTTATAGTATATGTGATTTAAAGGTCTAGCCTCCACTGGGGTATCCAAACATGGCTAATTCATTTAAAAGGCAGCACAACATGAATTGTGTTATGCTGTGAAAGTCGTAATTTAGCGAACATGTAAGGGCAGCAGACGGCCTGAGGCTATGCATCAAACCAATAGCCATAAAGTATCGAGGCCACGAGTGTTAGGGAGAAAGTAAAGAAATAAAACAAATAGGACATGTACAAATGGTGGTGTGTGTGGTGGAGAAGTGGTGAGCTAAAAATAATAATATATTCATCACGCACAACGATAATTTCTCTGTTAACACTGTGCTGAACAGGGTGCAAATCTTAGAAAATCATTTTTTGCTAGAGGATGTTTTAGAGGATGGATACATCCTTCCTAGTATCCATGAAATCTGATAAAAAAAATACCCCTTTTTCTACACACTCACACAAGAAAGAAAGATAGAGAGAAAGAAAGAAAGAAGGAAAGAAGGAAAGAAGGAAAGAAAGAAAGAAAGAAAGAAAGAAAGAAAGAAAGAAAGAAAGAAAGGCAAAAAAAAACCTACGAAGATGGTCAGCGACAATAACATCGACGCCGACGACTAGAAGGAAAAAACAACAACAGAAGAAGTAACGAAAGACCAGGCCGCCCACAGCACACAGCAGCTGAGTGGCTGGGGCCGTCCATCACATCCACTTTGAGGGCCTACCGCAATCAATCAAAGCCCAGAGCCCACCACGTCATAATGGACCAGGAGCCCGGGAGAGAGGAGGACGCTATCCATCAGGCCCCGGGTAATGTGACACTCCAAGCACTCATGCGACGCGGCCGGGCGGTAGGAAGCGCGACTCAAACGCAACGCCGCGCGCTTTGATGTGACACCTTCAAAAGACACACACACACACACGCACACACACACACAGATCTCAGGGGAAGATAGATGTCGGATGAAATCTTCCAGGACGTCGCGGGGCCGCCTGTCGCAACCGGCCTCGGCGATGACTTGATTACGTGTTTATTTGCTTTTACCAGGTTTAAGTTGCTTATCGACTCTCTATAATGGACAACATGATGCTACTTTCGAGAGCGCATCGACGTAATGCCTTGATATGTCATCTTGGTAACCCGTGCCAACGGTCCCAGCTGTGCAGTTCAGTGTAACTCATGCACACGGCGGCCTTAAGATTCAAAATTTGAAAAAAACTTTACTGTACAAAATCAACAGTGTGGCAAAATGGCATCTTCCTTGAACTTGCTCACATGAGAACATTAAAAAAACACAAATTTACAGTGATGAACACGTTAAAGTCCATGTGCGATGGGGATGAAATGCTGCACGATTTTATATTTAGTTTCCCGTAAGTCCAGTGAATTGTTAAGGGAGGTGGCCCCTCCAGCCCTCTTCTGTTTTAAAACCCAAGGCTAGAGTCCCTCTGGCCAAAGAGGAACACGTTTGACAGGCCTAGGTGGTATTTTAATATTTCAGTTCTCTCTCTCTCTCTATTCAGGCTCTATAATTAACTCCCTACATGTCATTTGAGTCTCTCTCTCTCTTTTTTTAAATTACATGTTTGACCCTCTCTTGGGTATAGGATTTCCCTGCTGCATATTTTGAACTGCTCTATTTTAAACTCTCTCTTATTATTTTTCATTTTGGGGTTTTCCTTTAATCTTTGCGCTATGATCTTGCTTTTAGGTATTTTGCAAGGAACTACAAAAAAAAGGAAACAATAGTCGGTGTTACTCGGTCATAGTGATTGAGCACGGGGCGTGACGTGACAGGACTGGAAGGTACTTGAATTCATACCGTCTGCATCAGGTTTTACAGCAGATTTTTCATCTGTTTGCCTCTCAAAATGCAGCAGTGATGCGGCGACGCAATATCCGTCAGCTATAAAAAAAATAAAATCGGCAGTCACTCACAGTTTGTCCCATGACAAACTGCTTTTGGCATATGGCAAACAAAGTCTTCAAAAGAAAGAAACCAAACCCAAGACCAGACCAGAACCATCAACAACAAAAACATACCCGACTCCAGCCAATCCAATCCCTGACAGCCTACAGCAGATGGCCGTTTCCGAGAGGCTTCCTCCTCTAATTTTAAAACCAAAACATTACATTTTTGGCACTTTTCAGTAAAAGGGAGGAGGAGAGAAAACAGACAGGGCCAATAAGACTACTTCAAGGCCATTGTTTATGAGATGGTTACATATTACAATTCCCACAAAAGCATACAGGAGCTATCTGTAAACAACGGTCAAGCTAACCTCTCGCTAGGCTGCCTTAATGGATGAGGGCCTGCACTGAGCACCAGCGCTAGGGTTTGCCGCCATCTGTAATTCTGGTTTTGGCTCCTGGCAGTGCATAGTTTTTTAACCATGCTGCTTGAGGCACACACACAAGCCATAAATGAGGGACCTTCTCAGTTGAACTTCCAGTAATTTAGTCATACCATATCTAACGCACACTTATGTCGTCACACTCATGGGTGCCCGCACACGCACACACCCCTTAGCCGGTATTTGCATGTAAAGGCACTCACGCCAAAACACACACACACACGCCAAGTCACCAACACACACACACATACACACATTCAATATTCAATGGCAAAGGTCTGGAATGTGCTACGGTTGGTGAAGGCTACCTACTTCTATTGGTAATTGTTCTGTTTAAGTATACCGTTTTACAGGGGGGTTATTTTTACTATGCTAAAATGCCTAGAATGTTTTCATCATATCAAATTCTTGTTATACTACTTCTGCCTCAACTGTCAATGATACCAGCAAACACTAGGGGGAGCCAATCAACAACTGGCAATTAAAAGAAAAGCTCTTCAAAATAGTTTCTTCTAAAATGAGTACCACATATAGGAACATTTTACCAATTTGTTAAGGAAACCCATCTCTCTCTCTCTCTCTCTCTCTCACCCCATCTCTCTCTCTCTCACCCCATCTCTCTCTCTCACCCCATCTCTCTCTCTCTCTCCCTCTCCCCCTCTCTCTCTCACCCCATCTCTCTCTCACCCCCTCTCCCTCCTGTTGGATTTGTCACTGATGTGTGACCTGTGCAGGGTGAGCTCTAAATACTGCCTTGTTTCTAAAAGTTGGAGGTAATTGGGCCTCCGCTCGTTAGCTCTTCGGAGAACGCCAGGAACAGACAGCAGACTAATGAGAAACGAGCCATCAGAGAAGGACTTAAACATGGGCAGGAGGAGTAAAAACGGACAGAAATCCCAAAGCTTGGGAGCTTTCACCACTTAACTGTATTTTGCTGTGTGTTTTCCACAGATTTTTTGCTCGAGTGACCAGGCATAAATTTGTACAAATCCATAATCCAGATTCGAGAACGAAGTTCGCCGCTCACCCCCTACTTTTCCTCGTGGGAATGTGTTGAGTATTGATCGGGAGCTGAATAATTGAAAGGCTTAAGATAAGCAAGCATGTGAGGGAAATGGTACAGAATAGCACAATGAACAAAAAAAATGCAAAGAGGGATGTTTAGAATTCAAGAACATATTAATCGTTTCATTTAATGAATTTGGTTGTAGCCAGGAATGGTCTTAGTTGTCTGTTATCAGACCGAAGCAATGGCCATTTAGCATCACTTTTGTGACAAAAAATGAAAGACGCATTTTGATAAATTAGATGTGGTAATAGGCTTCTATAATAAGATAGATAAAATAATAAGAATAGCTAAAAATATCAAGCTGAGAGTGAGGTTGTCAGTTTACAACCACAGATTAAGTGGTTAATCTAAATGAATGTGCCGCAATACAATATACCACTCTTCCAGACGCTCACCAAGCCTTACCCAAATCCATATTCTTCCTGCAGATTTGAAAGATATAACATTTACCATTCCATTGCACATCCTGCTGAAGAAGAAAAAAAGGAAGAAATATTGAAATATAGGAATATAGTTTGGGCTTTGCAGCATAGAAAGTGAGTTTTACATTTGATCCACTAAACATATTTTAAATATGAACATGGCATCAAACATCATGTAAATAAGATTGACCATGCCCCTGTAGGTAACCATGTTCTAAAGCCATTGTGATTGTTTGTGTTTGATTGTACTGTGATAACTGTAATATAGATGTGTTATATAGATTTCACTGTATTGCACTGGCTGTTTTGCTTTGCCAGGCTGTGTATTGACAGCATATCTGATGTGAATGCACTTCAAATAGGCCACACTATCTACATTTTACTTTCACAGGCCTTAACCCACTTCTGTCTGTCTAGCGTGTGCATACACACACACACACGTACGCACACACACACACAGTAACCAATCTCAACCTTTGTGCTGTATATGTTCTCCATCAGCAACCCTACTCTTCCATCTCCTGCTGTCTGTCAAGTTCACCCTCTCTACGCTCTCCCTCCCTCTCTCTCCCTCCCCCTCTCTCTCTCCGTCCCTCTCTCTGCTCTCCCTCCCCTTCACGCTGCTCTCTTCCTCCCTCTCCATCTAACCAGACACACATACAATGTGTCCCTTACATAAAATACAAAAAATAAAATGATACATAGGGATTTTACAGTATGTTTTTTGTTTTTTTTACCTGCTCCTGTCACCAGCGACATCTCCACATTAGAGCAGACAGGTGTGTGAGGGCCAACATGGCAGCTGATGATGAAATGTGACCTGCTGCCTTGTGTGTGGATTGTCTTGCGTTCCTGATGCGAGCGGAGAGGGAGTCCTCAGGGGGCACAGCGGAGAGCTACAGCAGATGGAAGAACAGATAGGGTTTGTTCTTTCCGTCTCTTTTTTTTCTCCAGTTTCACGGGGTGAAACTTTCATTTGTATCACACACAGACTAAGCTCCTTATGCAAGGTGAAAGGATTAGAGACACATGTTGCACTGGGCCTTTTTTTACGGGGGGCTTGGTTAAAGCACCGGCTTAGTTCATTCTGTGTTAAAGGTAATAAAAACCTTTTTTTTTTTTTACTTTTTCTCACCACCAGGACCAACACTGTATACTTGAGACTGTATAGGACACACATACAACAGAGATGAATCCTGGATGAAGCAAGCACTGGCCCATATTAGCAAAACCATTAGAGTTGAATATATAAGCAACCTTTTGATGCTGCGGCCTTTATGATCATAAAGCAGAGGCGGTATAGCCATCAGCAGGTTTTTGCACCTTTCTGAAGATGAAACACACACGCTAGGCATTCAACAGGCATTCATCAGGTTGTTATCCTTGGTCACATTGTCGTTATTTTTTTCCTGTAGCAAAGAAACAGTCGCTCTTCTTGCTCGCTCCAAAACAAGACGCTTAGCAGGTTTTTCTCTCAAGCCCTTAGGTCATCTACACTCCATGTAAGACATAGAGCTAACCCTCAACACAGTACTTTACGCCTGCGTTCATTGTTATTTCAATGGAGACATCAGAGTTTACTGACACGGCGTATGCTTTCACCATAAAAAAATATACACTTCCATTATTCATGTAAGAACAACTGCAGAACAAACACAGCACACGATGTTTTATCGTTGAAATGAAGTAGATATGTAGATCACCATTGTTGAGCTACATCTAAGGACCGCTGCTGGCCGAATGGGTGCCACACTCACACACACACACACACACACACACACACACACACACACACACACACACACACACACACACACACACACACACACACACACACATCTTTTCAACCTTTTCAATCAGCACAAACAATGTAAAATACTAATATCGAAAATGTATACATATATATATATATATATATATATATATATATATATATATATATATATATATATATATATATATAATTATTACAATTAGACTTTACATATATATTCAAATAGTGCACACACAGCAATCTACAAAAGACAACATGAACATAAATATGATTAGCAGTAAAGTGCTGTACCTTCAGAGCTGGGTGGTCCTGGGTCCTCCTGGTCCTTTCTTTCCTTTCTGCTTAGCTGACAAATGTCAACATTGATCCTGCATGGATTTAATAATACATGAATACATTAACATTAAAAACATTTTGTGTTTTTTTTGTTGTTGTTGGGGTTTTTTTTATTTGGGGGGGGGGGGGTGCAATTATTGAAATACATGCAATGCATATTACCTTATTCTATCAAGAAATGTGTGAAGTAAAGACAGACATCTATATTTAAAAAGGTACATTTGTGCCTAATACTTGCGACTTTTCAATTATGTGTATACACACAAACACAAGATATAGTGTTTATTGGAAAAAGTATTTTCAATAAACACTAGTCTGGCTTCCACTAAGTGGCTGCTGGCGTCATGACGTCACGACCTGCAGAAGGACCGCCGCCATCTTCCTCCTCTCAGCTCCCGTTCGTTGCCTTTCGATAACGTCAGCTAGCCTGCTGCCTGCTGGCGTATAGCCCTGCTAACACTAGACCACTAGACCATCATTTTATTCTTATTTACTCCGATTCGTATATTAGTTGGTGTGTTATAAAGTAGTTTGTGTTCTCCATGTTGGCGGCGCAGAGTTGGCGAGTTGGCGCAGTCTGCGCAGACGCGGAAGCGGAAATGCCGTGTTCGCTTATAGGGAGGGGCGGTAAAACAGCGCCCCCTGTTGGTCGCTGGAATGCATTGATTTTACCACAGAGACTTTTTAAGCAAATGACATATGAAGGAAAGTCAGCATCCCTATTTATGGTTAAAAGGGTGTTTGGGCGTGGATTACGGTTGCACACTGGTGCTAAAAAATAATGTATATTAAAATAAATCAATAATCTGTGCTGCTGGCTACATCCAGCCTTTTACTACCTAGCTTGCAAAAAGGATTTGGAGCTGACGTTAAAAAATGGTGGGATCATTAGTTTCTGTACATCTATATGCAATCTGTATGCAATATCTGATTATTGATTGTATATGCAACCATCTGTGCAATATTTAATTGTTGATTGTATATGCACCCTTTATTGCCTTTCTACCTTATTGTTGTTATAATTATTTTGTATGTTCTGTTTTTATATTGGTATGCCTTATAGATATTTTTTTTAATTATTTATATATATTTTATGATACATCTTTTAATGTCTTTTATCTTTTATCATATATATAAAACATTTTGAATCTTCTGTAGTCCCGTTGAAATACAACATAGTGTTACGACCGGCTCGTTTGAGGACGCAACAAAGGAGGGAGGTCTGCTCAGAATGGAAGTTGAACAAAAAAGGTTTAATTAAACATCTTGTATGTTTACCAAAACCACGTTACAGCATGTTTTCGGCCATTCCTGGCAAATGTATATTTTATTATAGAGATATAGCAGTCCAAAGACGTGGCAAATATTCTAATTTAATTTCCACACAGGAAATGATGCCGTGTCATTGGAATGGACGGACAAAAAAACAAAAACAAAAACAATAAACATATTGGTGATGTAAGTTCTGTATATTTTTTACATTTGTACAGGTTCTGTTAAGTAAAATTTCCCCGGCCCATCTGACAAAAATACATTAAAGCTAGCGGGAGCAGGCCTTCTTTCAAGAGCAGTCGATACCGTGTGTTTCCATTTGAAGGGTACTCTGGGTTTTCTGCTGCTTGAAAACGCAATGACATATGATCTTCAGGATTGCCACTTTAAGGGCTTTCATAGCCCTGGCATGGCTTTTTTTTTTTTTTTTTACCATTTTATGTCTTTTCTTTATACGTAATTTAGTACACGACTTGAAAGGCATGCGGTGAACTGGACACAGCGTGAAACAAGGACAGGATTGTGTGCTGAGAGTCACCCCAGAACCCAGGGGCCCCGACTATGGGGATGGCAGAGAATTGGCAGGTGGATGGCTCTGTGTAATGCTGCACTCCCCTCCTGCTGCTCTCAAACACAACGTCAGGCTAGGTGGGGCACACTGGCCCGCTTCCCAAGCTCAACATAAACTGGGCGTGCTATAGGGGCACGGATGGAGTCACTTTAAAAAAAAAAATACAAAAAAAACAAATGTCATCTTTTTTTAGACAGTCAGTCAGTTACTTCACCTTTTTCTTCTTTTAACGTCATGCTGTGTTAATCAGTATTTATTTGTCTTCTCTCTTCTCCCTATGCAGGCCAAGTTTGAGGGGTTAGGTTTAAGTACGACATCGTATGTCAAATCTTTTAGCCATGATGTTATTTTTTCGGGTGTTGACGACACACCTTAAAGATGTTTTGTGGTTTCTTTTACCTGCACATTGGGTCAGTGTGTGCAATATTCTTCTTCTTCGTCTTAAATTGTAGTGAACATATTTTTGGTAATCCTCCTCCTTTAGGTAGTACATTTGCTGTGAGTCAATGCATGTAATTGAATCTGAATCTGCTCATGGAGGAAAAAAAATCTGTCCACTTTAGCATGATTGACCTTTAACTCTTTTTATAACAGTCTTTTTTTGGTAATACAAGTCTGTCACGTGATTGGTTCTTTGCTAAGGAATTACCAAGACGATTTTTATCTCACTTCCTGCGTGCTTCAATTTCGAAAGTTTCAGTAACAAGCACAAGCAAAGCGTGGTAAGTTACCATCATACAGAAAACAAAAACAAGGTTATTCCTTTTTTTTGTGCCATTTCTAATTAGAGCAGTTGGCGATTGGGGGAAATTCAATTCACAGTCCCAGCTCAGTAATCACCAAGACTGATTGAAAATCTGCATCACAGCGTCACTTTACTCTCGCTAGGTGCACCATGATGGTAATTTCATCTGCATTTCTCAGTTCCAATTACGTTTTAAAGGGTTTTCTTGTGTGTTCATCCCAGACGAAGCCAGACTCGATCCTCCAGGTATGAGTCAACAATATGGAAATCGGCCTGGATATGGAAGCCTTCATCATGAAAGGGCTGTTTTTTTCTCAAATTATTCCCGTTAGAGAGTACGTAAGGATGTTATGCCTGGCCCATTGCCTTGTTGCTCTCGCTCACCAAGATGGCGGCAACTTTAATTATGTGCACGACTGTGTTTATTTAGCAGTGACACCAGCAGCCATTGAACCTGTGTTTATTTTGTGACTTTGGATAACTTAAATAAAGTGGAGGAAAAGTTTCCTTTCTATCCTCGGGCATAATAAAACAAATAAAAACACTCACACATACACAGACACACAGACACACACACACACACACACACACACACACACACAAACAAAATATATGCCAATTTGAAAGCGACCAGGGAAATGTAACCCTGCTTTGCACATTTCCATTGCAATATCTTTGAAGAGCTATAGGAGCCTTGCTTCAGTTGCTAATGTATTAGCGCAAGATTTGTTTTTCTTCTCCGTTCCATATGGGGACCCAAACTATCTATTTTTGGTGAAATAATTGTTGGATTTTCAGGTATCCATAACAAAGGAAAAGGTGGATGATATCATATTTTACTTTGAAACACCAAAGCAATCTATATTTGCTGACGTAATTTTTGGACCTCAGGTAAAATGATGATGTCACGTTTTTACTCTGTCTTGATGGCCCAATATGGGCGACAGAGAGGTAGTCTTACATGAAGATATGACTTTACTGCAGGTCCTGAGTGCACTACCAGTATGTGCAGGACTCTCTCACTCCCACTACAGTGGGAAGCGATTCCCAGGGGCACTAGCAGGGATATAGCCAAGAGAGAGAGAGAGAGAGAGAGGGGGGGGGGGGGGGGGGGGGGGGGGGGCGTAATAACTCAATGACGGGTAGAGACTGCCAATTACAGTCTCCCCGGGATAGAGGAGCGGGATCAGACACATTGAAAATGGCTGCGTTGCCTAGACTCCCCAGGGAAGGCCCTCTCCGTCAGTAGGCTGTCAGTCCGGTTGGAAATATGAGCAGCACTATGAGAAATCGGCACAATGGCGTAATTGTTGTAGCCAAACACAACGAAACATGACTTGTTGTTGCTCTTTTTTCGAGACATACAATGTAGGCACTCCTTCGCCCCCGAATTTCATTTATTTTTCTTTCTTTTCTTTTCTTTTCTTTTCTTTTCTTTTCTTCTTCTTGGCGTTCGGGGTCCGTGCATATGGTGCTTGGATTGAGCTTTTCGATGCTAATGGCTGTTGGCAGGTCGTCTCCAGCTGACATGACTCAAGTCAAAAGAAAGTAACAATTTCATTAGAGATCGACATGCCGCACAATTTATTTGCCATATGTAATTGAATAATGTCAGTGGTCGTTTTACTCTTTATTGGCTTAAAGTAAATGCACTATTTATATAAATTGTATAATCCTATTTAAATTAGCACCCTTTTTTTATTTTCAATTTTCTGTTCTTTGTTTCATTCACTTTTTGCTCTAAACTCTCTGAAATATTTCCAGGGGCAGAATCCTGGCAGGGCAACACAACTCTGTGTGGCTAACATTATGAGACAAGGAGAAAGCACTAGATGCCAGTGTGACTTTGTGGAAGTTGTGAGAGCAAAGTTACCCCGCTATTTATTCCTCCTCAGGAAGATCAAGCATGTTGTTTCCTTCAGCTCATTAAGCCGGAACAAATTCACAGACAAAAATGGATAGAGTAAGAAACTGCTATATGGCCAACAACAAAATGGAATAATGAAACAATTCCATTAAAATGAAGTGAGTGGTTGAACGGTGTGGCTTTGTGTTCATTTGAAAAATTAATAAGGTGATCTATAGATAATAGCATTGATGAACGCTTTTAATCAAACGCACTAGCCACACCGAGTCTGTGCTAATTCACAGATATATGTGTTGCACACAAGAAAGTACAAAAACACTTTCACACCACGTATACCATCACAGAATAACATGTCATCTGAATTATGAATGAGATTGCGAGTGTACGCAATCGAGTCGACCCGGTAAGTTGATTTCACCTTGAATCGTCTCTTCATCACGCTTTTCGAAGGGCCGAAAACGCCGCCATATGTTGCTGAAACACCGATACGATGCTGTCTCCTTCTTATCGCGGAAAGCTTTTGCTGACGGAGGCAGGATATCCTGGCGACCCACTGTGGCAGCAGATTCCTTTGGACGCCCGTCCCCAGGATTAGGGGGCACGGGGCTGTGAACCGATGACCTTCTGCTGTGTGTTTACCTTTTCCTGGTCTGGGCCGCCGCCACGTACAACTGTATTGTTGTGTCAACATCCCAACGCACCGCTGCAATCGGGCCGCGCACGTGCGGCAGGCATGGGGCGCGTGTGTGTGTGTGTGTGTGTGTGTGTGCGTGTGTCTTTGTGTGTGACAGATGGAGACAGAGAGAGAAAGAGATAGAGAGGGAAAGTGACTGCTTATGAGGAGAGAGAGAGAGAGAGAGACAGAGACAGAGAGAGAGACAGAGAGAGAGAGAGAGAGAGAGAGAGAGAGAGAGAGTGACACTGGAAAATGTTAATGATCATCTAATATGGCCATGAGGGACCAAGTTTCTTTTGGTCGGAGGTCGTGGTTTAGACCCCCGAAGAGAAGTAGTTCAGAACTATAGCAATCAAGCACACTCAACTCAAACATCCTCCTCATACACCCCCCCCCCCCCCCCCCATACCATACCATAATAATCCATCCTTCTGTTGACCCTATATGGGAATATTCCCTTTCTTGGGACTATCAAACCACACACACTTAGTCCCCTTTCAATGGGGAGACCCGGGATGCTCCACATTAAAAGCCTCACCTTGAAAAGTGTTTGGACCATCACTCAAGTGCCGCAAGTCATGCTTTTTATCCCTTTCAGCGCCGTTTCCTGTTAGCACCCGCCAAGCCCTCCCACCCCACCACACCACCCCCAACCCATCCACTTCCCACTAAATGTATTTACAATTTTCTTGCTCTTCCCCATCTAATTGTCTCCTCTTACTCCCATACCGTACCCCCCCCCCCCCCCTCCCAAGGGGTGTCCAGAGGAACCGCAGTAAACAAGGAGCCCGGGCGAGGAGACGAGGGGTCTCGGTTGGATTGGCTGTCTGTCAGCGCGGCGGCGCCATTTTAATAAATCGATACGCTAATCATGGGATGCGTACACACGGCGCCTCGGCCCGAGACTACACACACCCCTCCCCCCTTCGAGGGTAATTTAATTAGGTTTTCCAACGCCGGACTTAAAAGAAGTGCCTTGGACAAGCGTAGAGTAGTGCGTGTGATTGATTGGTGTATTTCTTCTTGGGTTGTTGGTTTCTTTTGGGGTGATTTTACCAATATTCCCCGTTCTGAGTGAGGATTGAAACGACGCAAAGGGCAAATGAAATGTAATGACAAACACGGTCAACAAAGACCCTATTTCGGCGGCTTAAGGAAAGGTTTAATCTTTTGATACAGCGGCGGTCTATTAAAAGGGAGTTAAATCCTTTACAAATAAGTTGGGGAAGTGTACAGGACACTCAATTTGTCTCATTGTTAAAAAGAACAAAATTGTGTTCACATGAGGCTATTAAACCCACAAACCCACACGTAACACTATTAAACCCACAAGACTAACAAATTGGATGTTGCTGCTCCAGTTGTATTTTTTTTTTACTAGACCTGCTATTGGTGTGGGACTTCTGAAGAGCTTATTAATATTTTGTAGGGAAAAAAAACATGAGGTACTGTTCCACACACACACACACACACACACACATACACACACATGCACATTTGAGCGAGCCTACGATGGTGTGTGTGTATGTGTGTGCATGCGTGCGTGCATGCATGCTTGGGCATTCTCGTGTGTGTGTGTGTGTGTGTTCTGGCAGGAAGGAAGGAGCCATGCCAGTGGAGGCCTTGTTTCATCAGCGCTGCATTTCGTCAAGGAGTGGAGAAAACTACGAGACGGATCTATAAGCCCTGGAACAGAGACAGCACAGAATAGATACAGCATCTGTCCGGCAGCCCATACACACACACACACACACACACACACACACACACACGTTTCACTGTCTTTCTTGCACTATGCCCACTGCAAAACTGCTAAAAAAAGTGCTCATAGTATGATACACACCGAGCATCCCTTGAGCTGGAAAATAAACTCCCCATAACATCCGGTTAAGCTTGTCTGCTTTGTGGGCAGCAAAGCACACACACACCAAACCCTATTTCCACAGAAAACTGGGGTGGGGGGTTAGGTGAGGTGGCGGTGGGGGGTGGTGGTGGTGGTGGTGGGGGTGGTGGTGATGGTCTCTCTCTCTCTCTCTCTCTCTCTCTCTCTCTCTCTCTCTCTCTCTCATAACAAACAAATCAGTTTGTTATGGTCCATCAACAAGACTTGTGGCTGTGCCAGCGCGCCGATTGGCAACAACTCTTATTGCATTTTCTACTTTTTTGTATTTTTATTCCTCTGCTTTAACTCCTCTGTTTGTGTGTTTGTTTTCTCTAAAGACACTCGTGAGGTTGTAGACGCCGCGCGGCGGCCTGGGTGTGCTGCCGCTGCTCCAACTCCATGTCAGCCCCCCCCCCCCCCCCCCCCACACACACACACACACCTCTCTGAGCCGTTTCCACTACGACTGCGGTCATCACTTATTCAACGCTCCTTGTTTGCCTTGTCAAGCTGTGGCCTTGCTTCTGGGGGTGTAGGTGTGTATGTGTGTGTGTGTGGTTGGGTGGGTGGGGGGGGGGGTTGGGTGTCAGCAAGTGCCCCGGTCCACAGGTTTTTTTTTTGTGTGTGTTTTTTTTTTTTTTTGCATCTCGCAAGGCTAACCCGTATTAATATTTCAAATCAGCAAAGGAAGCAAAAAAGGTTGTCGGATGGCGGCGGTGGTGGAGGGGGTTAAGGTGAAGGGTGGAGTCATAAATAAGTAGAATCGGAGTAGATTTGTCCGTCAATTTCGTCCTTCGTTTCATTGAACGGTTCTTGTTTGGGTTGTGAGCCTCGGGGGCTAATTCAATGTGGCCCAGATGTCCCATGAATAAAACATGAGCAGGGAAAGAAGAGCAAATATTAGCGCTCGCATTCCCGATTATTTTCTTGTTAGCGCTTTTTTTTGGCAACGCCAAAAAACGTGCACTTTTCGGTGTCGCCGTGTTATTGTGATTATAATTGGCTGTGTGGACAACGTGGAACAAGCTGTTGCACATGACTTACAGTGGTGAAGATGAAAGCCCCGACGGGGCAAACAATGAATTAACATTGGCATGTTTCGGGGGGGGAAGATTTAATGATTTTTAGCTCATTTATTTATTTATTTTTGGCATTCATTTGGGTAAAATGTAGACACCGCGTTACAAACAAACTCCCAAATATCCCGTAATGAGCTCATTGCGCTCTGGCATCGCATCTGGGGGGTGTTTCGGCAAAAAAAAAAGGTCAAAGATAAAAAACAACAACACATAAACAACACTAACCCAGCTACACAGCGCTTGCAAACGATCCCATTTCAGACGGATGAACTGAACCTTTCAGGTAGAGTATGTTGTTGCGCTCACCTGAAAGCTTCCCATCCATCTGCAATTATGTCGCTTGCAAGCAGCCTCTTCTCCCGTAATTTACGACGCAAGCGTTTTTTATGTCGGTCTGCCGCCTGTCGTCTGCTAGTCCACACACAGTTCAGGGGAGTACAGCTATGCGTCTAGCGCCTCTTCCGCGTTCCTGTCCCGGCACGCAGGTTACATGCATGGAGGCATGGGGGGCCAAAACCACGGCGGTGGCGCAAACCAAATCAGAAACGTACGACACTAGTCAAAACAATGTCCACGCACCGCGGTCTTTTTTACCTTCCCGGTTCAAGCGCCGCCTTGACCCTTGTTCAGGTCACGCTGGATGCTCTCCGCGTCTGGCTCTGAACGCCGTTTTAGAAAAATGGAAACAGCGTTATGGCTAAGAGGCGAGGAGATTCTGATGGGTTGTGCATGTGTTGCTGTTGTTTTGCAGCGCGGCGGAACTCGTCCTGTGCTTTTTTTTTTGCGTGCTGCTGATTGAGTTGAAGCTACAGTGATTACCGCTGACGGTTTGCCAGTAGAGGAAAAGAGGAAATACTGCAGAACCCATCCAACTAGGCCACTACCCATCTGTTCCCGTCCCGTCAGAGGCAGAATCACACGGATCCGCACGCTGCTATTCGTACATAGCGGCTCTATTGTATGCTTGTGTGTGTGCGTGTGTGTGCGTGCGCGTGTGCGTGTGCGTGTACGGGCCCACCCATATAATGATATTGATCACTCTCCAGATGTTTATTTTGGATAAACTTTTAAAGTGCTCAGGAAACACCGTGGACCAATTCCCTCTCCCTCGCTTGGTGGTCCCGGCCTCGTATGAGAGTCTGTATATTGTGTTTACCGGGGTGGGTGTGGGGGGGGGGGGGGGGCATGAGAAATTACCCCCCACCCCTCCATCGCCACAGGCTGGAGAAAACACACACACACACATGCACAGCTCGTGATGATTGATGCAGCAGAAGGGGCTGTTCACATGTCTGGCGTGAAGCAGCACATTCATTGCAAAGCGTTCTTTGTGTCCTCACTGCAACATCAGCATATTAGTGAGGATGTGATGTTGCGCGTGATGTTGTTGATGTTGTCGTATCGCTGAACATAGCGCGATCAACAACCGAAAAAATCGGACGTCAAAAACTGTAATGGTAATGCTAAATCTGACGTCTAAAGCTTTTTCGTTTCTGTAGCCCGAAAGGCTTTGCAGGAATGAGGGGAAAAAGAGAGGATTAAGCAAAACAAAAAAAAACGAGGACATTCCCTTCTGACCTCCTCCTCTAAGTCAGCCGGTCAGAAAGTGAGTGAGTGAGTCAGAAAGGCCCGGCGGAGCATCCTCACGTGCGCCGGCGTGGAGATGAATGGGGGCCGACGCGGCTCTTTAGATTAGCTGTCCAGCGCCAGCTCAGACGCTGCGTGTGTGGCCCCGAGAAATGACTATGAGCGGAGGTTGCGAGAGGTCGGTGGGCGGGGCATCCCGGTTCAGTCCTCCTTCCTCTTTGGCCAAAATGAGGCTTTTCATATTATTAGTGGAAGAAAAGACAACCTGATTATTCCCTAACATTCCCAAACTTGCTTTTAGGTATTATAATAATGGAAGACATGGAGATGAATCAAATTAAATGGCAAACAAACAAAAAAACAAAACTAACAAAGCAACAAAAAGGGATAACAAATTAAAATAAATTGTTCATTAATCTAAACACAATAAAAGCTTCAATGTTACAAACCGAGGAAAGCCTATTACAGCCATTATATCATCTTTTTCATCTTTTAACCAGGGGGAAATTCAATCAGCTTCCCACTGCCTCTATCGACCACAAACACACACACACACACACACACTCGCGCGCGCACGCCTTTATCGTCGATGCCAAAAAAAACACTGAAGTTTTGCTGTTGTTTTTGTTTGCACTAAACGGTTGTCCTTCACCTCCCCTTAAAACAGAAAATGTCTTCTTTCATGTCTCTCACCGGGAGGCCTTTCCTTTTCTCTCCTCTCCCTCTTCCTTTGAGACACAACTCATCTCCGAGCGTGTTTTTCACATTTTCGCGTCTCTCCTGTGATGGAGCGGATAAGGCCATCGTGGCAGGCGAGGGGCGTTTGAAAAATGGATTAAATTACCCTCTGCGCTCCTCTCTCCGGAGGCTGCGTTTCCTCACGCTGTCTTTTAGCGCCGCCATGTTTACATTCATTAGCACTTGTCACAATCTCACACCCTCCCAACATGGCCGCCTGTCTGTCTGGCGGGCGGTAATTCCCCCCCCCCCCCCCCCCGCCCTCCCCTTTCTCTCTCTCTCTCTCTCTCTCATAACCATTTGAGTCTAAACCGCGCGGCAAACAGATGCTATCAAGCAATGAAAATGTTTTGTCTGCCTTCCATTAGCGAGGCCAAGCGGCTCAGTCGAGACTTGTCAGGGCACATGGGACGTACCTCGGTTTCAGGAAGGCCACTGATTGGCCGAGCCCTGCTTACAGTGGGGGGGTGGGGGGGGGTTTCTCTTCGGTTCCCCATGAAGTATATTAGTTTAGATATCATTCAAACAATCAGAAGGACAAAGCCCAGGCCCCCGAAAGTAAGTAAATATACAGAGACTCCATTAAAGAGGGAACCCACGCAGATAAATCTTCGCTTGGCACATCTGTCCGACGACGGGATCGAAAACGAGTATCGCTTTTCACTGATACTCTTGTTTTTTGGATGAGAGACTTGTGTTGTTCCACACCTCCTGTACCCTGGAGATGAACACGGAGCATGCGTTTCTGGCTTCGCTTTGCATACACACACGCACACACACACACACACACACACACACACAGAATCAGCTTTATTGGCCAAGTATGCTTTTATACTTGCAGGAATTTGACTCCATTCCAGTCTCTTTCAATGTTGAGATAGAATAGACCATTATATAACTAAATATTTTCTTTCGCTTCTTAACAAAAGTAACACGTTGAAAAGAATATACACAAAGTCCGACAATTGACGAATATTGAACACACGAAAATATTGAATATATATACAGGGATATAAGGGATTGCGCATCGATTTGAACGGCATAATAAAGAATCAAGTATGTGTAAAATACATATTTACACACGCACACACGCACACCGATACACACACAAACGCGACGCCGACGTCCCCAGACCCTCAGCCACTCACGCCCCAACCTCATTCCACGCATACCGGCGCACGGCACGCCGCCGCCATTCGATTGGACAGATTGAATCATTAAGCCCATCTGACACGAGCGATGGATTCGGATAACCCGCCCCCACCTCTCTCTCTCTCTCTCTCTCTCTCTCAATGAAGGAGCCGTCTGGCCGGGCCCAAGACGCACAGCATGGGGTGGGGTAGACGAGGTGGGGTGGTGAGGGTGGGGTGAGGGGGGGGGGGGGTTGGGGGTCCTGTCAGCAGCAGGCAGGGCCGGGGTCACCCGACGCCGGACCTTATTAGGGTCCTCGTCAGCGGAATGCGGGCTGTCAGGCCGGCGGCGCTGAAATAGAGGAGGGCTCCCACACGCACACACACACACACACACACACCCTCTACCCTCCAGCCCCCCCAGCGCTGGCTTTCTGGCTCACTGCTCGTGATCAAGCCCGTCTGGCCCGGCCCACCGCAATGCCTTGTGTCACTCCATTAAGGAGAATGCGAGGGGGGTGCAGGGGTGGTGGTGGTGGTGGTGGGGGGGGCGCAGGGTGCAGGGTGGTTTACGCTACGTTAAGGAGGGCGACAGTGAATGTCGACTTGACCTTGAATGCTCCAACGGTCGGCGTGCCTCCACTTTCTTCTCCTCCTCCTCCTCCTCCTCCTGCCATGGATTCACTACCGACGCGTTAATTAGATGAGATCTCAACAGTCTCTTGCTTTTCAGTTTGTTACACAGCTAATATGTTTTTTTTGTCCACGGAAAAAATACGTTTCTAATTCGCGTCCACGCTCTTGCATTCCCCATCTGGATTTGTCCCGGAACGGGGGGCTACTGATGTCAGAATAAATGCATAGAGACGTAATTCTATACAATTATGTCAGAGGCCGCGTCCAACCGACTTTCGGCTTTCAACTACCGTGGCCGAGTGTAAACCTTCCCCCATATGGATTTTATCTTAATGATAATGTATTTGGGCTCTGCGCAGCCAAATAACAGAGGATGAAGCCTTCTAAATATTTATCAGCCCATGAAAGCATTGACTGGGGCCAAAATAAGCTATAGGCTGGCAGAGGAGAGGCCTGCAGCAGTCAGTCGTCCCCTGAGACGGTGCCAGTGAAGTGTTTGTTATTCCCTTTATGGACTGTGTGTGACCCGACTCATCCAGAGGCAGAATCTTATTGTCATTCACAGAATTGTCATTTTTACATCAACATTACCCCAAACCTCTAGCCTGGCATCGACAATTCGCAAATGCGTATTAGCCTGGAACATCGCAGTTCATTTTCGATTTCCAAGGGGCGTTATCGACAGGCGCAGACCGAAACGCCTCTGGTCGCGATTGGATAGACCTACAACCAATGAGAGCAACGAAACATTGTGACATAAATTAAACTTTTACCAAATCCTGTCGATCCTGTGATAGCCAAATCCTGTGATAGCCAAATCCTGTGATAGCAGGTTCAACAGACCGTTCCACATCAGCGGCAGCCGTCTTGGTTGTTGATGAAAATTCCTCAACGGCGTTCCTCTGTCATCGTATCAAACCCGCCTCACGTTAGATGAACGGTTGTGATTGGCCCGACCCGGAGCGGGTCGGCTGGAAATCTGTCTGAACGGGGGGGGGGCAGAGGTATCCGCCAGAGCAAATAAAACATGAGCTTGCAGAATCGTCTGGTTCCAAGGCGACCGAATCTCAACCTCAGTCTATGAAGTGAGAAACTAAGGGATTTCAGGATAACTTAATGCATGGCTCAGCAATGAGATTAAATGTATGCTGGTTCCCCTTGAATATGATATGGGGAGGAGGAGATGACCTGACCTGATTTCATTAAATGTCTGTAACCCTTCAACTCTAAATTTGCCTGAGAAGCATTTTTGGAGTGTGACCTCATTACTTCAGTGTTCTGTATGTGTGGGCTTAGTTATATATGCGCGCATGCACACACACACACATACACACACACACACACACACACACACACTCGGATGTGTCAGTCTGAGCGCAGCACTGTGAAATGAAGTGCATGGCCCCTATAGAAAAAAATGTATTGGAAATGAAAATAATCAACTGACTGCTAGACCTGAAAAAGCAATATTTGGGTTTGGTTGTGTGTGTATTTGAACTGGACAGAGTAATAGACGATGTGCAGGTATTCATTTTAACTTCGCCGCCTTTTTAACGCCTTGTCCGTCAACAGCCTTTTGTGAATACAACGTCGAATGGAACTTTAAAACCCAAATGGTGCATGAATAGGGAAAGAAAAACAGCACGCACACACATTTACTTGGTGCGCTTTAGTATGACCAATCTAAGAAAATGAAACTTTGCATTTAGCAATCATAAAATCCCCCCAAAATGTGCCATTCATTTGAAAAATGTACGTTTAATCAATTATGTGCGATAGTTACGCTCTTGTGCTTATTTCCTGCAACTGGAGATGAAGCGTGAATGCATGAACAAGTACGTCATGGCATTGTGATATAGGAAGCCATCATTCACGCCTCGCGGTCATGTGTTCCCGCATTCATGCCCACGACAACTGTGCCATTGTCAAACAGCTCAGTCCCTTAATTCCATATCTCTGCAGTATCTTGGTATGCCAAAACATTGCAGTGAGCCACCATGGCCTCGCTGTACACTGATCTAGCCTCAATACGGTGTGTAAACACCGGGTTAGGCCAAACGTTGAAACGCAAGGGAACTGAAACGCGTTCTTTGCCATAACAAACTCCTCAACACCGCCCCCCACCCCCACACACACACACACACACACACACACACACACACACACACACCCCGTCCCGATAGGCTGATGATCACACCGGTACTGTATGCAGGCCAAAAAAACAGCAGTAACCGAAGAGGGAGACGCTGCTGAATCCCCGCCCCGCCAGTGTCACCTCAGGGCAACGTCTCCTCTTCCACCGCCCCCACGCCCCATCACCCCCCCCCCCCCCCCCCCTCCCACACACACACACACACACTTCCTAGAGTTTAGCCATGACCAGCCGCCCGCATGTGAACTTGGCAACGGAGATAACCGGGGGGAGCCTCTCCAACACCTCCGTCGCCAATGCCATCACCGCAAAGGGTGGGGGGGGTTGCGTTGCCGACGCTCATCGGCTTGTGATAAGTTGATTCATATCCCGCCACATGCCTGGTTGTGTTACCAAAGGCTTTTGTGTTGAATCCGATCTCTCTGGGGTTTGGCACTTCAAAGGCGGTAACACCAACCAATATGTCCATTTCAAGACTGCATCATGTATGTTTTTTTTTTACACACCGGGGCTCTGGTTGCGGAGATAAAACGTGGAATCCACAGCGTGTGATGGCGGTGTAGGTTTACAACATGGCTGTCATGCCCGGCGTACTTGGCCTTGCTCCCTGACCAGAAAACGTTGATGAAACTATTATCTGGATTAAGGTTTTTTATTGGACAGGCATGCACGGCGTGGTGGGCGCCTGTATTCATCATTCATTCAGATACGTGTATTGTGGGAAAATTCTGGAATTCACCAATGCGCGCGCTTGTTTTGCCAACGTGACGCCAAAATGAAACGATGTGCGTAGTCTTCTTAACAGCCGTGCAAAACACGTTTGACACACACACTAAACTAAATACAACGCGCTTGTAACCAACTGTTTCGCAGCCCGGACCTCCGAATGTGGCTTTTTTTTTCCGGAGCTGATTTGAAACAAACAAAAATGCAAAAAAAAAATGCTGTAATGCAAAAACAACAACTGCACACTGTTAAATCCACAGAGCGCCAAAGCCAGAGCATCTCTTTTTTTAGCATCACGGCGAAAGACACGATGATTAATGGGATCTGCGTCTGGCTCTGCCCCCCCCCCCTGCAACCGAGCCCTGAACACATGTTTTTGCTGAGGAGTTGAAAGATGGCACTCTTAGGGCCACAATTGACTGCTTCCAACCATGAGCCGACATAACTCTGATTTACTCACAAGACCCACTCACATGGGCCGCAAGCCCACAACTGTTTACTGCACGAGGAGGAGGAGGGGGCCCTGGGTTAAAAGTTGGTGTGAGAGCAAGAGAGAGACAGGATGAGGGGAGGGAGAGACAGTGAGATATACACACACACACACACACTTGACTTTACTCTCTCTCTCTGTCCCTGTGTGTGTGTGTGTGAGGGACAGATAAAGGGAAGAGGGACAGAAAAAGGGAGATGCAGAGATAGAGAGAGGGAGAGAGAGAGAGGACGGGGGGGAGGACAGCTATAGAGACAGAGGGATAGAGATGTAGAAAGAGTGAGCGATAAGGAAAAAGAGAGAGATGGAGATGGAGAGAGAGACGCAGTGACAAAAGTCATACACATAAATATAATAGACATAGATAAAAGAAAGACAGAGAGGGAGACATGAGGGAGTGTGTGTGCGAGAGAGAGAGAGAGAGAGAGAGTCAGAGAGTGAAAGAGGGAGCGAGAGAGAGAGATGTATAGGAGAGGGAGTGAGAGAGATGCAGAGGGAGAGGGAGTGGGAAAGGGACAAAGGGTCTAGAGAGGAAGAGAGAGAGGTGCAGGAGCGTTGTTTATTTTCACAGGAACATTCCTGGAGTTGACAGCTATTCCCTTGTCCAGAGTGCTAAATCGCTGTGCAATTTTCCAGACTCCAGACACCCCAGTATGTGAAATGAACTCCCTGCAAGATGTAGTCTGTGACACTGAAGAATGACTCTCTTATTCACACTTCCACCGCGGTGAAAAGCTAGGGGGAACGGCGCAGGAGTTCACAGTTTCATTGTTCATTAGTTCACTATTAGTTCACTCGTGGAATCGCCATTTTGCCCTCGCGGAGGCTAGGTCAAAATAACAACAAAGCGCGAATCGAATGTAAAGCGTAGACGCGTTTCAGAGACGGAGAGCGAGAGTGTGACATGTTTGAGATGAGGTCTATATTTGAAGGCAGAGGAAAGGCGTTCCCGCACTTCATTCTGAACGTGGTGGCAGCTCGGCCTGCGTACTAAATGTCACGGTAACCAGATCACGACATGCCTGAGTTCAGTTACACATCCATTAACGACGGGGTCAAATATCCACGTGCTGACCCCGGAAAAACCCCAAATAAGCATACATACACGTATGTAAAGGCCAAGCAGTTCTGGGAAGACGTTTCAACGGGAGTCAACAGGATCGCAATGTTGTAGTAACCGCTCAATTCAAAATGACGTCTATGAATTGACATGAAAGAAGAACATGTGATGTAAAGCTAGAGGTACCTCCGCCAAGAAGGTGTTGTAGCAAGGAATAATGGAAGTAATGAGTAGTGAAAATAGCGGTCTGTGGTCGGCGTGTAAAATGTACGAAAAAAGTAACTTATTATATCAATGGCAAAATGATTTGTGTTCAACTAAGTCACCTTAGAGGTCACCTAAGTGTGAAGTCATCTACCATTTGCAGGTTAGCCAAAGCATGGTGTGCTACTAAGCATAAAAAAGAGCGCTATTTCACTCATCAGCAGTTTGCAGCTGGAAAATCCCCCTTCTCTTTCCGAGGTTGAGGAGGTCAAACAATTAATTCACACCAAGCCTCGTATAGGTTAACTGTTTTTACAGGATGTCAGCCACGGCCCCCCTAGCGCATCGTCCAAACGTCCCCCATTGTCATGAGCTCCCACTGACGAGCCGTCAAGAAGCTGACCTCTGAACCCTCGTGTCCGCAGGTCAATCGGCACGTAGCTTGATATATGTCATGACCACCTGGGACCCTAAACGAGCATTTGAGTGAGTTACGGCCCCTGTAGCAAGAGGAAATGAAGCTGTCCCTGCTCCTGATCCCGACAGTAGAACGAGAAGCATTTTCTATTGGACTGGACTATTACCCCCCCATCCCTGTGCCAACAGTAGGTGGCGGGATGCAATATCCAAAAGGCTTGTCCTATATGGCTGGTGGTTAAGGAGATGTTTTCCTTTTTTAAAGTGTGTCGGGAACCCCTCCGGTGATGTAAGACGGGAAAGGAAGCTGGTTGAGGGTTGTTGTCGCATGGCCGGCAAAAAAAAAATACTGGGACCCCAGGTGCAGGCAGCGCCCGCTGGGTCCTTTTCACAAACACTTTGTTCATTTGTCTAGACGGTGGGGTGGCTGGACAGCACGCTGGACGGCTGCCTGGTTGCCGGGCCGACTCCTGTGCAGGGGGACATCAAACTCAACGAACCTCCTCCGGCACCTCCACACGACCCGCCGCTCCCCCCACCCACCCCCCCCCCACCACCACCACCACCAACACCACCACCCGCCGCCCCCTCTTGCCCTTTTCTGCCCCGCTTTGACGCCAACTGGTATCGTGCCTGCGGCGTTCCTCACTTGCAGAAAAAAAAGCAGCGAATGTGAGAGTTCTTGCGGGTTCGGGCCAAGACGCATTTATCCACATGTCACCACGAACCGGGGCATCGCACCCGTCGCATGAATGGTCTCAGTCAGGATCTGGCCTTCTCCTAGCGCAGCTCTGTCTCTCAAGATATATCTGCCAACCAGTCGATGGCCCCCCCTCCCTCCCTCTGGGGCTGTACGGTACGTTTGTCTGGCCCAGGCTCCCCCAGGGCTTTCGCAGCCTCTGCCTATTACCGCTGGCACAGAGACAACTTTCACTGTGGGAGTATTTTGCGGTTTAAAAGAAGGCTTGCCTCAGTAGGAGCTATCTCCTTCTATTGTTTAGCAATCGAGGGGATGAGGGGGGGGCGGGGGTCGCTTGGCGCAGGGTTTTGCCGGTGGGTGGATAAGAGAGTTAAGATGGGCGCGCACCCTGGGCATCGCCGGCCGCTTCTTTCCCTTCATCATCCCGCCGCGAGACACGGCCAACGGCGTCTCCAGCAGAGCTGGACGCTACTGCCATCTTCGTTTACGGTGCATGGGTGCATGCGGACCCCGCAGAGCTAACCGCCACCCCCTATTGATGGTTCTGTGTAGCGCGGATCAGTGGGGGTCAATTAATGAGCGGCCCCTGACCATAAGATCCCAATTATGGCTTTCAGCAGAGCACTCTGGTCTTCCGCCGCGCGCGCGCGCTCCCCCACAAATGCCCTGCTCTAAATTTGGCCTGATAATGGCGTAATTAGAGATGGTATCAATAATGGAAGTGCCAGAAGGGACGTTGTTCATCCCCCCTGTTAGACTCACGGTGCTAATGGCGGGTCTTATGTGTGTAGCTTTCTGCATTAGCTGCCATAATTGAGGTAAGCTCTTACATTGCCCGACATCCGTCCTCGTTTGGGGAGTATTAGTTGACAACAATGACTGCACTGATACTGTTAAAATATTTACTCGCTCATTAGCCGATCAGCCATTGTATTTGATGGATGATCATTGTTGGATCCTCAGTCAGTCGGAAACACTCATCAGAGCTCTTATTTTGAAGAAACATTAAAGTCTGTTCAGTTCATTAAATGGATATATGCATTGAGTTTGAATAGACCTGCAGGAAGCTATGGCCACACATTGGAATGCATTTGAAGGTTTGAAATATAATGCAAGTATTCCTAAATGTAACTTTTACTTGAAGACAGATTGTATGATATTGCCTGTTAAAACCTTTGTAAAGGGGAAACATCATTGACAGGTCAGTAATGAAGACAATGCGAGATCTTCATATTTCCCTCACCCACCAACATCCAGTGAATGCTCTTCCCGAAGCCTGATGTCAGAGACACATTCCTCTGCCCCTGTTTTCCCTGTCGAGCATAAATGTTTGACAAGACGGTCTCGTTAGAGGAGATGAATGCGTTTCTCTTTCCCAGGTACATTGTCTGTCACTGTCATTTCAATAAGTAATGCCTTGAACCACCATTTCCTATACGGTGAAGCCTGGTGTCATCAATATGAAAAGGCTGAGCCGTTGCCCTGACATGGAGTAATGAGACATTTTTGACAGCTGCGCTGGTTGTACAGCGAACGGCGGTATGCCTACGGTTTGGCGCCATGCGCACCACGCATGCAACAGAACGCTTGGACACGCATGCCGGGGCCGACTCTTCTTCTTAACACAACATGATCCACACAAACTGTCCGGGACAAATGACTTAGGGAAACGCGAAAGCACAACCCCCCTCGCGCGTGAAACCCACACCGACGCCAGGGTCGGCGATGGCGACTCATTCTAATTGGAACATTTACTCGGCGGCGGCGGATTGCTGCTCCGGGAGCAACGCTTTTTTCTGCTCCAGCCAGAGTCTCACATGCTGCACTTTGGGGCACATCTGTGCCCAGCGCTCACAGAGGAATCCCCTGGCAGCAGCAGCAGACGAGAGCGTGAGACAGGCGAGAGAGCGGCAATGCGATATACGCGGGGTGAGGGAAATCTGCGAGTAGCGCCAAGTAAGCCGCGCAATTTTCAATGCCAGCCCGCATGAAATATCCATCCTTAATTGGTCCTCAATTGTATTAAGCTCGCTATTATGTAGCAATTAAATGTGTTTAAGCCCCGGCTCCGGTTACAGGTTTCAACGTGACTAATTAAAGCCTGGAGAAAAAAAAACCCTCTCTCAGCCATGATATCTAAATGTATTTACTGGATTAGTCAAGTGCAAATGTAGCGGCAGAATGTGGTTCGTTTGGCCAGCCCTTTGGCCGATTGCATTCCCAGAAGCCCTATCACCGGGGGGATGTATCTTTATACACTTCAATCATCCCACAAGGTACCACACACTCACTTTAGCGGAGTCCGCCTGTCACTTTCGGTTTCATTATTCTGTGGAATCCACCGTCTACACGTGAAGAAGATCGGTCGGTGTGGACAGAAGTGATTCATTACCCCGGCTTCCCTGCCACGCAAGTCACAACACATCAGAATTGGCACTAGGAGGAACATCCTCGCATTGAAACGGAAAGAAAGACAAGAGAAGAAAAGCGGAAAAAAATCGCAGCGCGGGCCAAGGTAGGTTTTCATTGGAACCGGGCGGCCATCTGTGGCAGAGTGTGTGCTGGCACTTTAATGAATAGCTATTGAGTGTTGAGTTTTGGCCCGACGCCAGCTACGCCGAGGCCTTGTCTCCCTCGCAACCCCGGGTCGCCGGAAGTGAGTCGCAAAACTAAAGAAGGCAGAGGAGTACAGTAATGTGCCATGAAATAGGAAGGGAATTTAATCGGACAACCGATAAAGAGTAGATTAACGGGATGGGTATTATTAGTCATGTGTATTTGTAAGCTGTTGTGGTTGTTGTTGTTGTTGTTTTTTAAATATCCAAGACAAGGAAATGAGCACTTTATTGTAAAATGACCCACATACAACGAGAAGCCGGCCCACTTTTTTTAAACTTTGACTTAAAACTAATCTGGGCTGTCGCTGAGTAAACATCGGGGTTTGGAAAGGGGGGCTCTTCTACTTCGGCGGATCATGCCGTATTCCAGTCAGGCTGCACTCCTCGGAGCGGATGTGTGTAGTTGAAGGAAGACACAGCGGGGAGCAAATCCCTTTCAAAGCCACAAGCTGTCAGGGAGCATCCCACACTGACATACGGCCGGCCCTTCGGTGCTGTTTTCGACCAGGGGGGGCCCCGCACTGAATTAGTTCTGCCGATGTCAGCGCTGACACGGGTGACATGGGGGCCGGCGTCAGGAGCCGGGCCACAGACTTTCACCTCATTTGGCTGTATATCGCGGTGACCGGGCTACTCCAGGCCAAGGCTCACATCGCAGGATCGGTTTGAATTCGGGTTCATTAACCGCTTCACAATTAATTCTTCACTTAAGGCAGTTATTACAGAAAGAGGAGAAAAAAAGAAGAAGAGAGAAAAAAAAAAAACACTCATGAATGTATTTCATTAAATGAATCAATCGGCGTGTTGAGGTTCACTTTTTGGAGGCAGTTCTGAAGATGAATCAGAAAATCTCAAACCCTGAAATCCCTCATGGTTTCTCGGCTTGCTTTCTCCGCTTCACGGAGCGGCGGAGGATGCGTGGTTAGATTGTACACGCTGTGTGTTTGGTGTGTGTGTACACTGCAGACTGTGGGTGCGTGTGCCAAGAGCAATAACACAGACGATTATGTCTCATTACAGTAGCTGTAGACACTTTGTGTACTTTCCCTTCCTGTTGTCCTCAAGTGGTTTGGCTCCGGGTTACTAAGTTATTATTATGTTCTGCTCTTTAGGCAACGGGAGAAGGAGTGATTCCCTAATCCTTGAGTAACGGCTGTTGTGCCGTGACCTGCGCTATAAAAACAATAGGTGACTTACCACATTCAAGAAGTTAGTAAAGTCATATTTGGTGAGTCAATTGCATGAGACGTCTGGAACTTCGAGACAGACGGCGAGAAAACCGCTCAAAAAAATCTCCCGTGTCAAGCTATCCCGCGCCTTGTTGTGTTGTTGGTTATATTGTGTTTCATAGACAGTATGACGCATCACGCGGCATTACATTCGGTGTGAAAGGGTAGTTGTCGGAAAAAAAACCCGCGTCAACTCAGCTTTTTTGGACACATTTCCATTCGACATACACTGTAAACTATACCCCTCGTGCGGAAAAACAACCGAGGCGCATAGCGCGCAGCCGTCCCCCTCCGAGGGTAATGCTGTGGAATCAGATGTCAAACACGGCGGCA
>JAOPHQ010003884.1:0-29136 GCA_030340625.1 Merluccius polli
TCTCTCTCTCTATCGCTCGCTCTCTTTGTTCAGCGCTGCCTTCCTCTCTGCCTTTCTTGCCATTTCGGATCTTTGCCGTGTTTCTTGTTATGTTCGAGATCGAAAGGCACTCATTAGTTTCGATAACTGTTATGGGGGAAACGGTATGGACTTGAAGACACACAATGGAAAATCAGCTCATCATGTTCCAAAAATCATTTTATTTGTGAAAATGAAAGGCAAAATCTGCAACCCATTAACTCTGATGAATTTCTTTATCTCTGGCTGAGATCATTTAATGTGTTTATAGAAAACCCTGTTTGTAAGAGTCTGTGTATCTTCGCACGTCCCGAATCTCAAGGATTATGGGAAATGGAAAAAAAAAAAAAAACACAAAAAAACCAGACCTGATGAACTGCTGCGGCCCTGCAGTGCTGCTGTTTTTTCCATGCCTCTGCGTGGTGCTCTCGTCACGCTGTGGGCTCTCTGGCCGCCCGGCTCCGCAGTGTAGCGGTGTCCATCTCACGGCCGCCGCTGCGCCGGCGTTACGTCACCGTGACTAACGAGCCGCTCGAACACCTCGCCAGCGTCCAGTCCCTCTTATGTGTTCTCGTTTGGCATCTAGTTCACACGAAGAGGAGGAAGTGGAGGAGGAGGAGGAGGAGGAGGAGGAGGAGGAGGAGGAGGAGGAGGAGGAGGAGGACAGGGGGGGGGGGGGGGGGATAGTAAAGGGCGGCCAACGTCCGGCTGGTGTTATAGTAGTAGTCGTTGTCGTAGTGATAATAGTCGTAATAGTAAAAGGAAACTGCAGTCATCGCTTCCACTTCCTGTACTTCCGCTTGGCTTCGTGTTCGTATCCGCCGCCATCTGCTGTTGAGGCCAGGGTGGATTGGGCGCTCGGTGGCCAAATTTACACACCGAAAAGCGTGGGGGTGGAGAGAGGGAGAAAAAAAACAAAGCACTGTAGGCTATGGGAGGGGGGGGGGGGGGGGGGGGGGGGGGGCATTATAAAACGGATAGTTCTGTTCTTAGTTCTGGTCCTTGATTCTGATTGGCTTGAAGCCATTGTAAAATACTCGCCTGTATGCTAAAGCCTGCATTCTGGCCTGGGTTGCTTGCTCTTGCTGTTTTGAGGAACTATATTGTTCCTCAAAAGAATAATGTTTTTCAATGAATGATCGCGTTTGATGTTGCTGCGCGTTTATTTTTGTGAAATCTTACTAGGTGGTCTGCAGTTACCGCCTTGGCGTCGTGCCTAACAACGCCCCCCTAGCTGTCCTAAATCCACTGTAAACGCCGTCGCGTGGCTTATTCCTTAATTGTGTGTGTTGTTGCGCTGCCCTCGCCTGCCCCGGTGTTGGACATCACCCTGGGTTCTGGCGGTGACCGCTCCGACCGTCCGACAGGGGTCCCGGTTGGGGTGAGTAGGGGTCAGCCTCAAAACAACCAACATACAAATCATGTAGATTGGTGCAAAATCCCCCCCCCCTTGAGTCGCATCGGCTTAGGGCCGACTGAGCTGAGATGGTGTTCTGCCAAAAAAAGGATTGCTTGGCGTTCAATCACTTGCCAGTGTTATCTGTCTACCGAATCACCAAGCTGGGCAAAGCACTAACCTAGTCAATTGAGTGATTGCTCAAAGTTGGGGGTAGAGGACCCCCCCCCCCCCCCCCCCCCCCTGAGGTTTTGAACGTTGCCCCTCACACCCCTCCATCCCCACCCGCATCCTCCTGCTGCTGTTAAGCAGTTAATTTAATGAATCCAGGGTCAAGTTCAAATTGGAAGCAGAGATTGTATGTTTCCAAGCTCGTCTCTCCCGGGAGTGCGCCCGATGGCCAACGCTGTCCTTGTATGTGTTTAATGAAGACACCCGACGTACCTGCCGACTGCTAATATAACCAGCATTAAGACATACACTGAACGCTGTGTGTTTGTGTGTGCGCGCGTGTGCGTGTGTACATGCTGTGCGCACACACACTTGCATGTTTTGTCACGTACCTTTTCACTGGACGTGTATGACATGACATCACCTCCTAATAGGCTAATCTATTCTTCCTAGGAGACAGCAGCTGCTGCAAAAAAAAAAAGCCCCTTTCATTTCATTCAGTGCACTGCGGGTTCGCCGAAGGAGGAGAAAGGTGGCGAGAGGAAACACAATAACCTACTCCGGTCCCCGTGTTTAACCAGGTCTGTTTGTCCATAGCAAGCCCCAAACGAATCCACCCCAAAATAGTGGAGTGCAGTTAATTAAGCCAGATGGAATTCAGGCTGTATGGCAAAAGGATATTGGTTCCGCCAACGCCAAACAAAAAATGTTATCTCCACACACACACACACACACGGCTCCCTAAAAAAAGCGATTCAAGCCAGGCTATGCTACATTAGTCTCCGCATAAAGCAGCGCGTCTCTCTCCACTTTGGTCATAAATCAGCGGTCAGGAGGGACCGAGGAGACCGAGGAGATACGGACAGGAAATGATCTCCGGCCGGTTTAAGGGGTGGCTGCATTGTTTGGTTGTTATGGAGTGGTGGTGGTGGTGGGAGACGATCCTCCTTCTGCCCTCTGTTTTGTTTATCTTCACAAACGATTGGCCTTGAATGGGAGCCAGGAGTGTCCTCATCCCCCAAGACACGGAGATGATCTCCATGGATGATCTCCCCCCCCCCCCCCCCCCCCCCGCCCCCCCCCCGCCCGCCCGCCCCCATCATCATCCCCTCGGTATTATACGCTGTTGGCTCGCAGGATGGGGACATCAATCGGAGATTTCCCGGCGGTTCAAAATCGTATAGGTGGTGGTGGCGGGGCGGGACCTTGTCTTCATCTCGTCTCCACTGAGGCTGTTCCCCCTAACCCGCTGTAGAGCCTTTTTAAACCCTGGACTTTTGGTAATCAAGGCCATGCGTGCATGTGTGGCTTTTTGTGTCCGTCTCTCTTTCCCTTCCTGTTTCTCTCTCTACCTCTTTTACCTCCCCCTCTCTTTCTCTCCATTTCTCTCCCTCCTTCTGCCTCAATCTCTCTCTCTTTATCTCTGTCTTTCTCCCATTGAGTCTCCCTCTCCCTCTTTCCCTCCCTAATTATCCATATCCCTCTCTCTCTGTCTCTGTCTCTGTCTCTCTGTCTCTCTCTCTGTCTGTGTTTCTGTCTCTATCTCTGTCTCTCGCTCTCTGTGTCTCTCCTTCCCCCTCTCTATCTCACTCTCTCTCTCTCTGTCTCTCTGTGTCTCTCTCCCTCTGCGTCTCCCTCTGCGTCTCCCTCTGCGTCTCCCTCTGCGTCTCTCTCTCTCTCTCTCTCTCTCTCCCTTTCCTTTTTTCTCTGTGCAAGGATGAACGTGGGCGGTAGCGCGGTGCATGACAGCAGTGCTCTGTTGAAATGTAGGCTAGAGATGGAGAAGAGGAGGAGTAGAGCGGCGGTGGTGGTGGTGGTGGGGTTTGTAGGATTCTAATGGAAACACTGAGACAGTTGGAGCGCCACGGTGACACATTAAAGACGTGTGTGTGTGTGTGTGTGTGTGTGTGTGTGTGTGTGTGTCTGTGTGTGTGTGTGTGTGTGTGTGTGTGTGTGTGTGTGTGTGCGTAATAAAGGGCTCCGGAAATGGGATATCCACTCCTTTTCTTTTCATTTTTTTTCCCGCAGGGCAGATATGATCCATATTCATATCAGAAAATGTAACCAATGGCTGAAGGGATGTCTTGAAGTCCTTGAAGTAGCGACTGCAGTCATTTGTTGTACATTGCAGAACACCCTGAATATAAATATAGATATAGATTCAAGTCACACATGAATAATGACAGCAGCAATAAACAAATGGTGAAGTAGAATATACTAAGTTTTGAACTGCCAATCATTTTGGGGAGGGAATACTGCATGATGTCGCTGCATTTTACTATAAGCATCCTTATTTTCCATAAGCATCCGTTATTATTTCCTGCTGTCTGCTGTTCCCCTGCTGATCCTAGTGCAGAGCAGGACAAGGCAGCAATGACATTGATGAGCACAGCATCCGCCTCCAGCCTTGTGTGTGTGTGTGTGTGTGTGTGTGTGTGTGTGTGTGTGTGTGTGTTTTTGTGTGTGTAATGTGCATCGATGTGCGAGTTTGCGTGTCACGTCGCCTTGACGGAGGGCCTGGCATTGATGAATGCAGTAACAGCTGGCCTGAGCTTGTTCTGTCTCTGTCTCTCTCTCTCCTTCTCTCGCTCTCTTGCTCTCACAAACTCACAATCCACAAATGCAAACTACAGTATGCCATCGTATGACATTATAAGCACGGACTCAACATTCTGGGATTTCTTCCAGATTATTACAATTTTGATCTTACCATAGATCCCATTAACATAGAACTTGTATGTTGTCGGGTAAACTCCTGTATCAGCATGTTGATATTGATTCACGCAGTAGATGTCATTGAAATGCGATTGTAATCTACATAACAGTGGATACACGCTGTTGGATGATATGGAATTGCATTCGAGGTCCCCTCCCTTACTCAAAGACAGACAGACAGACAGACAGACAGACATGTGGAATATTTATGAATGAATGGATGAATGAATAAGAAGGACAAGGGGAAAAAAAACTATTATTACAAGTAAAACACAAAACTGTATTTGTTTTTACACTCTGCACTGCTCTGGCTCAGTGCTTTGGGGTTGCCTAGGCAACTGGTAGCCTGTGGAATGGATGGGCAGGTGGGCGTGGAGTCAACAGGGGTTTGTGGGCCAGAGAGAGAGAGAGAGAGAGAGAGAGAGAGAGAGAGAGAGAGAGAGCTCAGGCACATGCCTCACGGGGGCCCAATGGCAACAAACCTGAACATTGGCCACAACCACGGCTACCGGGGCCCACCTGCTGGAGGAGGAGGAGGAGGAGGAGGAGGAGGAGGAGGAGGAGAGGTGCACAAGTATGGAGTCAGAATAGTGTCATAATTCAAACCTGAAAAAAAAGGTTTCAAAGGCTTGTAAGTCTGTGTTTGAAAACTCAACACCTTGTAAAAAAGGTTTTGCACCACTGAAAAAAGAGATTATAGCCTGAAAAAAAAAGTCAAACATCTGCAAACATGATTTTGTGTTCTATTTGATCTTCTTCATCATTTTCACCAACACATTTTCAAAGCTAAAATGTTTTCACAAACACATTTTCAAAGTTTAAAAATGTTCACCAGCGCATTTGCAGAGTTTCAAATCTGACACTGTTCTAACAGTGTATTACTTTGTTTCCCGGTTTTGAAACCTTGTAAATGGGATTCTGCAAACAGCTGTTCAAACATTGAGAAATACGTTTTGAAAGGTTGAATATTTATTTTTAAAAACTTGTAAAGGTGTAAATTTACACCATTGCAATGTATTTTTTCAGAACTTAATTTTCAGCACTGACTTTTCAGAGATTTGACCACACGGGCGCAAGCTTGCGAGTCACGTGATTATTGACACTGTTCTGACGCCTTTCGTTTTGAAACTCCTTTACCTCAAAGCTCTGAAAACGTGGTTCTGAAAAAAAGGAAAAAAAACCTTCCTGGGGGCGGGACCATCTTGCTCTAAACCTATTGGTTGCTCTCTGCTGAGGCACAGTCCAATCACATGCGCCGTTGACCGGGCTGTGCGGGATTGACAGTGCTCTGCCGATGACAAGAATAACAAGCGACTTGCGTGGTTGATTTTGTTGTCTATTTTCTGGAACCATGGCTGGTAGACAGGCGAGCAATTTTTTCTAACCACCCGCGAGCCTCCTGCGGCTCGCCAAGCTGTAATTTGCAACACGTTCTCATCCCAACTCGTAATATACCGACAGTTTGTCACGCCCCTAGACGTGATACTGGCGCAAAAGGTTCCCTCCCGCGTCTGTGTGAAACGATCTGTGTGAAACAATCTCATAAACCCGTTCGCGGTGGTAAGAGACGAGCAGAGTCTACAGCGTCCGCTCGCAGAGCAGAGTCTACAGCGTCCGCAGTCTACTGTGAAACAATTCACTCCATAGGGTTATGGTTATGGTTAGGGTTATGGTTAGCGTAATCTATCACCGTGACCGGGTTATTATTGGAGTGAATGGACGCTGTAGACTAATTTGTGGCTCGCATGGCATAAATAATAGTCATACTTTGCGGTCACGTGACTACCATGGATACCTGGAGGGCAACAAACGCTGGCAAAATGGCGACGAACAACGGCCAACCAGGGGAATTGCAGCCTTGCCGATTTCCGATACTTAAATAAATCAACTATTTAGACCATTTGTCACAAAATGTTAAAATTAGATATGAAGAGAAGATAAACATACTCGGAACTTGTGATCCATACACAGCACCCGCTGATGTAGGTTATTCATTGCTTTGAAGCTGGCAAAGACTCTACCAGATCGTGAAACGGGGGTTCACCACCCGTTCGCGGTGGTAAGAGACCAGCAGAGTCTACAGAGTCCATTCACTCCAATAATAACCCGGTCACGGTGATAGATTACGCTAACCATAACCCTAACCATAACCCTGACCCTTTATGGAGTGAATTGTTTCACAGTAGACTGCGGACGCTGTAGACTCTGCTCTGCGAGCGGACGCTGTAGACTCTGCTCGTCTCTTACCACCGCGAACGGGTTTATGAGATTGTTTCACACAGATCGTTTCACACAGACGCGGGAGTGTACATTTTGCGTCAGTATCACGTCTAGGGGCGTGACAAACCGTCGGTATATTACGAGTTGCGATGAGAACGTGTTGCAAATTACAGCTTGGCGAGCCGCAGGAGGCTCGCAGGTGGTTAGAAAAAATTGCTCGCCTGTCTACCAGCCATGGTTCCAGAAAATAGACAACAAAATCAACCACGCAAGTCGCTTGTTATTCTTGTCATCGGCAGAGCACTGTCAATCCCGCACAGCCCGGTCAACGGCGCATGTGATTGGACTGTGCCTCAGCAGAGAGCAACCAATAGGTTTAGAGCAAGATGGTCCCGCCCCCAGGAAGGTTTTTTTTCCTTTTTTTCAGAACCACGTTTTCAGAGCTTTGAGGTAAAGGAGTTTCAAAACGAACGGCGTCAGAACAGTGTCAATAATCACGTGACTCGCAAGCTTGCGCCCGTGTGGTCAAATCTCTGAAAAGTCAGTGCTGAAAATTAAGTTCTGAAAAAATACATTGCAATGGTGTAAATTTACACCTTTACAAGTTTTTAAAAATAAATATTCAACCTTTCAAAACGTATTTCTCAATGTTTGAACAGCTGTTTGCAGAATCCCATTTACAAGGTTTCAAAACCGGGAAACAAAGTAATACACTGTTAGAACAGTGTCAGATTTGAAACTCTGCAAATGCGCTGGTGAACATTTTTAAACTTTGAAAATGTGTTTGTGAAAACATTTTAGCTTTGAAAATGTGTTGGTGAAAATGATGAAGAAGATAAAATAGAACACAAAATCATGTTTGCAGATGTTTGACTTTTTTTTTCAGGCTATAATCTCTTTTTTCAGTGATGCAAAACCTTTTTTACAAGGTGTTGAGTTTTCAAACACAGACTTACAAGCCTTTGAAACCTTTTTTTTCAGGTTTGAATTATGACACTATTCTGACTCCATACACAAGGTGATGCGTTTGGAAATCTCTTCGCTCCTCGTTTTGTTTTTGTTCTACACGCGTGAAGTCAGTCAGAAGTTGATGAATACCAGCACCGAGTGCGTGTGTCGCAAAGAGCCTGCACGTCGGCGTGCGCCTTGGGACCGATGGGAATTAGAGAATCTGCTGATTGGTAGTGGGATGGGCTGGAAATAGCACAGGCAGTTGTGTACTGACTGGTTGTTCGTCTCAATTTGTCATTAGAAGACGGCTGGAGCCGGTAAAGTTTTGATAATATTGTGTTCTTCCTGTGTCAGAAAAATGCTGTAGGTTTCCAACGTCAACCACATCTCAGCCGTCAAAGGATATTATCACGACCCTACACACACACAGACACACAGACAGACACACACACACACACACACACACACACACACACACACAGATACGTACATAGGAAAGTGTTAAGTGCTCTATAGATGAAGTGGGCCCATTGTTAAAGGTTGTGGTCATAACCATACTCACAGCATGAACAGCTCCCACCATGGGCTGTTAGTGGGTTTTCTAGTCTGAATGTGGAACCGAGAAACTGCCATTAACATTTAATGCAAGCCTGCGCAGTTGAACTAACTAACATCCAATACCTCGCTAACGTTAATGCACGGAAATTACACCTTAGATATATATATATAGATCCTTTACAGCAGTCGGCCATGGGATTTGCGTTGACCAATACTAAGCCTTTTAGTTCGATGTTCTTGTGTAGTTTGATGCCTCTTGTGTTTTTGTTTTGTTTTTTATTTAGCCAGTCCCCTCAGCCATTTTGTTTTTACTTTTAAGAGTGAGTTGCCGGGCCGACCGGCAGTGAGAGATTGCGCTGAGGATGCGGAGTGCGTGGGCCACTACCCCACTGATGAGCTCGTTATGTAATCTCTCTCTTTCAGCCTCCCAACGTATGCTGATGTTGCACCGCTCATCGTGAGCAGCTAGATTTGTCTTGCATTTTATTCACCCTGCGGCTGTTGCTCATATGAGGATAGGTCCTCCTGATTAATGTTTCGTATTTTATTGAAAAATAATAGACTGACGGTACTCGGTATGTACAGTAACATTAAACAGTACACGACTGCCCAGTGATTCTGTCTTTGCAAGATATGCCTGCAGATGTGTATGCAAATAGCTGGCGCCTATTACAAACTATTGCTCATCTAATAGATTGTCATTTGGTTTGGTTGTGCGTGTATTCTTCCCTTATCAGAGAAACACTTCGTAAAGGAAACACGTTTGTATTATTATTATTATTATTATTATTATTATTATTATTATTATTATTATTATTATTATTATTTTAGAAAGCTATAATCCTGCTATAGTTGTGCTGTCGCCAGATGAATACATATTTATATAGCCACAAATATAGATTCAGTTTCCAATGGCGTTACGCCTGTGTGTTTTTACTAATGCAACAGCGACACCCACTGGTGACTCCCTGCAGCTGCATATGCACCTCGGAAGTACCAATGTTCTTGTTATAAATGTTCCCGTCTATTGATAGGGTGAGCAAAATGGCATACAATTATTCAAAACAAGGCAAGAGACAATACCCAAAATAAAAAAAAATCCTTTGGGGGTACACAATTTGCAGGAAGGGAGGCTTGTAGAAAGGTAAGGTGTGTCTGTTGTGTTGTGCGTGGGTAGAGATTATGGTGGGATTTATCCCCAATCTCCTCTTTATATTGTGTCACGGCAGTGCTGTTTTTTTTTTATGGCTAAAGCCAGATTAGCTTTGGTGTTAGCTCTCAGAAGCACTGCAGGCTAGGTGTGGCGCTTTCAGATGCTACGTTGTCAGTAGCAATAGGTCAACGTAGTTCAACGTATGAATAGTAACTTAGCCCATACAGCACAACTAATAGCACAAACTAACAATTAAATATTGTAGGGGATAATTAGCAGCAGTCTTTCTCTCGCCTAGCTGCGGTTATTTCCAGGCTAGGTGAGGTCCATAACATGTGGTGGGGTCCATTCTCGATTGTCCCCCCAATAGGCCTGTAGGTGTAGTTGGCACACTTTTCTTTGACCTTCTTTCACTTTTGCCTGTAGACCTCACTCTAGAGAAACGTCGACTCCATAAAATCCCTTATAATATAACCTACTGTATGTTATATTAAATATATTATTATATTATAATATAGCCTACGACTGTAAAATCCTCCATGTATTTTGCCTAGGCGTACTTCCTCGGTTCGTCTCTAACCACCGGGTATCATCTTTCTTAATCACGTAGCCTTGTCAAAATGAAAGGGCCCTGATGACTGGAGTCACATGACCACACCTGAACCGCAGTGTGTGATACCGTTATGTCATCCATCATCTTGTTGTGCGTCTAACCACCGGGCTCCCCATGTGCTTTGTATCCTGCTATGTATTTTCCATTAGTGTAAAAGGGCGTCCATTGATATTCCATTTTAAGCCCCAAGATGTCTCCTGATTATTCTGTAAACCATGTAGCCTGTGAAACCAGATGTCAGGCTATGATAATTAACGCCCCTTGGAAAAGTGAAAAAATGAACTTTAGGCAAAGCATCTACTTGTATCACGATTGTTAAGTTGCCTGTGAATGAAATGACATCAAAGAACACCGTTTTGATTTTGCCAGCACTTTTCTCTGAATGAAATATTACTTTGTCGTTGAGCCGTCCTTGGGAAAGTGGTGCTCATCATACTCTCTGCTGCTGCTGAGCCTGCTCTGTTTGGATGGCACTTATTCCCCATCGGCCGCTCCTTCGATGGCTCTTTGAGCCGTTCGGTGCTCGCTGTTCATAGGCCTCTTTAATCACCCCCCCGAGACTCCAAAATGAATATTGCAAGGTAAAATCAAAAAACCTCTTTCATATCTACTTTTATTCCAAATAATGTATTGACGTGGTAGTTATGTGTTCACATGCTTCATTAAGCTGACGGTATAATACAAAAATAAAAAAAGACATGATTGACAGAATACGTAACTGAAAAATGAACAGAAGCTATCCTCTTTCAGCGAACCGCATTCTTAACCTTGGTAGCCAATCGAAGCTCTTTATACAATCAACGCCTCACACGATGCACCCATTCACACATCAGTATACCATACATGGCAACAGCAGCTCATCAGGCACATTTAGGTTTAGGTGTCTAGGCACACATCGATACTTAGCCAGGCGGATCGAACCAGCAAGCATTTGTCAAGAAGTCTTGCTCGACCTCCGGAGCTACCGCCGCTCCATAAATAAATCAAGGAAAAAATGGGAAAAACAAGATGAATCAGGAAATATATAATTAATACATGCATGAATAATAATAATACATGGAATTAAAGATGAGAAATTATCTTTTCTATCAAACATTCGTCTGCTTATGCTTTTCTAATTCTCAAGTGTGTTTAGGAGAAAACAAATACAAAACGCGCTTCGACTCAAAAGTTATCCAGAATAAATTAGCTTCTTACTTCATTCGTTCATTCATTCATTCAATCATCCATTCAACCCTTTCCTTAATGTTCCCAGCTTTGTTTTACTACTAGAAGTGGGAGTGGGGTTAGTCCCATGGGCGGAGGGAGTGGGGAGCCTGTTGTGTCTGTGACGGCAGCCCGTCCCGCAGCTGTCACAGTGGGGCTGAAGAGTGCCACCGCCACTGTGCTCATCTCATTGGCATTCAGGCGCTCAGAACGCCGCCAGACAGCCCGCTCAAAGGCCAACAAACAAAGGGCCCATCAGTCAAAAGAAATAACGGCAAAACCAAAAGCAGCTCTCCGAACCCTTCGCCTTCGCCTTCACCTGAATTCAGGTGACCTTGACTCTCAGCTGGGCTTTTTCTTAAGCGGCGGCGCCTGGGCTGAACAAAACCGCAGGTAGCCAGAGTCGGAGACGTTACGCTGTGCAACCACGCGACGCCATTTTTTTCTCTCTTGCTGCCGAAGCTGTTGACCACTGTGCGGGCACACATTCCTGCAGCGTGGATTCTCCCACCACAAGCGCTCCACACCTGTCTACTCTCTCCTGCCAACCAGGCCTGAAATAGGCTCCCGCTATAGCAGCGTGGTTCCACCGGCTGGAGGAGGGTCATGTGACCGTAAAGGAGAGCGTTACCTGTGGAGACCCACAAGTATAAAAATAGCAGCACAGTGAGTGTATTGTGTTGTGTATATATAGCAGCCAGGGCCCTCTTGGATAATGTACAGCTGTTGGCCACACCAGTTTATGTAACAAGAGCTATATTATTACTATGTGATGTATTATGTTCCACTGCGGGGTATAGGCACAGGTAGTGGTAGTTATTTCTGAGCTATTTCTTCTTCTTCTTCTTCTTCTTCTTCTTCTTCTTCTTCTTCTTCTTCTTCTTCTTCTTCTTCTTCTTCTTCTTCTTCTTCTTCACTTTTTTCAATTTCATACCGCTGTGTTCTGCTCGAATCATTGAATTGAAATAAAGGGTTTTGCTTTCATTGCCCAGTGATGCAGTGCACAGCTCAGCTGGCCCAGTAGGAAAGGAGGATTATGGTGAGAATGGATGTGTGTAAACCCGAAGAATATGGATAGAAGGAGAAATGGGACCATGGAACAAGAGCTCAATCTCTCATTCTCGTAATCATATTTTTATATTTCTTTTGTATGCCCACCAGCCTTTTCTCATTTACTCTCACTGCCTCTTTTGGAGTTTAACTGTCGGCGTTAGCCGAGGTTAGAGAGGAAGGTTAAAGTATTTCCAGGTCAGAAAGAACATGGACGTTAACAGCCAGGCCCTCATTTATCAAGAGTTTGTAGAAAAAGTTATAAATCCTATCGTACGTATAAAATTTAGAAAATTTGTACGCAAGTGTTCTTATGCTTGTCATACGCACACCGGTGTACAATTTCCCTTGATAAAATCCTCATGCTCGTGCCCGGGTTAGCTCATTACCATACATTTATGCCCATAAATTTCCATATATGGTCACAAAACATCCCCTTAAACGCCGCAGGAAATGTGTGAAGGAATATGACAAACTGGAAATAGACGATTAATTAGTTGAATGGATTGGAAGAGTGAACCGGAAAATCCAAAAAATAAATAAAATAAATGAATCACGTAGTGAAATATAAGTTCTTGACAGAAGTTTAATCAAAGTAGAGGATACTTCTCGGTACACTTTCTGCTGTGCTCTCTTCTAAAACGAATACTGTGGCATGGTAGCGAGTGTCCCTCTCCCCCACACAGTAGCCCATCAGAGGTCCCTCTCCCCCACACAGCAGCCTATCAGAGGACCCTCTCCCCCACTCAGTAGCCTATCAGAGGACCCTCTCCCCCACACAGCAGCCTATCAGAGGACCCTCTCCCCCACTCAGTAGCCTATCAGAGGTCCCTCTCCCCGACTCAGTAGCCTATCAGAGGTTCCTCTACCCAAACCCACACAGTAGCCTATCAGAGGTCCCTCTCCCCCACTCAGTAGCCTATCAGAGGTTCCTCTACCCAACCCCACACAGTAGCCTATCAGAGGTCCCTCTCCCCCACTCAGTAGCCTATCAGAGGTTCCTCTACCCAACTCCACACAGTAGCCTATCAGAGGTCCCTCTCCCCCACTCAGTAGCCTATCAGAGGTCCCTCTCCCCCACTCAGTAGCCTACCAGAGGACCCTCTACCCCACTCAGTAGCCTATCAGAGGTTACAAGTATTTTCATCTAAAATCAAGCACTATAGAACAAGCCTAAGAACGCTTGATTAATCCCAAATTTTTCCTTCATTTCATGCGTACGATAGGATTTACAACTTTTTTCGACAAATTCTTGATAAATGAGGGCCCAGGAGTCACTGCAGTCAGCTGCCTGATTCAGTATTGCACCAAGCAAAGCACAATTAGTGCTTGATGACGTCAATATCCGTCATTTGCATGGCAGAACCTGGCTCAATCTGTTAATTAGAAAGAGCAATTGCAGTGTTTCACCAGAGATGGCGCTAATCATAACCATTGATTTTTCTTTTGTGGAGCAGAAATGTAGTAAATTCAATTTTCCGTTTAAATTACAGCTCCTTATTCAGCTCCAGCTATTTATTAGCGTTTATGAAAGATAATATCACTGGTTGGCTAACATGGCCTTGGATGACCTCTCCTCAAATGAACATGGCCATATTTCCCTTTCCTGGAAATGGGCAGATGGTCCCAGCTGTGAATACCATCTAGAGAAGACCGGCACATCCAATTGTAATGAGGAACTGCGAAATCATTCTGTTATGCTGGAGAACTTTTTCAGAAGGGGCTCGTTAATTAAACCTGCCATAAACACGGCTAAATTTATTTCCAGCAATTATAAAATGTTGAGTTGTGGGCCCGAGTTCACCATAGCTGGTGGGGAACAAGAAGTCTGTTGGATGGAAAGTCTTGGGATTTTAAGAAGACTGATAAATGAAATTAAGTTTGGCGAGGACCCTGATTAAACTGACTCAATCATTGCACAGGCCCACAGGGAGATCTCCCACCTGCCTAATGACTGGTCAGCGTTTGGACCGAATCACACTCCTGCCTTAGCACAGTTCAGTCCCCAGGCCGGCTGTAATTAAAAAGAAAGGTATTATCTGCTCCTGTGAGCTGGGACTTCTTCTTAAGTTGCCCATGTTTTTATTATTACCTCTAGAGAGGACAGACGTGCCTGTAGAATGGCTATACAATAAACAAGGCATTTCATATGTTTATTGAAGGATAAATCTGCTCATTATCGAGTGTTTTCTCCCCTTCAACCAAATTCAATTATTCTGTTTTTGTTGTGCAGCTTTCTTTCCTCCTCCTCCTCCTCCTCCTCCTCCTCCTCCTCCTCCTCCTCCTTCTTCTTCTTCTTCTTCTTCTTCTTCTTCTTCTTCTTCTTCTTCTTCTTCTTCTTCTTCTTCTTCTTCCCCCCATTGTGGTTTGTTTATGTTACAGCTCCGAGTCCGCACTCATAACCACAATAATCTAGGCTATATGCTCTGTTTGAGATGTAGATGTCCAAGCTGTTATTTTTGTTTGTTTGTTTGTTTTCCTTCAAAAACATTGCCAGTAAGCCAGTGTGATTTAGAAAAATGTCAAAGACTGACAGGGACCGCACCGCACCAATATGGAGCGAAACGAAACCGTTCAGCGCTTTGTCTTGCTCCGGGGGCCGGAACAAGATGCCATTCAACATCTGTGTTGTCTATTTTGATTTATTTTGCTTTCTATACTTTTTCCTGCTTTCAAGGACGACCCATTTCGGCAGGTAGCCCACCTGTTGAAGTCCAATTTTGTGGCTTTTCATTATCGGCCATATCTGACGTCCTGCATTTATTTGAAAAGCAAAGCATTACGTACCAAGCAGGATGTGTTTCTTATTGCAGATGCCCTCAATAACAGCAAGCGAAAGCAATAAATGGAAATCGAATGTGTTCTTCTCCTGCTAAAAAGTTTTTTCAGGACACCTAACCATCTGTGTGGTGGTAGACTTTACATTGCAGCCCCCAAAACGCATTATAAAGCAAATCACAGAGCGGTTCCTGTTCCTGAAATTCAGAGGCAGTTTGAGTAAGAGGCGGTTTGAGTATAAGGAAGGGCAAGAGATGTTTTCTTTACCAAGCCTCACTGTCTATTTATAGTTGATGACATGATATGAACCATTATGTAAATGATACGATTGTGACTGAATCATACCAAATGATATCTGCTGACCAAAATAACTGGCTCTGTGATTCTCATGTTGTCTTAGACGATAATGGTAGCATATATGGCACAGAGGGTAAGCGTCCCATCTCTCCTGTATGCTAAGACAACTGCCTTGGGAGTGTGAGGAAATGAACATTTATGTTGTTTGATTGGAATGACAAAAAAAACCCCATATAATTACACCAGCCTTGTAGCCTTTTAATGGCATTCCCCTTTACTGTTTGGCGTCATATTCTTTCCCAAACCACACTATATAACCATTAGGATGACTAAATGTGTCTCTTTTAAAAGTACCTGGCGGGGGTAATTACGACGAGGGGTAGCTAATAGTGTCGACGGCGCTACACACAGGGTTTGTCAGGTGTTACTTTTGACAAATTATTATTATAAGCTATTATAAGATGTCACTGATACAGAGCTTTGTGCAACATGTAGCTTCTTTACCTGTGGACTGAGTATGCTGTGGGTATTGTCTGACCAAGAACAAACCCCACCATTTTATTTTATTTTTCGTGATAGACGCTGCCCTGTTTTTATTCAGTTTATGAATTATTCCAAGTTGTTCAATTTCACGGTTGGGTATCTGGTGAAGATAAATAAAACCTCCCAGGGAGGCTGCCAGGCGTTCTGGGTGCTGCACAGGTTGTCGCCAGGGAATCAGTATCAGACTTTTCAGGGAAGGCGTGTGTTGGAAGAAGTTATGTGTGGATTCACCCACTTCCTCTACATTTTCATTTACATTCTGCGTTTGCGTTTCTACTACGCGTATATAGATATATATTTTTCGTATATTTTTGTAAGATGTACTTCTCTAATTACAGTCCTGTTCTTCTGCTGTGGCACCCACATTTCCCATCTGGGATTAAATGAACTCTTATCTTATTCCTAACTTAAGTTAATAGTCACACCCTTTTTTTTGCTTCAAAATGGCTGACGATAACGCCAACGCCTGAGGATAACCTGAAGCTTATTCCCCCATGGAACAAATTCTTTCATTCGTTTCATTCGTTTTTTGTTTTTTTTTAGATTGTCATTGGCAACGTACGTTATCTAGAGATGAACACAGCGTGCACTCATGTCACGCTGAACATAGCATTCAATATGCTCCAACATCTTTGGAGGCTTTCATTCGAAAAATCTAATTACCCAACCACCTCAAGAACAGAAGTGCTCCGATTGGAAATATTGAATTTCTATTTCTATTTATTTTTACTTTATGCATGTTCTCAGCTTCATAAAACCCTAACAGCCCGGGATAAACACCTCTTTGCTGAATGCCATATTGATGACCCCTATTTGCCCTAATTGAATTCCATGTTCGCCGATGCATGCTGGAGTGTAACAGACTCTCAAGTAGCACCTTGAGGGACGTGTGGTGTGATGGCATTGTGAGCCGCAAGATCTGGAGATTCAGCCGCAGAATAAATCTCCCGGGGCTTGCTGCCGTAGCGCGTGTGCGCGCATGCGTGTGTGTGTGTGTGTGTGTGTGTGTGCGTGTGTGTGTGTATGTGTGTGGGCGGACGTGGAAACTGGAAACGGAGACAAAAGCCTGTCGGGCGGAGGGGTGATGGTGGTGGGGGGAGGTGGGGGGTGGTTACACGGGATGTGATTGTGCCCAAATATGGCCCTGTTTCCTCTAGTTCCTCTGTTGCAGGGGTCAAAGGATATGAAAAGAAGAGGAAGGGTGAAGCGTAAATTAGAGCAATGGATGTAAGACGGTCGACTTCTCTGTAGCATAGCGGATAAGAATATCCTATTAAAAGATACCTGTTTCATATGAAGGATCAACAGACTGTGAACCTCTTAGACTGTGCACTGATATGCACTGATACTTGCAGATGGAAGCTCATGTAGGTTTATACAAAGCTGCGTGTTTGCACAAAATCTTTTGGCCATTTAATCTTAAAAACATTATTGCATTGCTGCTATTTTAAGACCCCCTCCCCCATTTCTAGTCAACAGTAATTATATCACACAGATGATATCCTATCTCTGGCTCCCTTGTCTCACACAGTCACACACACACACACACATACACACACACACACACACACACACACACATGCTTTGGTGGAGTTACAAACAAAGAGAAGACACTGCTACCATTGCATCATTATTTTCAGTTTTTGCTTGATCTGCTGAATTCACAAAGTGGTTTTCATCCTCACACCTGGCTCCGAATGAGCTCTGAGAGCTCTCCCTCTCTGTCTCTCTGTCTCTGTCTCTCTGTCTCTCTCTCTGTTGCACATCTTCTAAGAGGCTTTTGAAAGGGGAGGTGATGGATTTGTAGTTGGAGGAGGAAGAGGAGGACTGGGAGCCACCAGCCCACGCAAACGTGCCTGAGAGGGGAAAAAACGACATGCAAATGAGTCCAACGTTATTTCATCGGCCATTTCTCCCCCTCCTTCTGCAGATCAATCTCCTTGTTGGCCCCATATTTTAATATTATTATTCTATTTACATTTGTGGTGTTTTGTCCCAAACTCGTAGGGCAATGAACATCGGTAACAAACACCTGCGGCAACGTATGCAAACAGCGAGCAAACACCCTCCCTGCCTGTCATCTCCCGGCAGATGAAGCATCCCATTCGGGGGGGGGGATTCGGCGACGTCTGGCAATTTGAAACTGTTGCCGCCATGCGTGTCGCCAACTTGTTAATATAGTGCGCTCACGGTTCTTCGCACACACCGATGCACACAGACACCAGCGGCTCCCCCTGTGTCGTACATACACCGCGACTGCTGCATGCGCTGTCTCACATTGAACCTGAAGGGGGGGGGGGGGTTTAGAGACCTAAATTGTCTGGAATTTTCTCACTCCTGCAGCCTCCCACAGACTTCCTGGAACCTATCATTTTCTCTGCAGTGGAGGAATGGTGACGCGCAGCCGTGTCGCTAGTGCAGCTGAATTTTAAAAAGCTCCAGCGCGCCCACGCACCCCTCCACCACTACGGCAGCGATCATTTGCATAAACTTGCCGTGTGCGTGCATGCGTGTGCATGCGCGTGCGTGTGTCCGTGTCCGTGTAGCTCCCATGTCCTTGTTTATGATTCTTTTGCCTTATTTATATGCAAACACTTAATTATGGGTAAAGGTTTTAAAAAAACCCTGAAGAAGCAAAGGTTGTCGATCGCTTTCTGTTTGTCTGAGTTGTTTGTTCACAGGTAAAGCATGCGTGTATGATTTGTATAATTTCGATTTGTTTTATATTTATATACCATATTTATATAATGTTTTTTATATATACATATATGTTTGAGTTGTATACATTCATACATTTGTAATTCATATAATTCTCTCAGTTTATATTTTATGGTATGTGTGGATGTTTGTGAATGCTTAACGCATGCTAATGCTTGCTCCCATCACATCAACAACTTAATTGCTATTTATTCAGATTTCAGTCTGAATATAACTATGAGGTAATACAAAATGAGTCACCTAAGACAAACTTAAATTGCCTTTGGTAGAAAAAAAAAAAGTGCTCATGCTATTACTATATGTTGTATACATTCTCTACAAATGGCTGAGTGGGCGCTTTGCAGTTTCATATACGTCAGTAATTTTCGGTTTGCTGGTGTCAATCATGCCCTTAAAAGCTGAATAATCATGACTCCAGCTAGGAAGGACTTCCTCCTGAACTCCATCATCAGTACCCCTATTACAAGTTCCCTACAGTGTTCCTGATAATAAATGCCAAGTGTCTCATCAAGAGCTCAAAAACAAAACAAAACAATATAAATTGAACATTTCTATAGGCTACTTTTTTTTTTTTTCTGAAAGATGACCATCAGTGTTGTCATTATCACAGAATGGCTCTTTGCCCATATTGTGCTCTCTGGTGAGTCTCTAGTCCAGTGTGGCTCACTTGTCTTTAATAAGGTCAGAAGTCTTTTTTTAAAGGGCCGGTAGATCGATCTGTTGATTGCTATCCCAGTTTATTCAGGTTTAATCCGGTTGATGTGCCTGCCTTCATTTACATGCCCATGCTTCGGTGACCGTGAGACCCCGGGGTTATAATATTAGACGTGTATTTCTACCCACAGAGTGACAGACATGCAAGATGTTATGAGTCAAACTGAATCATTTTCACACATTTATATGCAGTTTTTTTTCCCTCTCTGAAATGGGTTAAAAATCCCTACCAACTAATTGGCACGACAGATTTCCCCATATCCAGAAGGCAGAGATTTGAAGATTGAAGTCATTATTAGCATTAGTAGTAGGCCTAGATACAGGCGATACGGTTTTTCAAAGGGTTCGCGATTTAGTTCAGTATAGTACTGAGAGCTGCATAATGCATCTAAAAAAGACACGATACACACTGGCTCCCACCTTCCAGCAGTGATTCATGTTCTGGTTCTGAATACTGGGGTCGCTACTAGGGCTTTGCTCATGTGTCTGTCCTAGACTCATCATCATCATCATCATCATCATCATCATCCAATCTGCTAGACAACAGGGCTGCTGGTTGCTCATAGTGTTTGTTTCCTTTAAACCCACCAGCCAATACAGTCTGGGATCTCTTCTGTTCAATGCAAGGCTCTTTTTTAACAATGCGTTTGTAGTGTTACTCTCTCTCTTCCTCTTTCTCTTTGTCTTTCTCTTTCTCTTTGTCTTTGTCTTTCTCTTTGTCTTTCTCTTTCTCTTTGTCTTTCTCTTTCTCTTACTCTTACTGTGTCTCTTACTCTTTGCTTTGAGCAACATATGTTGGTTGATGTAATGAATGTCTGGTATCTTGTTTGAGTGTCTCCGACGTGTTTAACTTATGGTAGTTGAGCGGGCCCACTCATAGCTGCAGGAAAGTAACGCTTCCAATTGCGAGACTCACTTCCTCATTATAAGGTCTGAAGTCTTCAGCGGCGCAAGGCATTTGCATGTCTGGGCAAGGTGTATATATAGCTTTAAGGATTCTTTGCTGAAAATGTAGTCAAGAAGAAAGTCTTCCCTCCCCAGACCCCATGTGATGTCTTCCCCCCACACCCCCCTCCCCTCCCCGCCCCCCAATAAAAGTAATTATTTTTGAATCAGGATGCGCGTTTGGATTCAATATCATCCATCCTAATTGAATTAAAGGAGGAAGGCAAACACACCACGTAATTAAGGAAGTGTGCTGAACTTTTTTCTTTCTAACTATTTAATCACATGGTACTTGATGAATTGTGTGGCAGCGATATATTTATTTCACCGTCTTCCCCTTCTTATCGTATATTGATCAATCCATTGATTGTAAAGTTTGCTCTGAGTAGTTCAAGTGTTGCCAAAACTACAAAGTACCAAAGTACTACAAAAGTACCTTTGCTCGTTTATGCCTTCATGACGCACAAGGAAGAGAGATAAGGAAGGTCCATACACACGTATACACATACACATGTACAATCACACATAAAAAACAGATGTCCACACACACACACACACACACACACACACACACACACTCAGGAATCCAAACATGCAGATCCGGTTTTTCTTCATATGTCCCTTCCAGCGGCCATCAAGATAAAGTTAAGAGGAAGTGTATTGCGTTACAGAGGGGGTGCTAGGACACTAACAAGAGGCACTCTGTTACCTGCCCGCTGGGCTGAAACCCTATAGGAGAGACCCAGAAACCACCGCCACTGCCACCACCACCACCACCACCACCACCACCTCCACCAAACAAGCCATGCTTACCCATAATCCAATCCGTCTTGCTTTTTGTGGACTCCACTGACCGCTCCCGCATAATGAATTAGCAGGTGCGCGGCTGGTGTCTGACCAGTCAATGATAGCCCTCGAACCGCCTCTTGCTGAACAGAAGGAGCACGCAGCAACAAAACAAAGGGTCCTGCCTGTCTCCATGTTTGAGCAGCAGACTGGGGATCAAACCAGCGTACTACAGACGGACCTCGACGACCAGGATATATGAAGACTTTCGTAGTGTTAACACTGAGAGAAGTGGGATTACTTCTTCATGGAAAGCCCGAGGATGTGATTGAAAAACAAAGTGAATAGTTTGATATGAGACACATCCTCTTAGTGCTCGAGTCGTTGGGCTATGAATTTGAATGGCTGTATTTGTAATCCTTCTGAGGCTAATCACCAGGCAGCAACCCAACAGTATAATGTTACTGTGCTTTGGAAGGCGGTCGAAGCGGGACAACTTACTTGGAGGAGAGAAGGACCGTTTGCTTGATGAACCTCAGACCATTCAAAACCCTTACTACCTAGATGCAGGTAAATGCAAAGTTGTGTGTGTGTGCGTGTGCGTTTGTGACAAACTCACTCATTGTAAGTAATTTTATTTGTCACAGTGTTAAGGTTAAGATTATAGCTTGGCAACTAACACTTAGATGTTACTTGGCTAATAATCCGTTCCAAAATAATACGGTATTATACATTATATCACTGGTGGTTTCGGTATTTCGACCTGTCATGTTAAATAACTTGTGGTGCATAACACACGTATACCATTGAGATTTCTCCGGGTCCCATTTGTGTATCCGAGTCTGACAGAACCTGTTCCACGGCAATGCGTCAGACTGTTGCCTTGGATGCCTTGAAGGACTTTTATCTTATTTACACACCCGTGAGTGAGTCTGATAATAGGCACAATGGAATTTGAAAAGACAAGGATCTCATGTAATGCCAAGAGGTATGTGTAGTAGTATTGGAAAGGTGTAGCTCTTTGCAACAAAACACCAAACACATCTCAGTTCGAGGGATGAACCCCCCCTCACCACAGTTGACATCATGTTCATGCATCGTCTTATTGTCGACCACAAGGGGGCATATGTGTTAGCCTGAGCTGCAGTGACTTGCACTGCAGACATTGTTGAATGATGTCCACTTTCAACATGATTCAGCTGTGTACTGCTTCAGGTACCCTGGCATGGCTGCAGCTACAGTCATTAACCTTTAACCAGAAATAACCAATATCCTGATAGTACATTTAAAGGAGGGATGCAGATGCACATAGACATCATTTGTTCTTATAGAATTGACCTTTTGAGATCAATTGACAAATCGACCTCTTCAAATCTGTTTCAGTGTGCCAGAAGTATTTCTTCTATCATTATTTGCGAAAACAATATATATTTGCATGGAAAAAGATGATTCATTATACATAGAGTGTAAAATAAGTAACCTTAGTATGAATACATTTAACAGTATAAATAAAAACTCTCTTGGTGTATACAGTAGACAGCATATCCAGTCGCCCCTACAACTCTAGTATCCATTTTTGCGGATGAAAGTTGTGACCTAAACATTTAAGCCTTATCGTTTAATCTGTTTAATCTGGTGAAAGGAAATCCTTTTCTTCTTTCGTCCTCAATCCGAGTCACTAAACTCGCCTCTGTGCTACCAATGTGGTCTGCTTTGCTTTTGCACGGCCATGTTGTTATTTGAAGTCCTTTCCAACCCCACCATCTCAGTGCCACAGACCCCGGTCCCTTCCTCCACCAGGCATGGGGACTGGTGGAACGATTTGTTTTTTTTCCCCCCCTTCTGTTGTTAATCTATCCACACCAACGTCATGGTCCACAAGGCCAGCAGTCGATGGGAGGAGGTCTTGACTTTTGCGAGTTGAGGAATCCAGTCCACATCTCTGGTCTATTTGGTCAGGATCCTAGCTTTCTATTACAGCAGTAGATGATCAACTCACTCTTCCTCTTAATCCCCATGTGTGCCAGAGTTGTGTGTGTACTTGCCTGTGTGTGTGTGTGTGTGTGTGTGTGGGGGGGGGGGGGGGGGGGGGCTGCTCGTCTGGTTGCTCTGGAGACATCCAAGTGGGCGTGTCTAATTCCCGTGGGATCCGTTTCTTGTTTTCCGTCCATCCCGGGAGTTTGGAAGGCAAGCTGAAAGTTCAAACAGAGACACGGCACTACTCTGGTGTGCATGTAGGAGAGCGCAGATTAAAGGGGTTTGTCTGCGCTGCAGAGCAACTCGGACTGTTCACAACTCAACTTCAGCTTAAGGGGAAGAAGAATGAATTGTTTTTTTTTTATGTTGCAACCCTTAAATATCTATTTGCAGGAATGGCTTTGTCTGTGGTGAAGCAAGTACAGCCCAAAACTGTTTCTTTTTTTTTTCTTCCTTTTTTTCCTGCATGTGTGGGGAAAGTAGTGGAACATGTTAGATGGAGAGAAACACGCTAGTTCGATGCCTGCGTGGGTCTGCAAAGTAATGAAATCAAGATTTGCAGGTGCCAAGGCTTTGCTGCGACTTGTTTGAAGTTTCGTTTTTCTTTTTTTCTTCTATGTCAAAGGTGAAGGATTATGCGTTGTGTTGGAATTCAGCCTGGAAACGAAAGGGCTCCATTAAATAAAGACCCAAAACAGCAAGAAAACCAGACAAAACCGAAGACGCATTTGCACTCTGCGTGTGTATGTGTTTTGTGGACGTCTGACTACCTGTGAACGAATGAATGAATGAAATGCAATGCTGTTGTTTAGCAGCCAAACAGTGGACGCTATCACCAGGGGTCAATCTTTTGGGCAACCACAACAACAACAACAGCAGCAGCAGCAACAGCAGGACAAAACGTCGGTGTACCACATCTCGGTCATCTTGAACGGGGAGCAGGGAGATGAGCTAGTGTCTGGGCGAGACATGGGCCGGGTCACCCACACCCTGGTGGAGGACTGCCAGCTCCTACGGGGCGAGATGCGTTGTGGAGCGATGCCAGTGGACGAGAGCCTGGGGCTGGGCAGGGCACGGCAGGAGCTCGGCAGGTGGCCCTCCCTGAGCCGCACAGGCAGAGCCGCCAGGAGGCAGAGGGAGGAGGTGGTAATGGAGGAGAATGAGGAGGAGGTGGAGGAAGAGGGGGAAAAAATGAAGAAAGACCGGTTTCACGATCAGCCCTCCAAAAGCCCCACTGACTCCTCATTATTGGACAGGAACGTGGAAGAGGCAGCCGAGACAGAGACCCGGGGTTCCCCAGGAGGAAGGCACGCTGTTTGGGGTCGAGCGTTGAGCGCCGTCACTACCCGCGCTGAGGAGCACAGCGATGCAGACGTGGTGTCGGGACACAGCTCCTTGCCCAGGGCCGTGCTGCGGAGGCCTCGCCCGGACCAGGGCCATCCAGTGGGGAGGAGATCGCTGAGCATGTATGGAGAGTTCTTCAGACCGAAACGAGGCTCCCAGTCGGCAGAGGAGGAACCGCTCCGCAGGCCGAGGAGCGTGTGCATGCTGACAGGCACAGTGACGCCCTCACAGGAGGCAAGACCCCAGCTGGGAGTGGGCGTTGCAGAAGACACCGTGCTGTACAGGAGCAGGAAGGCCGAGTTGAGGGCCGTGGATGGCCTTAAGCATCTCGGGCCTTATCGGCCCCTCGTGGCGACCGAGCCCGCGGCTCCCAGAGTGCGGCAGCGGGGCTGGAGGCCCCGGCCCGTCAGCATGACGGTGCTGGAGCTGAAGAAGAAGAGCTCCGAGGACGAGCTGGGCCACCACACCACCGCAGCAGATGCAGATGGGGGAGGTTTCTTCAACTTTCGCTGGAGGCTGTTTGGCAGGGCATCATCTCAAGACACGGACAGGGACAGCAACGACAACAAAGATTCTAGCTCGCCACACAGGTCTAGTAAAATGGAGGTTCCCAAAAAGACACTGGGCTCGCTACGCCGCAGCCTCAGCCTGCGGATCCGCAGGAACAACAGACCCAAGGAGAGCGCGGTCGCGGGGTCACTCATCCCGTCTTCCCGCCCCGCGGTGGTGGAGGAGACGCCGATGACCCCCTCTCGACCCTTCTCATACCTAACCGGGAGGACCCTGCCACCCAGCCCCAACCAGAGAGATGACTCGAGCATGCAGTACTTCCAGTACCACAGCCAGGGGAAGGTCAAGGTGATGGAGGTGCCCCTCTATCCGGCCAAGCTATCCAGCAAGCCGGCTCAGGAAGAGCAGACCAGCTTATGGCAGCTCATAGCCAACCGTTTCAGGAGGAAAGAGCAGCCGCTCGGCGTCACACCCCGTGAACCCCAACGGTCCCCGAGCAAAGACACTAGCCAATACCCCCCAGTTGTGAATAAAAGTCCCCCAGTTACCATAGAGATGCTGGCCGGCATAAACATCAGCAAAAGTCAAGGTAAAGCCTGATTGATTTATTTGTTATGTATCCATAGCCAACTTAACTTAACTTCTCCCAGAATATATGTTTATATAAAAAAACACACACAAACACTTTTGGTCACCGAATGCATGAATAACATTAGATTTAGATAGTAATTTTTGTCAGAAGTGGCAGAGAAGGGTGCAAAAGAAAGCGATTCATTAAGAGACTGTTAAGAGTCTTGTTCCGGAGCTGCCATTTCATAATTTGTTGAACTACAGTTGTATTTGTGTTACACAAGAGGAGGGTGCCTTTATAATAATGGTGTCTACTGGCCTGGTACAGACACTGCTTGAAGCTTAAGCGCTGACAGCATGCCGCTGTTCTGCGGACCTTTTGGGCCGCCTAGCAGACTTAAATTATGAGGACTAATGCATAGTGATGAAGAAGGGAGGGGAGGACGGTGACAGTATAAGCACTGTGGTTAAATCGCTGCTATATGCCTGACAGTGCAGCGTGTTGGCTCAATGTATGCAGAGAGGGGCTAATGCACTAACCTGGATTAAAATCTACGCTCTACTTTTTAAATTGTACTTTTAACAAGGCGACGTGAAGTGCGGGCACATCAACGTCCATTTTCGTTAAGTAGACGTCAAAAATAGTTATGGCTATGTTTCATCTCCCCTCCCCTCTATCTCAGCTGTGTTCTATTTGTATTCTCACAAGACATGTTACCAAGGACACCAATTCTGTGTGGTGCATTGTTAAGTGAGTGTGTGTGTGCCTTAACTGATATATCCCTGTGTTATCCACTGCACAGTTACTCAGTCAGGCATTAGGAATGTAGGTGTGCCAATGAAGCCGATTGAAGCTAAGTGTTCAATGGCCTGGGCGGGTCTTTTTACGCCTGTCGCAACCTGCCCTGAGACTCCTTCCACACAGCTCTGAAATTAGAGACAGAAAGCTTAAAGTGGCCCAGCTTACCTTCCGAGCATCCGATCGAAAACACACACACACACACACACACACACACACGATGAAGTCATGGCAAAGTCAGTAGTACTTAGACTTTGTCTTTCTCAACTCTTTATTTATGAGCATGGCTCACTCTTCGGTTACTTTTAGGGGGGCTTGGTTAGGACAATCCCTCTCGCTCTCTCTCGCTCCCTCCCGTAACCCTGACATGAGGTGTTGACTCTGATGCACCCCCACCCCCACCTGTGGATGAACAAAGCCATTCTTGTGAGGCTTGTGGCTCCATGGAGGATCAGTCAACCATGTGGTCGGAGCAGGCTAACTCCGAGCCTCGTTTTGGTGAGAGAGTCAGCAGTAGCTAGGCGTGGGGGTGGTGTCATCATCTTAATGGATAGATCATGATGGTGAGTCTTATTATATTGTGGGTGGTTTACTTTTAATCCGTAAGAAGGCAAAAGTGTGAGGTTAGGTTTCACAGGTGAATAATTATTTATATCTCATCTGACATAAAGTGTTTATATTTAGGGGTAGATTTCCAAATGTCCAAAAAAACAAACACAAAGTGACTGAAATGGCATTTCTCGCACACAAAATCCACATTGTTAAGATGATTTTGCTTAAAAGGGACCTTATCTGGTCTCTTTCTTTTTCTGTATTTTAGAAATGTTAAAGAAATATTTTAGAAAAGGTTAGGACTCAAGTGTGTGGAGGAGCATTTTGTCAGCAGGGTGCTCATGCGAGAGTGACACACAGTCCCCACTGATTAGGGTTCATCGTCATGACAAACTGACATTTCTAAACAAAATTGGGACAGCAATTGCCTGGTGATAAGGCCACCTGCTACCAGAGAAATGGTGAGATGGCAAAATGTCAAAAGTCAATATTTTGAGTGAGTCACATTTTGGGCATCAGGGAGGCAGGGGGAGAAGTTTATTTTTTTATAATTAAATCAGATTTATGTAAGTCTCTGTCACTGGCACATCTCCGCCAGGGTAAGGTTAGTATCTCCTCTGAATCACTGGAGACTTGTACTGCAGTGGAGTGAGAGCAGCAGTAAACTGCCACTGTTTCTCCTCTCTGGAGAAATAATTAGGTTTTTGAGTCTTGCAACTTTTGTAAGAAAGATTTGCAATCGAAAGTTTGGGAGATAATACTGCTTGGATTTTGCAGGCCTACCATGTCCTAGCAGAATGGAGTTGATGGTGATGTTACTTTTTCTGACTAAATTCAATGCTAAATCATTTTTGTTTACACATACACATTGTCTTGGTTAGTGCAACATTTTTCCTAATACTGCCATTTTTTCTTTGTTAAATCGGCAAATGTGGTCCATTAACGGTATAAAGGGAAACGCAAGACCCCAGAGGCTAATCTCATGTCCAAGAGAATTATCAACAGGTTGTTCACATTTATTCCCCAAGGAAGCAATCAATGCTTCTTTGCTGGAAACAGCTAATCATTAGGGCTTAGTCAGGGAGGCGTCCATATAGATTTACACTAATTTGGTAACTGCTGATCATTGTGTCACTTATCTCTTCAGACAGAAATTACCATTTTCTGTTTTGGGAGTTTAGCGTAGCAACTTTTTCATGGCTTTATGTGTATAGGATTAAGTCTTGTATTGTGTTGTAGAGCAGTAGGCTACATGAGCTAGAGATGATTTAGGCCAATTATGTAAATAGGTGCACTGTCTGTCATATAAATATAATCCTATTCAGACAAGAGAATGTCGTTTTTGGAAGTAAGTGGTGCGGTTTGCAAATGAGGGATGTAAAAATACTTATTGCTGGCTAAATTCTCCCTCTATCATTTTTGAATGGTTGGAAAGCACGGTCGGAAAAGCATGGTCCGAATTAGAAAGGCGGTGGAGACCTCAAGGTTGTCCTCTATCATTCCCGAAAAACCACGGCACATTCACATGTGTGCATACAAGCGGCGCATGCACAGACACGTGCAAGCACACACACACTCACACACACACATGCACGCTGCACCACAGAGTTCTGCTCTCACTGCATTTTTTTCCTCCCCCCCCCCCCTTACCCTCCATGAGAAAAAAATGAAAGCAAGGGATTGTGCTTCAGTACGGCCGCCATTGAATTATTGTTATTCAAACAGACATGTGCAGTCGCCCGAGAAACATGACAAACAAGCCGGCTTCATAGATTTCTTTTTTCCTCTCCCCACTCGCGACAAAGACAAAGACCCCGGTGTCTCCTGTGAGCGTGGCTGAAGGACTGTGTGGTTTTCACAGGCATTTCAGGGCCTCGGCTCTTTTTTTTCGGGGCGGTTCGTAGTTAGAGAATGATGTCAGATGAAAGGGCATGAACTCAATTAGGCCGTTGTAGCGCAGACCTGGGCTGGGTGGAAGTGTGTTCCACTCCAAGTATGGCACTCATCATCATCATACCGTTCACCATAGTACAGTGGGTTGCGAGTGGGTTGCGAGTGGCCTGCACGATGCAAGTCCAGGCAAGCTCTTTTCCGAAGCGCTCTCATTGAGTAATGGGACGATAACATGTGTCTCACGGGTTATGGGCTAGTTTTATGGGCTCGCGAGGAAACCTCACTTTTGGACGCCGTGAGGTTTTTCCCCTTTTTACTTTTCCCCTTTTTTCTTTTTTTTTTGTTCCAAGTTGTAAAAAAGATAAATACAAAAACAGCAAACGGGTGTCATTATGGTCAATAATAAAATACAAATGTGTTTCAAAGTGACAGTGCACTCAGCACTGTGAACAAAGACCCAGTTGTGTGATAGTGCCCCTAGATGCCACGGTGTATACCCATGGAGCCGGTCTGCTGACGTCCCTCTCTGATGTTATAAGAGGCACTACCGACATTAGGAAAATATTATCTGAATCTCAGCCCTCCTTTTCCCCATGTGCTTTGTTCAAATCTTAGTTTGAATATCGTTTTTATCTATTCATTATCTAACGTAGCTTGTC
>JAOPHQ010003885.1:0-15000 GCA_030340625.1 Merluccius polli
GCTGGGGTAATGGTGTGACTGTCGGGGGGGGTGCTGTCGTCTCAGTGTAGGCCGCCTATGTGTGTGCTTTGCTGGGGTGAGTGTGTGACTGTCTGGGGGTGGGAGGGGTGCTGTCGTCAGAGTGGAGGCCGCCTGTGTGTGTGTGCTTTGCTGGGGTAATGGTGTGACTGTCGGGGGGGGGGGTGCTGTCATCTCAGTGTAGGCCGCCTATGTGTGTGCTTTAATGGCCTAAGTGTGTGACTGTCTGGGGGTGGGAGGGGTGCTGAACTCAGAGTGGAGGCCGCCTGTGTGTGTGTGCTTTGCTGGGGTGAGTGTGTGACTGTCTGGGGGTGGGAGGGGTGCTGTCCACAGAGTGTAGGCCGCCTATGTGTGTGCTTTGCTGGGCTAAGTGTAGGTCGCCTATGTGTGTGTGTGTCTGCATTGCTGGGCTAAGTGTGTGACTGTCGGGGGGTGTGGGAGGGTGCTGTCCACAGAGTGTAGGCCGCCTATGTGTGTGTGCTTTGCTCGGGTGAGTGTGTGACTGTCTGGGGGGTGGGAGGGGTGCTGTCGTCAGAGTGGAGGCCGCCTGTGTGTGTGTGCTTTGCTGGGGTAATGGTGTGACTGTCGGGGGGGGTGCTGTCATCTCAGTGTAGGCCGCCTATGTGTGTGCTTTGCTGGCCTAAGTGTGTGACTGTCTGGGGGTGGGAGGGGTGCTGAACTCAGAGTGGAGGCCGCCTGTGTGTGTGCTTTGCTGGGGTGAGTGTGTGACTGTCTGGGGGGTGGGAGGGGTGCTGTCGTCAGAGTGGAGGCCGCCTGTGTGTGTGTGCTTTGCTGGGGTAATGGTGTGACTGTCGGGGGGGTGCTGTCATCTCAGTGTAGGCCGCCTATGTGTGTGCTTTGCTGGGCTAAGTGTAGGCAGCCTATGTGTGTTTGTGTATTGCTGGGGGTAAGTGTAGGTAGCCTATGTGTGGGTCTGCTTTGCTGGGGGTCAGCGAAGGCCGCCTATGGGTGACCTTTGCTGGGCTAAGTGTAGGTCGCCTATGTGTGTGTGTGTCTGCATTGCTGGGCTAAGTGTGTGACTGTCGGGGGGTGTGGGAGGGTGCTGTCCACAGAGTGTAGGCCGCCTATGTGTGTGTGCTTTGCTCGGGTGAGTGTGTGACTGTCTGGGGTGTGGGAGGGTGCTGTCCACAGAGTGTAGGCCGCCTATGTGTGTGTGCGTTGCTGGGCTAAGTGTGTGACTGTCTGGGGGTGGGAGGGGTGCTGTCGTCAGAGTGGAGGCCGCCTGTGTGTGTGCGCTTCGCTGGGGTGAGTGTGTGACTCTCTGGGGGGGTGGGAGGGGTGCTGTCGTCAGAGTGGAGGCCGCCTATGTGTGTGCTTTGCTGGGCTAAGTGTAGGCAGCCTATGTGTGGGTCTGCTTTGCTGGGGGTCAGCGAAGGCCGCCTATGGGTGACCTTTGCTGGGCTAAGTGTAGGTCGCCTATGTGTGTGTGTCTGCATTGCTGGGCTAAGTGTGTGACTGTCGGGGGGTGTGGGAGGGTGCTGTCCACAGAGTGTAGGCCGCCTATGTGTGTGTGCTTTGCTCGGGTGAGTGTGTGACTGTCTGGGGGGTGGGAGGGGTGCTGTCGTCAGAGTGGAGGCCGCCTGTGTGTGTGTGCTTTGCTGGGGTAATGGTGTGACTGTCGGGGGGGGTGCTGTCATCTCAGTGTAGGCCGCCTATGTGTGTGCTTTGCTGGCCTAAGTGTGTGACTGTCTGGGGGTGGGAGGGGTGCTGAACTCAGAGTGGAGGCCGCCTGTGTGTGTGCTTTGCTGGGGTGAGTGTGTGACTGTCTGGGGGGTGGGAGGGGTGCTGTCGTCAGAGTGGAGGCCGCCTGTGTGTGTGTGCTTTGCTGGGGTAATGGTGTGACTGTCGGGGGGGGGGGGTGCTGTCATCTCAGTGTAGGCCGCCTATGTGTGTGCTTTGCTGGGCTAAGTGTAGGCAGCCTATGTGTGTTTGTGTATTGCTGGGGGTAAGTGTAGGTAGCCTATGTGTGGGTCTGCTTTGCTGGGGGTCAGCGAAGGCCGCCTATGGGTGACCTTTGCTGGGCTAAGTGTAGGTCGCCTATGTGTGTGTGTGTCTGCATTGCTGGGCTAAGTGTGTGACTGTCGGGGGGTGTGGGAGGGTGCTGTCCACAGAGTGTAGGCCGCCTATGTGTGTGTGCTTTGCTCGGGTGAGTGTGTGACTGTCTGGGGTGTGGGAGGGTGCTGTCCACAGAGTGTAGGCCGCCTATGTGTGTGTGCGTTGCTGGGCTAAGTGTGTGACTGTCTGGGGGTGGGAGGGGTGCTGTCGTCAGAGTGGAGGCCGCCTGTGTGTGTGCGCTTCGCTGGGGTGAGTGTGTGACTCTCTGGGGGGGTGGGAGGGGTGCTGTCGTCAGAGTGGAGGCCGCCTATGTGTGTGCTTTGCTGGGCTAAGTGTAGGCAGCCTATGTGTGGGTCTGCTTTGCTGGGGGTCAGCGAAGGCCGCCTATGGGTGACCTTTGCTGGGCTAAGTGTAGGTCGCCTATGTGTGTGTGTCTGCATTGCTGGGCTAAGTGTGTGACTGTCGGGGGGTGTGGGAGGGTGCTGTCCACAGAGTGTAGGCCGCCTATGTGTGTGTGCTTTGCTCGGGTGAGTGTGTGACTGTCTGGGGGGTGGGAGGGGTGCTGTCGTCAGAGTGGAGGCCGCCTGTGTGTGTGTGCTTTGCTGGGGTAATGGTGTGACTGTCGGGGGGGGTGCTGTCATCTCAGTGTAGGCCGCCTGTGTGTGTGCTTTGCTGGTCTAAGTGTGTGACTGTCTGGGGGTGGGAGGGGTGCTGAACTCAGAGTGGAGGCCGCCTGTGTGTGTGTGCGTTGCTGGGCTAAGTGTGTGACTGTCTGGGGGGTGGGAGGGTGCTGTCCTCATAGTGTGGGCCGCCTGTGGGTGTGCTTTGCTGGGGTGAGTCTGGGGGGTGGGAGGGTGCTGTCCTCTGTCGGGGGGGGTGCTGAACTCACAGTGTGGGCCGCCTGTGTGTGTGCTTTGCTGGGCCAAGTGTGTGACTGTCGGGGGGGTGCTGAACTCACAGTGTGGGCCGCCTGTGTGTGTGTGCTTTGCTGGGGTAATGGTGTGACTGTCTGGGGGGGTGGGAGGGTGCTGTCCTCAGACTGTAGGCCGCCTGTGTGTGTGTGCGTTGCTGGGCTAAGTGTGTGACTGTCTGGGGTTGGGAGGGGTGCTGTCCACAGAGTGAGGGCCGCCTATGTGTGTGTGCTTTGCTGGGCTAAGTGTGTGACTGTCGGGGGGGTGCTGAACTCACAGTGTGGGCCGCCTGTGTGTGTGCTTTGCTGGGGTGAGTCTGGGGGGTGGGAGGGTGCTGTCCTCTGTCGGGGGGGTGCTGAACTCACAGTGTGGGCCGCCTGTGTGTGTGCTTTGCTGGGCCAAGTGTGTGACTGTCGGGGGGGTGCTGAACTCACAGTGTGGGCCGCCTGTGTGTGTGTGCTTTGCTGGGCTAAGTGTGTGACTGTCTGGGGTTGGGAGGGGTGCTGTCCACAGAGTGAGGGCCGCCTATGTGTGTGTGCTTTGCTGGGCTAAGTGTGTGACTGTCGGGGGGTGGGAGGGGTGCTGTCCACAGAGTGTAGGCCGCCTGTGTGTGTGTGCGTTGCTGGGCTAAGTGTGTGACTGTCTGGGGTTGGGAGGGGTGCTGTCCACAGAGTGAGGGCCGCCTATGTGTGTGTGCTTTGCTGGGCTAAGTGTGTGACTGTCGGGGGGTGGGAGGGGTGCTGTCCACAGAGTGTAGGCCGCCTGTGTGTGTGTGCGTTGCTGGGCTAAGTGTGTGACTGTCTGGGGTTGGGAGGGGTGCTGTCGTCAGAGTGTGGGCCGCCTGTGTGTGTGCTTTGCTGGGCTAAGTGTGTGACTGTCTGGGGGTGGGAGGGGTGCTGTCCACAGAGTGTAGGCCGCCTATGTGTGTGCTTTGCTGGGCTAAGTGTAGGCAGCCTATGTGTGTTTGTGCATTGCTGGGGGTAAGTGTAGGTAGCCTATGTGTGTGCTTTAATGGCCTAAGTGTGTGACTGTCTGGGGGTGGGAGGGGTGCTGTCGTCAGAGTGGAGGCCGCCTATGTGTGTGCTTTGCTGGGCTAAGTGTAGGCAGCCTATGTGTGTTTGTGTATTGCTGGGGGTAAGTGTAGGTAGCCTATGTGTGTGCTTTAATGGCCTAAGTGTGTGACTGTCTGGGGGGTGGGAGGGGTGCTGTCGTCAGAGTGGAGGCCGCCTGTGTGTGTGCTTTGCTGGGCTAAGTGTAGGCAGCCTATGTGTGTTTGTGTATTGCTGGGGGTAAGTGTAGGTAGCCTATGTGTGGGTCTGCTTTGCTGGGGGTCAGCGAAGGCCGCCTATGTGTGTGCTTTGCTGGGCTAAGTGTAGGCAGCCTATGTGTGTTTGTGTATTGCTGGGGGTAAGTGTAGGTAGCCTATGTGTGGGTCTGCTTTGCTGGGGGTCAGCGAAGGCCGCCTATGTGTGTGCTTTGCTGGGCTAAGTGTAGGCAGCCTATGTGTGTTTGTGTATTGCTGGGGGTAAGTGTAGGTAGCCTATGTGTGTGCTTTAATGGCCTAAGTGTGTGACTGTCTGGGGGTGGGAGGGGTGCTGAACTCAGAGTGGAGGCCGCCTGTGTGTGTGTGCTTTGCTGGGGTGAGTGTGTGACTGTCTGGGGGTGGGAGGGGTGCTGTCCTCAGACTGTAGGCCGCCTGTGTGTGTGTGCGTTGCTGGGCTAAGTGTGTGACTGTCTGGGGGTGGGAGGGGTGCTGTCCACAGAGTGTAGGCCGCCTATGTGTGTGTGCGTTGCTGGGCTAAGTGTGTGACTGTCTGGGGGTGGGAGGGGTGCTGTCCACAGAGTGTAGGCCGCCTATGTGTGTGTGCTTTGCTGGGGTAATGGTGTGACTGTCGGGGGGGGGGGGTGCTGTCATCTCAGTGTAGGCCGCCTATGTGTGTGCTTTAATGGCCTAAGTGTGTGACTGTCTGGGGGTGGGAGGGGTGCTGTCGTCAGAGTGGAGGCCGCCTGTGTGTGTGTGCTTTGCTGGGGTAATGGTGTGACTGTCTGGGGGGTGGGAGGGGTGCTGTCGTCAGAGTGGAGGCCGCCTGTGTGTGTGCGCTTCGCTGGGGTGAGTGTGTGACTCTCTGGGGGGGTGGGAGGGGTGCTGTCGTCAGAGAGGAGGCCGCCTATGTGTGTGCTTTGCTGGGCTAAGTGTAGGTAGCCTATGTGTGGGTCTGCTTTGCTGGGGGTCAGCGAAGGCCGCCTATGGTTGACCTTTGCTGGGGTAAGTGTAGGTCGCCCATGTGTGTGTGCATTGCTGGGTCTAAGTGTAGGCAGCCTATGTGTGTCTGTGTATTGCTGGGGGTAAGTCTAGGTAGCCTATGTGTGGGTCTGCTTTGCTGGGGGTCAGCGAAGGCCGCCTATGGGTGACCTTTGCTGGGCTAAGTGTAGGTCGCCTATGTGTGTGTGTCTGCATTGCTGGGCTAAGTGTGTGACTGTCGGGGGGGTGTGGGAGGGTGCTGTCCACAGAGTGTAGGCCGCCTATGTGTGTGTGCTTTGCTCGGGTGAGTGTGTGACTGTCTGGGGGGTGGGAGGGGTGCTGTCGTCAGAGTGGAGGCCGCCTGTGTGTGTGTGCTTTGCTGGGGTAATGGTGTGACTGTCGGGGGGGTGCTGAACTCAGAGTGGAGGCCGCCTGTGTGTGTGCTTTGCTGGGCTAAGTGTAGGCAGCCTATGTGTGTTTGTGTATTGCTGGGGGTAAGTGTAGGTAGCCTATGTGTGGGTCTGCTTTGCTGGGGGTCAGCGAAGGCCGCCTATGGGTGACCTTTGCTGGGCTAAGTGTAGGTCGCCTATGTGTGTGTGTCTGCATTGCTGGGGTAATGGTGTGACTGTCGGGGGGTGTGGGAGGGTGCTGTCCACAGAGTGTAGGCCGCCTATGTGTGTGTGCTTTGCTCGGGTGAGTGTGTGACTGTCTGGGGGTGGGAGGGGTGCTGAACTCAGAGTGTAGGCCGCCTGTGTGTGTGTGTGCGTTGCTGGGCTAAGTGTGTGACTGTCTGGGGGTGGGAGGGGTGCTGTCCACAGAGTGTAGGCCGCCTATGTGTGTGTGCTTTGCTGGGGTAATGGTGTGACTGTCGGGGGGGGGGGGTGCTGTCATCTCAGTGTAGGCCGCCTATGTGTGTGCTTTAATGGCCTAAGTGTGTGACTGTCTGGGGGTGGGAGGGGTGCTGTCGTCAGAGTGGAGGCCGCCTGTGTGTGTGTGCTTTGCTGGGGTAATGGTGTGACTGTCTGGGGGGTGGGAGGGGTGCTGTCGTCAGAGTGGAGGCCGCCTATGTGTGTGCTTTGCTGGGCTAAGTGTAGGCAGCCTATGTGTGTTTGTGTATTGCTGGGGGTAAGTGTAGGTAGCCTATGTGTGGGTCTGCTTTGCTGGGGGTCAGCGAAGGCCGCCTATGGCTGACCTTTGCTGGGCTAAGTGTAGGTCGCCTATGTGTGTGTGTGTCTGCATTGCTGGGCTAAGTGTGTGACTGTCTGGGGGTGGGAGGGGTGCTGAACTCAGAGTGGAGGCCGCCTGTGTGTGTGTGCTTTGCTGGGCTAATGGTTTGACTGTCTGGGGGGTGGGAGGGGTGCTGTCCACAGAGTGTAGGCCGCCTGTGTGTGTGCTCTGCTGGGGTAATGGTGTGACTGTCGGGGGGGTGGGAGGGGTGCTGTCCACAGAGTGTAGGCCGCCTACGTGTGTGTGCTTTGCTGGGCTAAGTGTGTGACTGTCTGGGGGTGGGAGGGGTGCTGAACTCAGAGTGTAGGCCGCCTATGTGTGTGTGCTTTGCTGGGGTGAGTGTGTGACTGTCTGGGGGTGGGAGGGGTGCTGTCCTCAGACTGTAGGCCGCCTGTGTGTGTGTGCGTTGCTGGGATAAGTGTGTGACTGTCTGGGGGTGGGAGGGGTGCTGTCCACAGAGTGTAGGCCGCCTATGTGTGTGTGCTTTGCTGGGCTAAGTGTGTGACTGTCTGGGGGTGGGAGGGGTGCTGAACTCAGAGTGGAGGCCGCCTGTGTGTGTGTGCTTTGCTGGGCTAAGTGTGTGACTGTCTGGGGGGTGGGAGGGGTGCTGTCGTCAGAGTGTGGGCCGCCTGTGTGTGTGTGCTTTGCTGGGCTAAGTGTGTGACTGTCTGGGGGTGGGAGGGGTGCTGTCCACAGAGTGTAGGCCGCCTGTGTGTGTGCTCTGCTGGGGTAATGGTGTGACTGTCGGGGGGGTGGGAGGGGTGCTGTCCACAGAGTGTAGGCCGCCTATGTGTGTGCTTTGCTGGGCTAAGTGTAGGCAGCCTATGTGTGTGCTTTAATGGCCTAAGTGTGTGACTGTCTGGGGGTGGGAGGGGTGCTGAACTCAGAGTGGAGGCCGCCTGTGTGTGTGTGCTTTGCTGGGGTGAGTGTGTGACTGTCTGGGGGTGGGAGGGGTGCTGTCCTCAGACTGTAGGCCGCCTGTGTGTGTGTGCGTTGCTGGGCTAAGTGTGTGACTGTCTGGGGGTGGGAGGGGTGCTGTCCACAGAGTGTAGGCCGCCTATGTGTGTGTGCTTTGCTGGGCTAAGTGTAGGCAGCCTATGTGTGTTTGTGTATTGCTGGGGGTAAGTGTAGGTAGCCTATGTGTGGGTCTGCTTTGCTGGGGGTCAGCGAAGGCCGCCTATGGGTGACCTTTGCTGGGCTAAGTGTAGGTCGCCTATGTGTGTGTGTCTGCATTGCTGGGCTAAGTGTGTGACTGTCGGGGGGTGTGGGAGGGTGCTGTCCACAGAGTGTAGGCCGCCTATGTGTGTGTGCGTTGCTGGGCTAAGTGTGTGACTGTCTGGGGGTGGGAGGGGTGCTGTCGTCAGAGTGTAGGCCGCCTGTGTGTGTGTGCTTTGCTGGGGTAATGGTGTGACTGTCGGGGGGGTGCTGAACTCAGAGTGTGGGCCGCCTGTGTGTGTGCTTTGCTGGGGTAATGGTGTGACTGTCTGGGGGGTGGGAGGGGTGCTGTCCACAGAGTGTAGGCCGCCTACGTGTGTGTGCTCTGCTGGGCTAAGTGTGTGACTGTCTGGGGGTGGGAGGGGTGCTGTCCACAGAGTGTAGGCCGCCTATGTGTGTGTGCTTTGCTGGGCTAAGTGTGTGACTGTCTGGGGGGTGGGAGGGGTGCTGTCGTCAGAGTGGAGGCCGCCTATGTGTGTGCTTTGCTGGGCTAAGTGTAGGCAGCCTATGTGTGTTTGTGTATTGCTGGGGGTAAGTGTAGGTAGCCTATGTGTGTGCTTTAATGGCCTAAGTGTGTGACTGTCTGGGGGTGGGAGGGGTGCTGAACTCAGAGTGGAGGCCGCCTGTGTGTGTGTGCTTTGCTGGGGTGAGTGTGTGACTGTCTGGGGGTGGGAGGGGTGCTGTCCACAGAGTGTAGGCCGCCTATGTGTGTGTGCTTTGCTGGGCTAAGTGTGTGACTGTCTGGGGGTGGGAGGGGTGCTGTCGTCAGAGTGGAGGCCGCCTGTGTGTGTGCGCTTCGCTGGGGTGAGTGTGTGACTCTCTGGGGGGGTGGGAGGGGTGCTGTCGTCAGAGTGGAGGCCGCCTATGTGTGTGCTTTGCTGGGCTAAGTGTAGGCCGCCTATGTGTGGGTCTGCTTTGCTGGGGGTCAGCGAAGGCCGCCTATGGGTGACCTTTGCTGGGCTAAGTGTAGGTCGCCTATGTGTGTGTGTGTCTGCATTGCTGGGCTAAGTGTGTGACTGTCGGGGGGTGTGGGAGGGTGCTGTCCACAGAGTGTAGGCCGCCTATGTGTGTGTGCGTTGCTGGGCTAAGTGTGTGACTGTCTGGGGGTGGGAGGGGTGCTGTCGTCAGAGTGGAGGCCGCCTGTGTGTGTGCGCTTCGCTGGGGTGAGTGTGTGACTCTCTGGGGGGGTGGGAGGGGTGCTGTCGTCAGAGTGGAGGCCGCCTATGTGTGTGCTTTGCTGGGCTAAGTGTAGGCAGCCTATGTGTGGGTCTGCTTTGCTGGGGGTCAGCGAAGGCCGCCTATGGGTGACCTTTGCTGGGCTAAGTGTAGGTCGCCTATGTGTGTGTGTCTGCATTGCTGGGCTAAGTGTGTGACTGTCGGGGGGTGTGGGAGGGTGCTGTCCACAGAGTGTAGGCCGCCTATGTGTGTGTGCTTTGCTGGGGTAATGGTGTGACTGTCGGGGGGGTGGGAGGGGTGCTGTCGTCAGAGTGTAGGCCGCCTACGTGTGTGTGCTTTGCTGGGCTAAGTGTGTGACTGTCTGGGGGGGTGGGAGGGGTGCTGTCCACAGAGTGTAGGCCGCCTGTGTGTGTGTGCTTTGCTCGGGTGAGTGTGTGACTGTCTGGGGGTGGGAGGGGTGCTGTCGTCAGAGTGGAGGCCGCCTGTGTGTGTGTGCTTTGCTGGGGTAATGGTGTGACTGTCGGGGGGGTGCTGAACTCAGAGTGTGGGCCGCCTGTGTGTGTGCTTTGCTGGGGTAATGGTGTGACTGTCTGGGGGGTGGGAGGGGTGCTGTCGTCAGAGTGGAGGCCGCCTGTGTGTGTGCGCTTCGCTGGGGTGAGTGTGTGACTCTCTGGGGGGGTGGGAGGGGTGCTGTCGTCAGAGAGGAGGCCGCCTATGTGTGTGCTTTGCTGGGCTAAGTGTAGGCAGCCTATGTGTGGGTCTGCTTTGCTGGGGGTCAGCGAAGGCCGCCTATGGTTGACCTTTGCTGGGGTAAGTGTAGGTCGCCCATGTGTGTGTGCATTGCTGGGTCTAAGTGTAGGCAGCCTATGTGTGTCTGTGTATTGCTGGGGGTAAGTCTAGGTAGCCTATGTGTGGGTCTGCTTTGCTGGGGGTCAGCGAAGGCCGCCTATGGGTGACCTTTGCTGGGCTAAGTGTAGGTCGCCTATGTGTGTGTGTGTCTGCATTGCTGGGCTAAGTGTGTGACTGTCGGGGGGTGTGGGAGGGTGCTGTCCACAGAGTGTAGGCCGCCTATGTGTGTGTGCTTTGCTGGGGTAGGGTTGTGACTGTCGGGGGGGGTGGTACAATGTCCCAATACATTGTATTTACAAGTGCCTTGCCACTCGCCACTCAAGGGACACTTTACAGATAGTATCAGTTCAAATCAGTTCAATAAACAACCTCAAAACACCAGCAACATACAATAAACAACATTAAAACATGAGTAAAGTGAATAAATAAAGTGAGCAAATGAATAAAGGAGGACTTAACAAAGTATGACAGCTGAACACTAGATGGTGCCAAAAATGGAATGATAAAAATACTGTTTTATTTATACATGTATAAATGAATAAATACAAATACTATTTCTATATGTACGTATGTTTTCTTTATCAATAAAACAATTAGAAAAATACGTACATATACATTCTATTTACAAGTGCCTTGCACGCCACTCAAGGGACACGTTACAGATACTATCAGTTCAATAAACAACCTCAAAACACCAGCAACATACAATAAACAACATTAAAACATGAGTAAAGTGAATAAATAAAGTGAGCAAATGAATAAAGGAGGACTTAACAAAGTATGACAGCTGAACACTAGATGGTGACACAAATGGAATGATAAAAATACTATTTTATCTATATACATGTATAAATGAATATACAAATGCTATTTCTATATGTACTTTTTTTTTTTTTAATCAATAAAACTATTTAAAAAATACGTGTGTGTGTGTGTGTGTGTGTGTGTGTGTGTGTGTGTGTGTGTGTGTGTGTGTGTGTGTGTGTGTCTGTATATATATATATATATATATATATATATATATATATATATGTATATATATATAAATACATATATATTACAGTATAAAAAAGAACAAAAGAAGAAAAAAAGCTAAAGAAAAGGCTGCATTTGCTAAGCGGACCACCATGGGTTCAATTTGCGAGCGGACCACCATGGGTTGCATTTGCGGGCGGCCCACCATGGGTTACAGACGGAAGGGCTTTTACACGCGGCCAAAACGGGTCGAAAAGGACCACCATGGGTCGGAAAAGGACCACCATGGGTAGCATTTGCGAGCGGACCACCATGGGTAGCATTTGCGAGCGGACCACCATGGGTGGCTTTTGCGAGCGGACCACCATGGGTTGCATTTGCGAAGCGGACCACCATGGGTCGGAAAAGGACCACCATGGGTCGGAAAAGGACCACCATGGGTAGGTCCACCATGGGTTGCCATCAAAGGACTTTTCCCCGCGGCCCTAGTTTTTTCTCCATTAATTCGCCATGTCCCCTTTAAGGGTACGCATTGGCCGGACATAGCTTGCAGCGTGTGTGGGTCCTCCATTGAGCGACGCTCGCTCTGCAGCGGTTCAAGCTGCCGACTCAGTCCGAGAGGGCTGCTCTACTCGGACACATTACTCTGAAGCCCCGGTGACGGTCTGGAAGTGCTGATTGAAATAAAAACAGCGGTCAGAGCTGCCGTGTGTGTCCGTGGGCGGGGCTCTCCTCGGACACATTAACTGTGAACCCCCGGTGACGCTGGGGGAGTGCGGAAGTGATTTAAACAGCGGTCAGAGCTGCCGTGTGTGTCCGTGGGGGGGCTGCTGTCCTCGGACACATTACTATGAAGGCCCGGTGATGGCCTGGATGTGTTGGATGTATTTGAAACAGCGGTAATAGCCAGAGTGCGTGGCCGACATGGCTGCTGTATTCGGACACATTACTATGAAGGCCCGCTGATGGCCTGGATGAATAGAAAACAGCGGTAATAGCCAGAGTGCGTGGCCGACATGGCTGCTCTATTCGGCCACATTACTATGAAGCCCCGGTGATGGCCTGGATGAATAGAAAACAGCGGTAATAGCCAGAGGGCGTGGCCGACATGGCTGCTGTATTCGGCCACATTACTATGAAGCCCCGGTGATGGCCTGGATGAATAGAAAACAGCGGTAATAGCCAGAGTGCGTGGCCGACATGGCTTCTCTATTCGGCCACATTACTATGAAGCCCCGGTGATGGCCTGGATGAATAGAAAACAGCGGTAATAGCCAGAGTGCGTGGCCGACATGGCTGCTGTATTCGGACACATTACTATGAAGGCCCGCTGATGGCCTGGATGTGTTGGATGTATTTGAAACAGCGGTAATAGACAGAGTGCGTGGCCGACATGGCTGCTGTATTCGGACACATTACTATGAAGGCCCGCTGATGGCCTGGATGTGTTGGATGTATTTGAAACAGCGGTAATAGACAGAGTGCGTGGCCGACATGGCTGCTGTATTCGGACACATTACTATGAAGCCCCGGTGATGGCCTGGATGAATAGAAAACAGCGGTAATAGCCAGAGGGCGTGGCCGACATGGCTGCTGTATTCGGACACATTACTATGAAGGCCCGCTGATGGCCTGGATGAATAGAAAACAGCGGTAATAGCCAGAGTGCGTGGCCGACATGGCTGCTGTATTCGGACACATTACTATGAAGGCCCGCTGATGGCCTGGATGTGTTGGATGTATTTGAAACAGCGGTAATAGCCAGAGTGCGTGGCCGACATGGCTGCTGTATTCGGACACATTACTATGAAGGCCCGCTGATGGCCTGGATGAATAGAAAACAGCGGTAATAGCCAGAGGGCGTGGCCGACATGGCTGCTGTATTCGGACACATTACTATGAAGGCCCGCTGATGGCCTGGATGAATAGAAAACAGCGGTAATAGCCAGAGTGCGTGGCCGACATGGCTGCTGTATTCGGACACATTACTATGAAGGCCCGCTGATGGCCTGGATGTGTTGGATGTATTTGAAACAGCGGTAATAGCCAGAGTGCGTGGCCGACATGGCTGCTGTATTCGGACACATTACTATGAAGGCCCGCTGATGGCCTGGATGAATAGAAAACAGCGGTAATAGCCAGAGGGCGTGGCCGACATGGCTGCTGTATTCGGACACATTACTATGAAGGCCCGCTGATGGCCTGGATGTGTTGGATGTATTTGAAACAGCGGTAATAGACAGAGTGCGTGGCCGACATGGCTGCTGTATTCGGACACATTACTATGAAGGCCCGGTGATGGCCTGGATGTGTTGGATGTATTTGAAACAGCGGTAATAGCCAGAGTGCGTGGCCGACATGGCTGCTCTATTCGGACACATTACTATGAAGGCCCGGTGATGGCCTGGATGTGTTGGATGTATTTGAAACAGCGGTAATAGACAGAGTGCGTGGCCGACATGGCTGCTGTATTCGGACACATTACTATGAAGGCCCGGTGATGGCCTGGATGTGTTGGATGTATTTGAAACAGCGGTAATAGACAGAGTGCGTGGCCGACATGGCTGCTGTATTCGGACACATTACTATGAAGGCCCGGTGATGGCCTGGATGTGTTGGATGTATTTGAAACAGCGGTAAAAGCCAGAGTGCGTGGCCGACTTGGCTGCTCTATTCGGACACATTACTATGAAGGCCCGGTGATGGCCTGGATGTGTTGGATGTATTTGAAACAGCGGTAATAGCCAGAGTGCGTGGCCGACATGGCTGCTGTATTCGGACACATTACTATGAAGGCCCGGTGATGGCCTGGATGTGTTGGATGTATTTGAAACAGCGGTAATAGCCAGAGTGCGTGGCCGACATGGCTGCTGTATTCGGACACATTACTATGAAGGCCCGCTGATGGCCTGGATGTGTTGGATGTATTTGAAACAGCGGTAATAGCCAGAGTGCGTGGCCGACATGGCTGCTGTATTCGGACACATTACTATGAAGGCCCGCTGATGGCCTGGATGTGTTGGATGTATTTGAAACAGCGGTAATAGACAGAGTGCGTGGCCGACATGGCTGCTGTATTCGGACACATTACTATGAAGGCCCGGTGATGGCCTGGATGTGTTGGATGTATTTGAAACAGCGGTAATAGACAGAGTGCGTGGCCGACATGGCTGCTGTATTCGGACACATTACTATGAAGGCCCGGTGATGGCCTGGATGTGTTGGATGTATTTGAAACAGCGGTAATAGACAGAGTGCGTGGCCGACATGGCTGCTGTATTCGGACACATTACTATGAAGGCCCGCTGATGGCCTGGATGTGTTGGATGTATTTGAAACAGCGGTAATAGACAGAGTGCGTGGCCGACATGGCTGCTGTATTCGGACACATTACTATGAAGGCCCGGTGATGGCCTGGATGTGTTGGATGTATTTGAAACAGCGGTAATAGACAGAGTGCGTGGCCGACATGGCTGCTGTATTCGGACACATTACTATGAAGGCCCGGTGATGGCCTGGATGTGTTGGATGTATTTGAAACAGCGGTAATAGACAGAGTGCGTGGCCGACATGGCTGCTGTATTCGGACACATTACTATGAAGGCCCGGTGATGGCCTGGATGTGTTGGATGTATTTGAAACAGCGGTAATAGACAGAGTGCGTGGCCGACATGGCTGCTGTATTCGGACACATTACTATGAAGGCCCGGTGATGGCCTGGATGTGTTGGATGTATTTGAAACAGCGGTAATAGCCAGAGTGCGTGGCCGACATGGCTGCTCTATTCGGACACATTACTATGAAGGCCCGGTGATGGCCTGGATGTATTTAAAACAGCGGTAATAGCCAGAGTGTGTGGCCGACAGGGCTGCCCTTCTCGGGCTACTGTAGTGCAAAGGCCCGGTGTGTGTGGAAGTGTGGATGATAATTGTGGATGATAATAAAACAGCGGTAATAGCCAGAGTGTGTGGCCGACATGGCTGCCCTTGTCGGGCTACTGTAGTGCAAAGGCCCGGTGTGTTTGTGGAAGAACCAAAACATTGGATTTTTTCTGAGTCCCAAAAAGACCACCATGGGTCGGACCACCATGGGTCGGAAAAGGACCACCATGGGTCGGAAACGGTCCACCATGGGTCGGAAATGGACCACCATGGGTCGGAAACGGTCCACCATGGGCACGGGCCCTCCATGGGACGCGGACCTGCAGGTTTTAAGCTACAGGCCCAAGTTACGTGGCTTGTCTCCTCCATGTACCCTCCAGCTATACGCATTGGGCGGACATACCCCGCAGCTAGTATGGGTCGGATGAAG
>JAOPHQ010003886.1:0-31241 GCA_030340625.1 Merluccius polli
TTCAATGTGTTTGCTAATCTCCTCTGGGGGAGGAACAACTTAAAAAAAAGAAGACAATCAATGCGACGCAAAAGCCCATCCTTACTTCTCTAGGGAGAGACACTCCAGACACTGCAGTCTCGGTACTTGCTGGGGGAAGTTAAGGCGCCGTTTCTGTGTGACTGAGCGAGGGAGGATGGGTGGGAAGAGAGAAAAAACGAGACAGGGAGGGAAGAGAAACAGAACAGGCGTATCACTTGTATTTCATCATCCTTAAACAAGCCGAGACCACCACTCATGGGCGACCACAAAGTGACAGTTGGCAGACAAATGGAGACATTCAGGTTGGTTTGTTGTTTTGCTAGTGGCTTTTGTCATACGAGTAAGAGATGAGACAACGCCGCACATTGCAATTAGTGCTCGGCTCTCATTGGAGAGGCAGGGCAGCACTGTGAATCGGGGGAAGCTATTTTGTCTACTTTCGTGGATACACGGTCCTGATTAGGAAAACACTTCACGGTTAGTAATGGCACAGTGGGAATACATCCCAATAGTTTGCTCATCACGCTGAAGGTGAAAGTGAATCAGCATTTATAATTTTGGGCTATCTGCAAGTCAAATTTTTTTTACCCTGCAATTAAAAAATAAATAAAATGGTATGCATTATCCACAAGCAGATAATAGTCTACAATAACAACACTGTGCCACTGCCTATACTATTTTCGGTCGCAGGGATATGAACACAAGACGCAGTATACGAACACAAAGCGCAGGATACGAACACAAGACGCAGCAAATAACCTTTATTTGGGCTTCAGGGTCAGCTTCACTTCGTGCGGCCCTGTGTTACACTTTGTGCGGCCCTGTGTTATCCTTTTTGTTATCCTCCTTATTATCTGTGTTATCCAAGTCACAAATTATTTTACTTTTCTAACTGTGTTTACGAGGATGAGTGTGTGCTCACTGCTCATGCAGCTATGTCTATTAGGAAGGTCACTCCGGCGTGTGTAGATTAATGTCTACTAGATCACATGACCGGGGGCAAGATGACAAAGTATGGTGCAACGTTGAAAAATGACATTTACAAAAATGGACCGCTGCTCAACGTCCTCCATTTCACTTCCTGCCCTCCATCTGAAGTTTTTCGCACACGGGAGAAGTTTGCCTTCAGCCCTTTCTGCCAGAAATCCTTCTGCCCGAAAGCCTAGGAAGTCGGGTAGACGTAGTATAAAGAGTGACAACGTACATGGAGGGAGGAGGTTGTGGTGGATGAATGGGTCAAACACAGCTCTTTCACCTAGGAGACCGGGGTTTGTGTCCCGTATTATTTTTTAGTTAGGATTAGGCAACAAATCTAGCCCTTTTTCTGGCAGAAAGCCCTGAAGGCAAACTTCGAAGTTTGACACCCATGCACAACATGGGTGTCAGGTGACTGCAAACAACATATTAAAAAATGATCCCCAAACATCAGTCAATCAATAATGGCTTTGATGTTGGCTGCGTCATCAAGTGCAAACCACATCCGGCCTTCTTGGCCTCCTCTGCACAATCAGGATTTAGATATGGTTATCCTCAGGAGGTACGTACAGGAAAAACAACATCACAGGAAGCACAGACAACTCCCGAAAGCCTAGCCTTGGTGAGCTACACTCTTGCAAACCTACAGAGACTAACCTAATTTACGTAAAACAAAAAAACAAAAAAGAAAAATCAATCAATAGCGTTCAATCAATAGTGTTGAGTGCGTGCGTGTGCGTGCGTAACGGAACTGCGTGAAGTCATTTGTTTTGGCAGCGTTGGTACCTTCAGCACTGTGGCGCTGCCAAAGCTTGCATTAAAAATACTTTGTCATTAGGGCTGAGTATGGGCCAACGGAAAGCTACAATGGCCAGTGATATATTGGCCATTTGGTCCATCTTTCTGCTGCAGTCAGAAATGCGGCCACCCATAATCGAGACCCAGTAAGAAAATGTAATGTTTTTTTTTTCAATTTGAAGATATGTCTCAGCTACTTGTAATTCATTATTAGGAATATATTTAAGGATATGAATGACTAGCTAAACACAACTAGCTCCGGCCCACCACACAACCTCCAAAAGGTACACTTTTGAAGGAAGAGGAGGGGCGATGCATATCGTAACATAGGTCTGAAGACTGCAGATGTGGAAGCTGCTGAGCCATTCAAAAGGCATTGTAGAGGACTCCCTCTGTAGGCTAAATGCTATTGCATGCATAATATCGATGGGGTTACCCTGTAAGCTGCGAATTAAGCGTTGATGTGACACACCTGTCCCCAATCCCCAGTATTGAGGCTACGGAGGTGAGGATTCACTTAGTGACACCACCTTGTGATGGTGCACCAATGCATCATTATTCTTTAATGCCAACCTCCAGCTGGTTTGACATTACGCTTTTGTCTTTCTCCAAAACACATGTCAGTGGTTTGGATGGTTAAGAATCATGCCACTGAAGTTTATGCGCAGTTGTTTTTAGTTTCTGATGTTATTGATTCTATGCTTTATGTTCTAGTTGATGTGGATTTTGTCGTACCACTTGCTGCAATATGAATTTCCCCCTGTGCGGATAATAAAGATCCCTCTACTCTACTCCTAACAAAGATGATAAGATGACAACTGATGGACGAGGCAGGTGACAGATGGGGAAAGACACTTTTTAAGATGCGTAATATCCAAGAGTGCATGGATAATCAAGTGTCAGCTTGAAATGTTGAACATTTGCAAATATATTGCAAAGTACATGCAGGTGACAAGAATCTATTCCTTGGGGGTGGCTTGGTGACTCGCCCTGTATGTCCATCACTCATGTAGGCAAAAATGCCTCGTAGCGTCCCTGGTTTAATTCCAGCCTGTGGTTGTTTACTACATTAAATATCCTTAAAAAAACAAAAGTGGAGCAGATACCAAGAGGAAAGTTGGTGTGTAGTTTGGCATCCCTCGAGTACCCTACTTTCAAATTGTTTTCCTTTACCTTCGCAATGTTATCAATGAGATTTGCATACCACAGTGTCTCTACTAGTCCTGACTCCTGACACTCGGTATCCTAGCAACAGCTGAAGCCGGCATGACTTAGTCGACAGCGACAACACGGCGCATCACCTTGACAAACACCAGACCCCCGTTAATGCTTTTTTGTTAACGCTTGCCTGCAGGTATCAACAGAGATAACCAATTCTTCAATTTAGTATATTTTTATTTGTATGTTTATTCAAAGTTGAAAATATCAGTAAATTCTATATTTTTTCAGGGACTCTGCAAACCAAACGGCTACAGGTGGAGAGATTGCTACAGATTCTTCCCAGCGTTGCTCTGAAACAGTAAGATACTCCTACCAACACGATGCAAACGAAAAAGTGTGAAAACCATGTCTGATCACAGACCAGATCACTTCCTGCACAATCGAGAACCAATAGTGCTATGGCTTTACTGATACAAAATGAACATGAATAAATAAATTTAAAAAAAAACAAAAAGGTACAGCAGAGGTTCAACATCCTTGTGTTAGACTGTGTGCCCTGAATCTGTAACAGATAGCCGCTGGCACCGTGTCGGGTGGTGTAAAGTCTATTTTGCAGCAGTGCACTCTGGACAGGTGCCAACACCTCTCAAGACAGGGTGAGAATGTGAGAGGTAAACAAGAGAGGGGGAGAAAGAGAGGGAGAGAGAGAGGAGCAAAGCAAAAAAATCCACAGAATCGAGCGAGAAAAACAGGAGCAAGTGAATGGAGGGCATTAAACAAACAGGAGGAATGAAGAGAGATCCAGAAAGCGTCAGATGAAGGTATAGGACAACTCTGGCCCATATTGACTCTGGTCTCTAGTTGCTAGTGCAATTGAATCTGTCAGCAGGCCCTCCGATGGCTGCAGGAGCCCTCGCTCTTCTCCTCGTCCGTCTGCAGCTTTAAACTGACTCATCATCCTGCTCATTACTCCGTTACCGTGGATATCAACCCCACCCGGCCGCTCGGTTAATATTTAGTTTCCTGGCAAGCGTATGCAGGAGGGGTATCAACAGACCAGGTGCTCTTTGTTAGTCCACACAGTAAAGTGCCAAATGTACCTATTTGGAATATTACCCAAATTCAGCTAAACAAACAAATGGCCCGTTAGAAAGCGCCTTCGCAAAGCAGCAAAATAAACTATGTAAAGCATATGTAAAGTGGTGCTTGCGCACTGCCCCAACGTACACCAACATTGGGCTAGTGTGCCATAACCGTTGGTGGTTGTCGTCATGTGGCCGTTGCCGGATGAAGTTTCTGGTTGGTGAACATGTCGAATCGCTGTCGGACAACTTTGGCTAATATTCAGTATCTGCAGGTTTCAACCAGTTCAATTTACTACTTTTTAATAACTTTTTTAATACCACTTAGAACACAATGCAATACCAATTTCATGGTCCAATGCCGTAGAGGTAAATGATAGCCCTCAATCTGTAATTGACCTATGCATTTAAGAAAAAATCTTGAATTCGCATTTTTTAATTTGAGACTTTGATACTTTTAATACTTCCATGGATACCCCCCTTAAAACATTGGTTCCAGAAAAACACAACACAATAAAGGTAGCGGCTAGAAGCAATGAGGTGATTTCTGGATAAACTGCAGCCTTCCCGCCCCCTGCTCCCAGGGGCATGCGTCACATCAGGCCTCAATACAGCCACACTGTGCCAGCAGGCCTTGACGTGACTAAGCCCTTCACAACAACCTGACACAAACCTGGAACCCCACGCGAAAAAGCGGCCTGGGTCTGTCTCAAAAAAGGACTCCTGTCATGACAATGAGTCACACCCTATGCGTTTCTTGAGAATTGGGTTTCACGCGCGAAGGTTGCTGCTAAATACATTACCATCATACAAATGGTAATGCCAAAACAATTGAAAAAGTAAACAGTTTTGACTGTTGACAATCTGGCCTGTCAAGGATCACATGATCTTCATTGATGACACCTAAATGAATGGTCCAATTTCTTTATCCCACAATTAAGTGTTGGTAAAATGGAATAAAAAAACAATTGTGTTGATAAATCTAAATTATACTTATTTAATCTTTATTTAATCAGGTTGGCCTCATTGAAATGAACCATCTCTTATTATTAAAGATATATCAGAAAGCATACTGCACAGCAGCAACGACCACAGCTCAAAACTCAAACAGAGTCTGTATGAATTATACATGGCAGAGAATGCTTCAGGGCATAGAGAAGATGTTTTGCACCTGCTCTGTGCTTGTACTGCCAGGGCCCAGTGTATCTTTATTGAAATGGTTATCCAGTGGGGGTGGGGTTATACAGAGGTTTCACAGGCAGCAAAATATAAAAATGAATTGTTCAGGCCAAAATTAAATATCTGTTCTGGTTGACTGTGCCTGCCTCTGTAGGAGACAATTTCGATTTTAGACCGCTCCTGGCTAATTTCTGACCTATCAGGGCATCTCTTCCCTGATTGGTTTGGGGAATCAATCTTGCCTGTCAATCACATGCACACACGGTGTTATCATAGCTCCACCACAGGTGCATGAATGCAAAACTTTTCAATGGTGGAGAAATGTAGGGAGGGAGAAGAGAGGGGGGCCGATTATTTTCAGAATTTTGCTCTTTTCAACTCTCAAATCTTACCTACAGCAGCTTTAACTCTGTATGCACTATTCAAGCCTGATTAATCCAGTAATAGGGTCTCCATTTACATGGGAGGTGAGCGGACAAGACACAACATCCATTGTAGCATGAACTATTCCCATAAACATGACAGGAACACTAGTATGGATATTTGTGCCTATCATGCGTATGAGCTGTCAAGGTAAAGTCTGTTGTCTTGCTGACACTAATTCTAAGCACTGACTGCCATCTAGTGGTAAAAAGCCTGATGTGAAATAATCACAGCAAGGGCTTCTTTAATGTTAAGTTGTGCAATAAATGTGTAGTAGTAGTATTCTTGATGTTATGAAGGGAATGCAAGTTCTGTGCAAAGGTTATGACGTGACACAAGCAACTATAGATCATTTAAAAGTGCTGCAGTGCTCTTTTTCCTGTTGCCCTGAGCCCCTCTTCCTGCCCCATTATTACTATTAAGTAATTAACAAGATGCATTCATCGAAAGCCACTTACAATTAATTCAGACACAGGTCATTAGGTTGTGCATCTTTCTCAAGGACGCCTCCAGGTACAACTGTGGACATGGGGATCGAACCCAGGAACTTCCAGCTGAAAGTCGAACACCACATTAGTCACTACCTGATCTTGCCCCCTGTATCTTCCTCTCTGCGCTTGTGAGCTTTACCTGTCATGAGGTCGAATAGCTGGTTGGCCTCCAGGTCTGTGAAGGCGGAGGAGCAGCAGGGGCAGCGGAAGGAGGCGCGGTTGGTGGAGTCTCGCTCATCCGTCTCGATGCGGCGCCGAATGTGGTCCAGCTTATACTTGACCACGTTGACCAGCAGTCTGGAAGAAGATAGATGAATCATAGTATGTGATGTCATTCAAGAATAACAGTCAACCACTTGTGGTGATATTGCAACAGCAAGTCTTTGACAGGGGTTCACCTTTTGTCCTAAGGGATTCACTTAAATCTTCTGATGCAAGTGATAAATGTAGATAGAAAAAGGAAGGTGAGGGGGGGGGGGGGGGGTAATGGATCACAATAGAAAAAGCAGTGACTTTCAGTGTATCCCTGTGTATTTCAGTAACCTGTAGTTGATGAAATAGTAGTTGTGGCGCGTCGTCTTGCCGTCCGGGGCCGTCTCCACCCTCATCCGGCACTTGACGAACTTGTCGCCCTTCAGCGTGTTGAGCACCGAGCGCAGCTGCTTGCGGTCGAACTTGAGCAGCTCCAGCATGTCCTCCTCACGCACGCATGGGTTGCGGATCAGCACGTCCAGGGCCAGCGCGTGGTCCATCCCGTAGAAACCCCGCACCACCTGCTTGGCGAGGCGCTTCAGAGCCGCGGGGACCTCGGTCAGTAGCTCTGGTTCCGTCATCGTCTACGGTCTGTGTGGGGTCTCAACTTGCTGCCTGCTGCTGATAATGCTGATTCTGCTGATGATGGAGATGATGCTTCTGCTGATGATGGAGATGATGCTACTGATGATGATGGTGGTGATGATGATGAGGTGGTGTTGGTAGCCTCGGAGACGACGTCGCTATGGCAGGGGTGGACCTTCACTGGCAGGTATATATGAGGTATATATATGACATATATAATATAGTTAGAAAGGAAGTGAGGTCTGACAGGGATGGGACTGGTGTTTGGCTGCACGAGCATCCATGTGGGCTAATACTTCAGAGATTAGATAGAGGGCAGAAATCATGATCACGCCATCATGTGGAGCACACCTGAGAAACAAAACAAGAAACATTGCATGCATTAACAAAAAAAATGTAACAAAGGCTATGTAGTCACATAGTAGTTAAAAGTACCCTTACAAGCAACGCATCAAACTCGCTGTTGGACGTGATCGGAGCACTTACACTAACTATGCTAACACCTCAAGTAATTAGTAGTGGTGCTCCCTGGTTAATAACGCCATACATACAAGGTCCGACAGGGGGGTACAGCCAAGGTGAGCTTTTAAAAGGTGGACATGGTTCAGTTATGGTGGACAACACTTACCGTTGGACATGGGACTCGTGTGGCTGGCTAACTCCTCGGTGCTACTTGGCTAGCGCGGCTGGAAGCTAAACCAGGAAACAAAACAAAGCTGTTCTCGTTTTCTAATTGGCTGCCGCGGTCACTTCGAAGCTTTAACGCCCAACCGGAGGAGAGTATCGTTTGTCCCGCCTTTAACGGAAGTCCCGCCTTTAGTCGTCCAGGAACCAATGAATGGCAAGGACTGCGGCTCGAGGGCGGGGATTAACGGACGTGCTCTGCTCTTCCGGCAACTTTCTCCTACATCCATGGTGGTCAAACATGGCGTCTCTTGACAGAGTCAAAGTGTTAGTATTGGGAGATTCCGGTTAGTAGTACATTTACGCATGATATATTTAAGCTCGCGATAGTGTCGCGATAACTCGTGTGTCCCAATGTCCAGTGTTGTCGTTGTTGTTGCTACCTCGCGAGCAGTGGCACCCACGCAACGGACAATTCAATAATATATCTTATATTACTAACAGCATGATTGAGTTAACGTCGTGGGGCCTCGTTCGTGTCACTTCTGTTTGTCTGCGGTTATGAAACAATATGTGGGTCTGTTGCAGGTGTTGGGAAGTCCTCCCTGGTCCACCTCCTGTGTCAGAACCAGGTGCTGGGGAACCCCTCCTGGACTGTGGGCTGCTCCCTTGGACGTCCGGGTAAGACCATTATATAGGACCATACCACTCCGATCCTGATTGGTCAATAATTAATTGGACACCCAATCAATTAAGCGCTTTGCACGTCCGCCGTTAACCGCAGCGGTCACATCCATCCGTCTATTATCCACCGGGTGTTTCCATGACAACGCAAAAGCCCAATAAGGTCGCGGATGTAAGTAATAAATAATACCTTTATTTATATAGCACCTTTAAAAACAAAGTTTACAAGGTGCTTTGACAGATTGGGTTTCTTTAAAAGGGGCTGGACCTCAGCATCTTTAAAAGCAGAGGGATAAATACCCTCTTCTAGGGATCTGTTAATAATCGATAAAATACTGGATCCAACTGTGATAAAAACCTCTGAGAAATTTTGTGGGAATAAAATCAAGGCTGCATGTAAGTGATGAGATATAGTTTCTGCTAAAAAGGACAACGATACTGGTTTAAAAGTGCTAAAATAAATGTTAACGTTTCTTTTGGCCTGTAAAACATGGTCGGGGGGAGTTATCTGTTGTCTTATATTATCAACCCTATTTATAAAATAATTTAAAAACTCCTCACACAATCTTGTGACGCATCTTTAAAAGGACATGTGGAGGGGGTGATGAGGGAATCTATTACTGTGAATACGTTTCTGGGGTTTGAGTGATTTGCTAACATTATGTTAGAAAAGAAGGATGCTCTTGCTTCTTTAACTGCAGTTTGGTAGGTCTTCATGGCTACTTTCCAGATATAGTACACAGTCAGACCATTTTTTTTCCATTTTCTCTCATTTCTCCTACAATCTCTTTTTAAAACTTGGATGGATTCGTTGAGCCAAGGCTGTGGTGTATTATTTGACCTTTTATCTTTAAAAGGGGCAACAGAGTCCAGGATGTTTTGACAGGTGAGATTAAAAAGAGAGACGAGCTCTTCTAAGTTAGAATGGGGATTAAAAGCAGTTAAAGAAGCAGCGCTAAAAAGCTCAGAAAATGAACTGGCCGAGGTAGAATTAAAAACGCTGCGTCGAACCGGGGTAATATGATTAAAAGGAAGCTGGGATAAAATCATACTAAATAAAATGGCCTTATGATCAGACACACAGATATCCTCCTCCTTAAAATAGTTAGGGCTGAGACAGAAGCTCCTCAAACTCTTCTATAAAAACATTGTTGGGTTTGGGAGGTCTGTAAATTATTAAAATAAAAACAGGATCTTTAGAGTTAAGTCTAAAACCAAGGTGCTCAAAGGATGTGAAATTATTATATAGGTCTAACTAGTGTCTCATCACTGGTACCCATGGCTCCGCCTCGACCGCATCACCGCTCTCTGTCGCCTTGTTTATTCATGTCCAGATTCATGACTACAAAGAGGGGACCCCAGAAGAGAAGACGTACTACATTGAGCTGTGGGATGTCGGCGGCTCTGTTGGCAGTGTCAGCAGTGTGAAGAGCACCCGGGCGGTCTTCTACAACTCAGTTAATGGTAAAGGCAATGTCTGTTATTCTCATGTCATTTGGTAAAAAACTAAATGGGAATATTCGTGAATCCCTGATCATTATGGCAAGCTTATTGCGACCTGGCCCAAGCTTACTAAATTCAAAGTTTACCGGTCAAATTTTAATTCGGACTAGTGGTGTAATTCTTACTGTTAAGAAGAAGAATTGAACATATCTATAATATCAATATAATGAATTCTTCCTAGCAGTAGTTGATGGCTTTTGCGTATTTGCCCTTGCCAGGTATTATTCTAGTACACGACTTGACCAACAAGAAGTCCTCCCAGAACCTCTACCGATGGTCCCTGGAGGCCCTCAACAAAGACTCATCACCAACAGGAGTCATCGTCTCAAACGGGTATTAAAAATGAAAATTAATGTCAATGAAATGCCAGTGTATACCTAGGCTTGGGTTCAATGTGACAGACAGTACAGTAGGTTAAATACTAGAGAATAATCTTGTGATTCCTGTGCACTCCACCACGGCCATCAGCAGCGACTATGACCGAGAGCAGTTTGCTGAGAATCCAGTGCCTCTGCTTTTAATCGGCACCAAGTTTGACCAGATCCCCGAGAACAAGCGCAGCGACGTCCTCAACCGGACGGCCTTCTTGTCCGAGGACTTCAATGCAGAGGAGATCAACCTGGTAGGTCACCTGCATTTTCTTAAACAAGAAAGATGCTACACGTTTTTTTTTCTTTTGCTGCGTTAGGACCCCTGGACGTAATTGTTTTGAGTCGATAAGAAAAAAGAAAAGTCCATTACTGATTGCATGTTTATAACTTTTCTTCTGGGGGTTTATGTATGAACGCTGGCTTACTGGCTTCATTGTGGTTGCTGATTTTAAAGTGAGATCTTCTTGTCTCTCAGGACTGCACCAACCCGCGGTACCTCGCTGCTGGCACATCCAATGCTGTCAAGTTGAGCAGGTTCTTCGACAAGGTGAGAGTTCCTCTCTGCTTTGTCCTGCCACTTAAGAAAAAAGCCTGCCCCCTAAAAATAAAGCCATTGTAGATGTAAATAGTAAATAGAAAAAAGTAGTAAATAAATGCCTTCAGCCAAATCTTTGATCAAACCCATGGCTGTGCCCAGCCTTTTATAAAGATTGATCAATACTTTTTACCTTACTTTCATATGAATTCTACATTGCGTCAAATGTTATAGGCTACATCATGGCTTCGACACTTTCTTTTTCCACGCAAGTCCAAATACCTCATACCGAATTGATATACTAGTTAAATGGCTATTAACTTACTCTTACTAGGTGATTGAGAAGAGATACTTCACAAGAGACCCAAGTCAGGTACGTTTGGTTTATTCCCTCCTTTCTGCGCACATCATATCCAATAAAACAATACATTATTGAAATATTTAATATTTAGATGATTAAAAAAACTCTCCGTTTCATTCGCAGATGACTGGTTTTACAGACAGGAAACGTTTCAACTTCAAAAGCTTGCACTATGACTGATATGTGGTGCATTTACAACTTCCCTGCATCAGCCTGTGGTTTTCATCTAGCGTTGAAAGTGGAACGTTTGTAGAAAGGAAAGTAAAACACATTTATGCGCATCCACAAACTACTTCCTCAATTCCGTTGCTTGTAAATATTTTACTACAACTATCACACAGTTTACATGACGCAATCTTACTAGGTTAAAGGAAAGCCAAGGTCATGAATAATTGAAAAAAACTAATTGGTTTCCAAAATGTAATCCTTGGTTTTAAGAGTGTGTCTGATTTGATTGTGTTTTTATCACAAATAAAGAAAGACTGAATTTGTATTGTTTCTCTTTTCCCTAATATACTATAATCTACCTAATACGCATCTTCTAAAAGAGCAACCACATAGAGATCACAAAGATCAAGCCTCAGAGACCCCATGAAGTAGCCAGTTCATAACTTGTTACAGTAACTTTTTACAAATAACAAAATGGTTCAGTGGTGGCAATTTCACGCTGCCCTGTTGGGTTTTACTGCTGGGTTACTTTTCAAAAGGGTAACCTAGTCCCTTACTTGCATCACATTCTTAATCCAGGGAATAAAGTAGGGGACCTTCATGAAGACATGTGGCATCTTGGGGTTGTCACATTTGTCCTTTTGAGCAAAAGCAGTTATGCCCTGCAACTTGCCGTTGCAGATCAATGGGCCACCGGAATCACCCTGGGGGGAAAAGTGAACATAATCACAGAAATGACAACCAGGTCGTCCTCCTTCCCAATACGTGTTTCTGGAACTAAAGAAAACGTATATTAAACTACTTTTGAATCCATATACAGTTTAACATAGGGGATTGTTGAGGTTGATATTACCTGACAGATTCCCCCCTTCTTGCCAGAAGAATGGGTGCAAATCATGTGGCTTGCGTTGAAGGAATTGCCCCATAAATACTCACACTCATGGGGGAATTGAATCTTCACTGTGGTCTCCATCAGGACATCCGGGCCATATGTGTTGGGGTCTAGCATGCCCCAGCCGGCTACAAGGCACTTGATGTTCGCAGGGATTTTCCCATCTTTTTTGGGTAGTCCAATGGTTTTTACATTGCGGTTCAGTATGGCATTTGTTTTTAACTGTAGAAATGAAGAGGCTGCATAAGCACTTTGGTCAATAAAAAAAGTGTGCAGTCACAGAGCTTATATTTGATTGGTTGCCATTGTTGATATATTCAGGGATGCAAACAACACGCTTTCGGCGAGTGCTGGAAATGGACAACGATATTCTGCCTCATATACTGTAGCTTTTGCTCAGCTGTAGGCTACCGGGTAGATATTTTGTCCATTCCGTGGACTATTTCAATTGCACAATAATTCAGTTCAGCCCACAAACAGCACTGCAATAGACTATTTGCCACCAAGTGTCATAGGACAAACACAGGTGTAGCATAATCAAGTATCCATCATAGCATATGCCTCAGAAGTATCCTGCAACCCCATATGCAAAGGTTGAGAGACGCTGTTGTATACGAAACAAGATTACCTTGAGAAGCATGACATCGTAGTCATAACCATCCTTGTATTTTGGATGCACGTGGTACTTATCCACTTCGATCCTTTGTTGGCTTTTCTCCTTCTTTTTGATGTTGTGGGCTCCGAGCAACACAGTCAGTTTTCTAATTCATATAGGGGAATGTATTTAGTGCTAACTCACTTGAGTAAAACACATTTTTGTATGTTTTAAAATATATTTACAATATATTCACTCCATATATTATGCTCACGTTTTGCAATGTGCTGCGGTGAGCACAAAGTCCTTCCGGACAAGTACTCCCCCACAGTGGTGGCCCTCTCCTTTCAGCAACGACACCATGTATTGTCTGGAATGCGGCTTGGACTCTTGGCCTCCCAGAATGCTACTGTCAGAAGCACCTTTTACAAAAGGGACAATTGGGTCATTAGAAGAGACTATCTGCAAGGCATCAGTGACCCAAGGGAACTGCCAGTATTATAAAAAGAGGTTGGATGTAAAAGAAAGAGATTGTCTTGTTTCAGTATCCTGGCTATGTCCTTGAAATGTGTTTCTAGTGTGACAAATGGAGGCTGAAGCACAAATATTTTGTTTTCTATTTTAGATACAAGACGGCAAGTGAAATATATAATTTTGTCTTGTAATATACACAAAACACACATAATCCATTGCCTATATTTCAAAAGGAAAGGTATCAAAAAGCTGAAATCCTACCTGAAAGGCAGCACAAGCAAAGGAGATACAGAATTTGGTACTGCATGGCAGTGATGTACACTAGAACACTATTCTTTGACACTACCTTAGACAACTCTTTCGGTGTCATGTCTTTCACTCTGGAAACTTTTGAGGGGGCATTGTCTCATGGTTTCATATATCTAACCTGCACCTTAGCCACACATTTTTAGCGGTTTGCAAGAATTCATTTTACACCCTCTTCTTTTTTTTTTATTGGCAACTGCAGAAAGATTTGATGTTGTGAGTAAATGTTTTAAGTAGATTTTGAAGTGAAGTTCATATAAGTTTATATAAGTGGAGTTCATATACATGTTATAGAAACTGTTTGGTAACATTTACTTTTAACCACAGGAGTAAAATTGAGACTAGCAATGGATACCAGGAAACTAGGTGTTCTCATATTATTCATTTATTTATTCATTATTCATTTGTCGACTTTTGCTTCATTTCCCTGCCATGTAGGTCCAAACCTACTAGTTCATGAGTTATCTTATACTGTACAGGGTTTAAGAATAACTTATTTCTTTTAAAGATTTTTTTTATGAGGTGTTTGTATTTGTTTAAAATGGGGATGCACTGTTACCATGCTCATGCACTCCATTCGTACTCATAAAAATGCTCCGATACCCAAAACCAATACCAACGTAACGAGAGCTGCAGGCTGTAGCGGGACGAGAGGGGGGGCAGGAGGGGCGGGTGGCCCCCTCTCACTAAGGCAGAAGGGGCCCCCCCTAATTTCTCTCATTTTTGTTCATTTCCAATGATGACGATGTATTAAATAATTATGTGTAAGATTTGTTTTAAACACATTTGTGTAAAATTATATTTTTGATTAATATCTTTTTGATCTAAGCTGCTGTCGGTGTTGCCGTTATATACAGCTTTGCCGGCACAGTCTCTGGACCCCCTTAAGGGCCCCTATGTTGGAGCATCCTTGCTGTCGGGCACCAAGAGCATTAAATATAGGTATATAGGCCTTTATATATATTTATTATTCATACAGGCTATTTATTAATAAAAACTAGCGTTCATGAATACAATATTTCCAAATGAAGTCATCACAGATTAATAAAAGCCTATTTGATCGACTACGTGTGATCTGGTCTAGGGTCTGTCTTACCCTGCATGCGTGGGTGTAGGTATGTTTGCATCATGTGCATCTCTCCTGTCATAACAGGCTCTTAACAGCTTTTATCCTTGGGGTCAATTTAACCCCTGCAAATTAAACCTACAGAAAATGATAATTAAAAATTTTACCCAAGCTTATGTGTCAGGTACTTTATATTTTTTTGTTTACTACCTAAATAGCCCCCCCCCCCCTTTATATATTCCAGAATATGCAAATCACCATAAAATCTCACTGATTGCAAATGCCACATTTAGGTTAGGATAGTGCCCTAAGGCAGAGGGAAGTTTTTTTTAAGATTATAAAATTGCATGTTATAGTGACCTCAATATCATCCAAACAAAAGAAGAATGTTGAAAGAAAACCAAGTTTATGAATAATTGAATATGCACACCGGCATACAGAAAAACAAAATGGTTCAGTGGTGGCAATTTCACGCTGCCCTGTTGGGTTTTACTGCTGGGTTACTTTTCAAAAGGGTAACCTAGTCCCTTACTTGCATCACATTCTTAATCCAGGGAATAAAGTAGGGGACCTTCATGAAGACATGTGGCATCTTGGGGTTGTCACATTTGTCCTTTAGAGTAAAAGCAGTTATGCCCAGCAACTTGCCCTTGCAGATCAATGGTCCACCGGAATCACCCTGGGGGGAAAAGTGAACATAATCACAGAAATGACAACCAGGTCGTCCTCCTTCCCAATACGTGTTTAACATAGGGGATTGTTGAGGTTGATATTACCGGACAGATTCCCCCCTTCTTGCCAGAAGAATGGGTGCAAATCATGTGGCTTGTGTTGAATGAATTGCCCCATAAATACTTGCACTCATGGGGGAATTGAATCTTCACTGTGGTCTCCATCAGGACATCCGGGCCATATGTGTTGGGGGCTAGCAAGCCCCAGCCGGCTACAGTGCAGTTGATGTTCGCAGGGATTTTCCAATCTTTTTTGGGTAGTCCAATGGTCTTTACATTGGGGTTCAATATGGCGTTTGTATTCAACTGTAGAAATGAAGAGGCTGCATAAGCACTTTGGTCAATACAAAAAGTGTGAAGTCACAGAGCTTATATTTGATTGGTTGCCATTGTTGATATATTCAGCGATGCAAACAACACGCTTTCGATGAGTGCTGGAAATGGACAATGATATTCTGCCTCATATAGCTTTTGCTCAGCTGTAGGCTACCGGGTAAATATTTTGTCAATTTCTTGGACCAATTCAATTGCACAATAATTCAGTTCAGCCCACAAACAGCGTTGTAATAGACTATTTGCCACCAAATGTCATAGGACAAACACAGGTGTAGCTCATCATAACATTAATTATGGTTCCAGTATCATTACAGTATAACAAGTGATCCAATAGGCTATAGAGAGAACGGGTGAAGTATGAGCACACCAAGCTAAGTAGTTTGTGATGTGCGCAAATATATTATACATATTTTGAATTTAAAAAATGCATAATCAAGCCATCATAGCATATGCCTCAGAAGTATCCTGCAACCCCATATGCAACTCAGGCGTGAAGGTTGAGAGATGCTGTTCTATACGAAACAAGATTACCTTGAGAAGCATGACATCGTAGTCATAACCATCCTTGTATTTTGGATGCACGTGGTACTTATCCACTTCGATCCTTTGTTGGCTTTTCTCCTTCTTTTTGATGTTGTGGGCTCCGAGCAACACAGTCAGTTTTCTAATTCATATAGGGGAATGTAGTTAGTGCTAACTCACTTGAGTAAAACACATTTTTGTATGTTTTAAAATATATTTACAATATATTCACTCCATATATTATGCTCACGTTTTGCAATGTGCTGCGGTGAGCACAAAGTCCTTCCGGACAAGTACTCCCCCACAGTGGTGGCCCTCTCCTTTCAGCAACGACACCATGTATTGTCTGGAATGCGGCTCGGACACTTGGCCTCCCACGATGCTACTGTCAGAAGCACCTTTTACAAAAGGGACAATTGGGTCATTAGAAGAGACTATCTGCAAGGCATCAGTGACCCAAGGGAACTGCCAGTATTATAAAAAGAGGTTGGATGTAAAAGAAAGAGATTGTCTTGTTTCAGTATCCTGGCTATGTCCTTGAAATGTGTTTCTAGTGTGACAAATGGAGGCTGAAGCACAAATATTTTGTTCTATTTTAGATACGAGACGGCAAGTGAAATATATAATTTTGTCTTGTAATACACACAAAACACACATAATCCATTGCCTACATTTCGAAAGGAAAGGTATCAAAAAGCTGAAATCCTACCTGAAATGCAGCACAAGCAAAGGAGACACAGAATTTGGTACTGCATGGCAGTGATGTACACTAGAACACTATTCTTGGACACTACCTTAGACAACTCTTTCAGTGTCATGTCTTTCACTCTGGAAACTTTTGAGGGGGCATTGTCTCGTGGTTTCATGTCACACCTGTATCTTAGCCACACATTTTTAGCAGTTTGCAAGAATTCGTTTTACACCCTCTTTTTTTTATTGGCAACTGCAGAATGATTTGATGTTGTGAGTAAATGTTTTGAGTAGATTTTGAAGTGAAGTTCATATAAGTTAATATAAGTGGAGGTCATATAAATGTTATAGAAACTGTTTGGTAACATTTACTTTTAACCACAGGAGTAAAATTGAGACTAGCAATGGATACCAGGAAACTAGGTGTTCTCATATTATTCATTTATTTATTCATTATTCATTTGTCGACTTTTGCTTCATTTCCCTGCCATGTAGGTCCAAAACTACTAGTTCATGAGTTATCTTATACTGTACAGGGTTTAAGAATAACTAAAATTGCATGTTATAGTGACCTCAATATCATCCAAACAAAAGAAGAGGGTTGAAAGAAAACCAAGTTTATGAATAATTGAATATACACACTGGCATACAGAAAAACAAAATGGTTCAGTGGTGGTAATTTCACGCTGCCCTGTTGGGTTTTACTGCTGGGTTACTTTTCAAAAGGGTAACCTAGTCCCTTACTTGCATCACATTCTTAATCCAGGGAATAAAGTAGGGGACCTTCATGAAGACATGTGGCATCTTGGGGTTGTCACATTTGTCCTTTAGAGTAAAAGCAGTTATGCCCTGCAACTTGCCCTTGCAGATCAATGGTCCACCGGAATCACCCTGGGGGGAAAAGTGAACATAATCACAGAAATGACAACCAGGTCGTCCTCCTTCCCAATACGTGTTTAACATAGGGGATTGTTGAGGTTGATATTACCGGACAGATTCCCCCCTTCTTGCCAGAAGAATGGGTGCAAATCATGTGGCTTGCGTTGAAGGAATTGCCCCATAAATACTCGCACTCATGGGGGAATTGAATCTTCACTGTGGTCTCCATCAGGACATCCGGGCCATATGTGTTGGGGTCTAGCATGCCCCAGCCGGCTACAAGGCACTTGATGTTCGCAGGGATTTTCCCATCTTTTTTGGGTAGTCCAATGGTTTTTACATTGCGGTTCAATATGGCGTTTGTATTCAACTGTAGAAATGAAGAGGCTGCATAAGCACTTTGGTCAATACAAAAAGTGTGAAGTCACAGAGCTTATATTTGATTGGTTGCCATTGTTGATATATTCAGCGATGCAAACAACACGCTTTCGATGAGTGCTGGAAATGGACAATGATATTCTGCCTCATATAGCTTTTGCTCAGCTGTAGGCTACCGGTAAATATTTTGTCCATTTCTTGGACCAATTCAATTGCACAATAATTCAGTTCAGCCCACAAACAGCGTTGTAATAGACTATTTGCCACCAAATGTCATAGGACAAACACAGGTGTAGCTCATCATAACATTAATTATGGTTCCAGTATCATTACAGTATAACAAGTGATCCAATAGGCTATAGAGAGAACGGGTGAAGTATGAGCACACCAAGCTAAGTAGTTTGTGATGTGCGCAAATATATTATACATATTTTGAATTTCAAAAATGCATAATCAAGCCATCATAGCATATGCCTCAGAAGTATCCTGCAACCCCATATGCAACTCAGGTGTAAAGGTTGAGAGATGCTGTTGTATACGAAACAAGATTACCTTGAGAAGCATGACATCGTAGTCATTACAACCATCCTTGTATTTTGGATGCACGTGGTACTTATCCACTTCAATCCTTTGTTGGCTTTTCTCCTTCTTTTTGATGTTGTGGGCTCCGAGCAACACAGTCAGTTTTCTAATTCATATAGGGGAATGTAGTTAGTGCTTACTCACTTGAGGAAAACACATTTTTTGGATGTTTTAAAATATATTTACAATATATTCACTCCATATATTATGCTCACGTTTTGCAATGTGCTGCAGTGAACACAAAGTCCTTCCGGACAAGTACTCCCCCACAGTGGTGGTGCTCTCCATTCAGCAACGACACCATGTATTGTCTGGAATGCGGCTTGGACTCTTGGCCTCCCACAATGCTACTGTCAGAAGCACCTTTTACAAAAGGGACAATTGGGTCATTAGAAGAGACTATCTGCAAGGCATAGCATCAGTGACCCAAGGGAACTGCCAGTATTATAAAAAGAGGTTGGATGTAAAAGAAAGAGATTGTCTTGTTTCAGTATCCTGGCTATGTCCTTGAAATATGTTTCTAGTGTGACAATTTTAGATGCGAGACGGCAAGTGAAATGTATAATTTTGTCTTGCAATGCACACAAAATACACATAATCCATTGCCCATATTTCAAAAGGAAAGGCATCAAAAAGCTGAAATCCTACCTGAAATGCAGCACAAGCAAAGGAGACACAGAATTTGGTACTGCATGGCAGTGATGTACACTAGAACACTATTCTTTGACACTACCTTAGACAACTCTTTCAGTGACATGTCTTTCACTCTGGTAACTTTTGAGGGTGCATTGTCTCATGGTTTCATACGTCACACATTTACACCTTAGCCACACATTTTTTTACAGCATGCAAGAATTGATTTTACACCCTCTTTTTTTCTTATTTGCACTTGCAGAATGATTTGATGTTGAGAGTAGATTTTGAAGTGAAGTTCATATAAGTGAAGTTTATATAAATGTTATAGAAACTGTTTGGTAACATTCACTTTTAACCACAGGAGTAAAATTGAGACTAGCAACAGATACCAGGAAACAAGGTGTTCTGATTTTATTCATTTGTTGACTTTTGCTTCATTTCCCTGCCATGTAGTTCAAAAATTACTAGTTCATGAGTTATCTTATCATACTGTACAGGGTTCAACAATAACTTGTGGCCATTATATAGGCTACCCAAAGGTAGCCTCAGTACTCGTACTCGGTCTGAAAGAAATTTACTAACATCTTTTATCCTTGGGGTCAATTTGACCTCGGCAATTTAAACCTCCAGAAAATGATAATTAAAATTGTAACCCAAGTTAATGTGTCAGGTACTTTCTTTGTTGACTACCTAAATAGCCGTAGATGTTAAACATTGAATGGGGTCAAATTTACCCCAAAGATAGGAGGGTTAAAGGACAATTCCGGCCCAAAATGAGACCAAATGATCATAACACATGTCCATCGAGTTGGACCTGGATCCTTCGCTGGGATCAGTTTTCATTCTAGTCGGATGGAACCAAAGTTCTTGAAAACCGCTAATTACTTAACTTATAATGCTAGCTGTGGGGGCAGATATTCATGTAAAATAAAATCGCAATTCTATACCACCAACCACCACCAACAAGGCTCAAAATTGCACCACACTTCCACGGTAGCATAATGAGGGTCCCTACATGTAAAACGAAGCATTGAGGTCTTTGTAAGTGTACAGATAGTTTATTAAAAAGAAAGTTTAGAAAGCCAGTCTGGACATCTTTTTTTTTAACCTTTATTTATTCAGGGTAGGTTCACTGAGAGCGAGGCTCTCTTTTACAGGAACGCCCTGATCACATTCACACTCACACCTGGAAGCTGCCCAGTACAACCACAGACTTTACTGCCAGCCACTGAGCAGCTCCGCTGGAGCAGTTTGGGGTTAAGGGCCTTGCTCAAGGGCAACTCAGCAGCAGCACCCGGGAGGTGAACTGACACCTCTCCAGCCACCAGTCCACACTCCGTCCTGTGGTCCCTGCTGGACTTGAACCGGCGACCCTCCGGTTCCCAAGCCAAGTCTCTACGGACGGAGCTACTGTCTCACCATCTTTGGAAAACAGTCATGACCAGTCAAGCGATGAACGCCGTGCAACGTGATGAGCCGAAAGAGGCGTACACAAGAGATGTCAATGAATCAGAATGTGTGCAATCTAGTAGAAGGTGTGCGAAGTGCGAACAATGCGTGTGCATAGAGAAAAGAAGAAAATGGTTTGTGTTTTTCCTGGCTGCGAGAAGAAAATGAGATGCTACAATCGGGAAAGTTCATCGCTCGACTGGTCGTGACCGTTTTCGTGAAGGTACTGGCTTTCTAAACTTTATTTTTAATAAACTGTCTGTACACATACAAAGTTCTCAATGCTTAATTTTACATGTAGGGACCCTCATTATGCTACCATGGAAGTGTGGTGCGATTTTGATCCTTGTTAGTGGTATAGAACTGATTTATTTTACATGAATATCTGCCCCACAGCTAGCGTTATATGCTAATTAGCGGTTTTCGAGAACTTTGGTTCCATTCGACTAGAATGAAAACTGATCCCAGAGAACGGTCCAACTCGGTGGACATGTGTTATGATCATATGGTCTCATTTTGCGCCGGAATTGTCCTTTAAATGATGTTTCCACAGGTGAACAATTTCTTGCTTACAAAAGTGCACAAAGTAGGTCATTACAGATTTAAAAAACAAAACCCAATTTTTCAAAACCTTTGTCCAAATTTAAGCTAAGCATTTGTTTAGTCACACTGTAAAATTTAGAAATGTAATTTTATAAAATATTGTATTACATTCTTGAGTATAAAGCTTATAAGAGTAATGGATAGAACCACTACTCCTTCAAGTTGAGGTGATGGGCTGCTGACCGAAGATGATCGGCTGCCCTGACAGTCACAAAACGTGACAAGACTACCCATGTCATTTAATATATACTTTCATTTGAGTGAAGTTGATTTTATAACTTAGTATTTGAACAAATCACGGAGCTGTTTTCAGTACATACCACATCTGAAATCATCAGCAAGCATATGTGGCAGGGTTGCTCCTACCACACGCCACCTAAGTGGCTTTTCCGGGGGCCCTCCAACACAGGAAACGGGTAGATGTTGTTGCAAAGTGTATTTATTGGAGATGGCAGGTGGTATTCGCCGAGCTGATGTTACAGGCTGCCATGACCGTCGTAGCTCTCTCCTCGAATGTGTGTGTTGATGGCTAGTTTATCCTGGGTGCCATGATTGCTCATGCACCCCAGGTGTGCAGCCCCACCCAGCCAGAGTCCAATCAATCTGACTCAGGCCAGGTGAGGCTGTAAACCAGCCATCAACAACACACACTCCACACACACCCTCCACAGCATAGTTACCACCACCCGCCACATGAGGGCGCACCAATAAAAAGGAGCCTTGCATAGATAAAGATAGGATACTAAACTATTACCCAAGTAAATAAAAAAATAACAAGACAACTTGCTTGCAAAATAAAAAGAATACTGAATGAATATAGAAATTAATTTTGACGAACTTCATCAATCTATAACAACCCTGTTACATGCGGAAACAGAGAAAGTTCCCGAGGAAGATCGGTTGGTCTCCATCATGTGCAGAACCTCCATAATAGAGACACTACCTAGCCCAATCAAAAACAAGCTAGAAGACGTAGTGGGACTGACCTCATCAAAGAGTTCCCCCATAAAGAGTTCAGCGATCCCCTGGTTCATGCGGTGGACAGATATGTCAAAATTAACAAAGAATGCAAGAACAAAGCAGAGAGCTGCAGAGCAAGTTGTCTCAGCTTCAGTTGGAGGAAATGACAAAGAAAGACAAAGATAAGAAAAAACAGGCAGTTGTTGCAGAACCAGGCACAATGACGCCGATTGTCCAACAGGCCCCACCTCAGGAGTTCTCTCCCCTACCACAACAGCCTCAAAGCCAAAAGTCACCCGCCCCACCTGTTGTCAATGTATACACAAAGAATAGTGGGAATGGCAAAAGAAAGTTGCAGGAAAAAGGTAGAACTAGAGTCACAGTACATAGTATTTGGGCCACAAGGGGCAGCTATGACAGCACAGGACGCAGATCAATCGACAGCGATAAAAGACTGGTTTAGAGCCAGTAACAAAGCACCGCACATGACTCTATTGATGAATAAGGGATTTGCGGCAAAACAATGAGGGGAAATTATGTTCCGGGAACAACTACAAAAATAGGAAGAAACAGATAATCTGTTGATTCTCCAGACAGAATGCAAACGGTGTGTTATACACACATTACAGGGATTTTACAGGAAGTGGAGGTGGTGCAGAAACAGCAGAAACAAATGACAACAGGGAAGCCACGCACAATAGGCAGATAGAAATGGTAGCCAGGACACCAGAACAGGTATAGTAAACATTTGACACAGATGTAGGATTAGTACACTCTGCTAACCCAGTAAAAATGCAGATTAACCAGAATACTAGGCTACTGGGCGAAAGCAGTACTACATGAAACCAGAGGCGGCGGCAGGAATAGCCCCTACCATAGAAAGCCTGATAGCCGCAGGAGTATTGATAGAAACATAAAGTAATTGCAAAACTCCCTTGCTTCCAGTATTAAAAGCAGATACACAAAAATGGCAGTTAGTACATGATCTAAGAGAGCTGTAAATGAAGTAGTAGAAGAAATGCAGGCAGAGGTTCCAAACCCGCACACATTGTTGACTAATGTCCCTCCTGATGCTCAATATTTTACAGTTATAGATTTATGTGGAGCATTCTTTAGTGTGCCACCTGCAAAAGAAAGCAGACATCTGTTTGCATTCACGTGTAAAGATACACTACACGTATACGAGAATGCCAGAGTGGTTCAAACACTCCCTACATGTGCTTGACTAGGTGCTGAAAAATGATTTGGAGGAATTGGTGCTACACAGGACATTTTTATTTTTATGTCACATATTCTTTATAATAATCATATCAAAGGTTTTGATGAAGAGTAACTTATTTTAGGACACTTCTTGATAGTGAGTATTTGATTTAATTAAGGCATGATCATGGGAAGACACATGGGAACATTTAAGCATCTTCAATGAGACAATGTTGTACATGATTCTTATAGGGAAACGTTCAAATTGTGGGCAGTAACAACATGGGAAACAAAAGGTGAGGGAAGTGACCATCGTGGAGAGTTAAGTTTTGGCCATGGCTGTGGTCAGCCATGGCGGGAAAGGACAAGTTAATTTCCAATACACTATGGGAGAAGGTAGATATGTAAATGCTAGACAACTAAAGGGATCTAAACTATAAAAAAGTGAGTAGATTGGCATGGCCTCAATGCCAGTTTCGTGGTTCCAGTGACAATGCAAATACTTACTAACTTGATGCCTTTCAATTGGAGAGAAAGAGCGATACTTCTAGGTACAAATATACTTTATACAAAGGCTTATTTAATTAACTGTAGAAGCTTATATATTGTATGTGTTGTATAGTTCATATATTCCACAACAGGTTTTTATTTCTACATAACATGTTTTTATAAATCACATCTGTTGTAGTAAATACCAATTTGGTGGTTAGGAATGCTTAAAGGTATAGCACATCTTGGTCATCTTTTCTTGCTTCATGTGAGACACAGGTTGAAAGTCCTGATATGAGAATAGGAGTAAGTTTTTCTGATAACCAAATGTGAATACTGATCATTCAGCAGTCCAATGTATAACCCTTGATGATTCTAGATCATCAACAGATCATGTTATATAAATTCCAGAAATGTATTTTTGGGATTGGTAAGCCCCAAAGGGAGGATATATGGGATAAATGTACTATACGTTTAAAATAAATATATTCATTATCTTGCCTATATGCTATATGAATGAAATAAGTGTGGAAAAACACCAAATGACTCTCACCTATATATACATAAACCTTGGATGTTTTATGCCACCAATATCGTTTTCAGTTTTTATAGATTCTCAGGGACCATCCTGAAAAAAACAGTTTCCATGTCTAAACATGACATTCCAGAGGCTAAACAAGGTAAATCGCAGCCATATACTTAAAGGTAATACAGTTGAGAAATTCATAGGATGATGTGATTGGTTAATGTATAGAGGATGGATCCACAGGTAGAACATATAAGGTGTAGCCTGAGTCAACGGGAGCAGCTTTTTGCAAACCAGCTCAGGTTTTTGTGTTGCTTATTATAAGTGATAAGAAAAGTCTTCAACTTTGAAACTTCGGCTTCTAGAGCTCTCTTATTTTGTTAGTGTTATTTATCTACGACAAAGTCAGGGAGACGATTATGATTGTTTGATCACAGACGTCCTTTAACAAAGTATCTCAATCTGTTTCTTTTTCACAGAAGACCCGCAAACCCCTCTAGAGAACTACTCCTTCTTCTTCTTCACCGTCACTCGCATGCCACACTTGCGGGTGCAGAACAAGCAACATTTGAGTGCCAGGAAGGAGATGGTCATGAGAATAGCAGCCAGGAAGCAGATGGTGTCCAGGCTGTGATACTGTATCAAGTTGAGGTTATGGGCCGCTGGCCGAAGGTGATCAGCCCCCTTGTGTCTCATGACGAACTCGGTCCAGAACACGGCCAGGTCCAGGGGTTTGATGGGACGGTCCAGGTGCACTGCCGACAGCTTCACCATCTTCTCTTTGTAACTAGAGGAAGGGGGTGGGGGGGGGACAGGGAGAGGGGGCACTTGAATGTGATTTTCTGCAAAAGTTGCATGGCCGTCGGCTTTGCACTTCCAATGGTGAAACCAAAAATATTTGTTTACTAATAGGTAGTAATAGTTCCAAAAACTAAAAGGGTGGAGTTACGCCTTGTTTCCTGTTTCAACACAGAGATATTTTAGCAAAGAGAAAATCATTTGCGTGAGCGGATGAAGCTTTCAGAAGGGGATTTTAATTTTTTATTTTAAGTGGATTGCTACAGTGGCAAGTCTTGAAACCTTTATAGACACTTTTTCACTTTGTCAGTGTCCAGACAGTTTTATATTATAATATAAAAGTTAAAACATGCATAGTTTTACGGCATCCACCAAAATTCAATGGCATTCCAAAATAATTATTATTCACAATATTTTCTTGTTTCCATTCTCTGTATACAGCAACATGATTGGTCAAATAAATATGAAGGGAAAAAAAGTGAAACGCAGATTTTAGCTAATCTGCTATCAGACTTTAGATTTTTAATCTGAAGTCTGATTTGGAAAACATCCCACCTAAAATTGTTAAAGACTTTCACTTGTCATAAACATATTTTTAAAGAATGTGTAAAGCAAAAGTAAATATGTGTTTAGAGTTTGTTACACCACAGAAAAATGTGTTATTAACCACCCAGCCAAATTTGAGAGTTGCTCATTATATAAAATTAGGTTTCAAAATAGCGAATAAAAAAGCAGTATTCTCTGAAATGCGTGTCCACTGAAGGTGCTTTAGTTTTTTTTTAATTTAAAGTTCAGCCATTATTGCAGGTTCATAAAGACATACAAACAGCTGTCATCATAAACACTGAATTACTGAAGGTCTTTCTCCCCCTCGGACACCCTGATTGCAACACACATCTCAGAATGTCTGGCAGACATCAGCACATGGACAACAGCGCATCACCTAAGGCACAACCTTCACAAGACTGAGCTCCTTTTCATGCTGGGGAAAGACTGCCCTCACATGGACTTGCAGGTCACTGTCGAGGGCATTGTTGTGCCTCCTTCCCCAACAGTGAGGAACCTCGGCGTGGTCCACGACAATCAACTCTGTTACACTGCCAACATCACTGCAGTGGCCTGATCCTGCAGATTCACTCTCTACAACAGCCACAGGATCCGGCGTGTGTACCATGTGTACCAAGAAATTGCGCACCGGTGTGCGTACGACAAGCCTAAGAACGTTTGATTAATCCCAACTTTTTTGTGTGTACGAACTTTCTACATTTCATGTGTATGATCGGATTTTGAACTTTTTCTACAAACTCTTCAGAAATGAGGGCCCTGGACTCACTAGCCTCACTCCTCTGTCTACCTCCCCCCCTCAAAAAAAAAAAAGCTCTTTGCCCTTATTGTATGTTTGTATGTATAGTACTTAGCAGCTTACCCTAGCTATCCATGCTGTATAACAGAAATAGCTAATTATAGTGCACCTAGAAACCCGTTCTATTTAAATCCTTGCTGTACCGATATATTGTTGTTTTACTTTCTACTGAAAAATGTCTGCTAAATGCCCTAAATATAAATGTAAATCCACGTCCAAAACTAAACTGTCAAGAACATACCCTTCAATTGATCCTATATGTGATGAATGTAAGTGTGCAGATGCTACATTACTACACGTTTTGGACATGTATATACAGTATATATATAAGGAATATATAAGGAAATGCATACCGGGAGAATCCTGGCGGGACTTTTGTTCTGTTTTTGTTTTTCTTCTATTGTATGTATGTTTTATCTATGTCAAAATATAAAATACTAATAAAAATACTGTGGCACTAAAGTCTGATTTGTGAGACTATGGTTGACCCATCATGCCCTTATAAACGATTTTTGGAGATCATGTATTTATAATGCACCCTCAACTCCTCTCTCCTTTCTTTGTTTCTTACTATGAGAAAACAAATGCTTTAATGTTCTCCCATACCTTGTGTCATTGAGGACTTTGTTGAGGGCCTCCAGCAGTTTTTCTGTGGTCACGTCAAACACTGAGACCTTGGCCGCCACTCCGCGGGACACCATGAGGTCCACGTTGTCCGGCTGGTCCCCAAACAGTGGCATCATCACCATGGGAACAGCATTGCAGATGCCCTCATAGATGCCATGTGAGCCTCCGTGAGTGAGGAAGAGTTTAGCCTTGGGATGAGCTGTGTAGGACAGAACAAGAGAGCGAAAAGGGGGAAGGTGGATGACTATGTATTTGGTCCACTTCAAGGACCAAAGAGGGGCAGTTTCCATGGGTTTATGTACATAACAGCAGTTGCAAGAAGATTATACAATACTTGTATTTACCAATGTGACATCTCCATGATTCTCTTTTACTCTCTCCTGTACTAAAGGAATATGGAAAGAGCCCAGGCTGCCGTGTTTAAGGACATGGCTTGTGTATTTTCGGTTTTATTTATTGCCCATGTCAACAATACCAAAATGTATAACAGCTCTGACTTGTTCCGCCACTTTAAAACAAATCTATAGGCCAATATTAGGAAGTGTTGTAGTAAATATTCAAATGAAATATGTACACACCTAAGAGATCGTTTTGGGGTAGCCACTTCATTGTTTTTACTTTCTCGGGCGCGTCGTCTGGTAAAATACCAGTATACCTCCACACAACCTGAAACATAAAGCAGCACCAGTTCACCGTTAAACCTACCAATCACTATGCAACGTGGATGTAAACCTCTACTATGTAACTGTCTCAACATCCACCACTTGTGGTGGATGTCATGTTTATGATGTGTAGTAGCAATAAGTCCCCTGCATGGTCTTGTTATTTAAAATAACGCACAACAGAAATCCGTTTTGAGAAAAGGGGCTTTGCGTCGGCCCCTTAGCTGTGATATAATAACCATATTGCTTAAATATACTCACGTTTGTTATATACCTGACATTATTATTTCACATCGTGTAGAATAATTATAACAGAATGTCTGAATAACAATGTATATGTGGATTATATTGTTAAAGTGACAATGTGTAAGATTTGCACCTCAATCGGTTGCTAGCATTCACTTGACAGAATTAAAAAAAACTAGTAAAACATTAGTCAATGTTACACATACACCTACAAAAACAAAAAGTAAAACTGAGGTGCAGCTAGGACCAAAGTGCTTTGATTAGAGTGAGTACATTTTAATGTCATGTTTTGGGTTTTTTTTTATTAGGAGCTCTAATATAAGGTAAGAGGTAATATAATCTATATAATCTGTGGGCGTTCACTAAGAACAACAACAGATGGTGGAGAGGTTGCAGCTCCTCTCTTACCCGCTGAGGAATCTTCCTGAAGGCATCTAGGAACACTTTAGTCAGATCTGCAGGCATTTTGTCCACCATAGAGCCCAGCGTGAACACGATGAAGCCGTCGTCTCCCGAGCCGTCCACAAACTCCTGCAAGTCCTGCCGGGAAGAAAAGGAGTACGGTTATGGAAGGACACGCGTGCAAACGTCTTTATCATGTATACACGCGTGTTTTTGCAAATGTTTTGAGGAAAAAAAAAAACATGCCTCTTCGGCATCTAAAAATAAGGTTAAACTTCGAGCAGTTATGGAAGGACACGCGTGCAACCGTCTTTATCATGTATGCACGCGTGTTTTTGCAAATGTTTTGAGGGGGAAAAAAACATGCCTCTTCAGCATCTAACAACAAGGCTAAACTTTGAGCAGTTACAGTACAAAGACCGAAATAGTGTACCTCCACACCGAGTGTTAAGAGGTTAAACCCACAAGCCTCCAGTTATTGTTTAGAGAGTGCAGCAACAATCCTTAACATAACAAGGTCCAGGGCCCCTAGCTGGGGGTGTGTGTGTGTGCGTGTGTGTGTGTGTGTGTGTGTGTGTGGGGGGGAGGGGGGGGGGGGGGCCTGGCCTCATATTTCATTCAATGGACCGTTTCCGGGGAGGGCTCTTTCAACCAAAAACGCGTGCAAACGTCTTTATCATGTATACACGCGTGTTTTTTGCTAATGTTTTGAGGGAAAAAAAAAAACATGCCTCTTCAGCATCTAAAAATAAGGTTAAACTTCGAGCAGTTATGGAAGGACACGCGTGCAACCGTCTTTATCATGTATGCACGCGTGTTTTTGCAAATGTTTTGAGGGAAAAAAAAACATGCCTCTTCAGCATCTAACAACAAGGCTAAACTTTGAGCAGTTACAGTACAAAGACCGAAATAGTGTACCTCCACACCGAGTGTTAAGAGGTTAAACCCACAAGCCTCCAGTTATTGTTTAGAGAGTGCAGCAACAATCCTTAACATAACAAGGTCCAGGGCCCCTAGCTGGGGGTGTGTGTGTGTGCGTGTGTGTGTGTGTGTGTGGGGGGGGGGGGGGGGGGGGGGGGGGGGGGGGGGGGGGCCTGGCCTCATATTTCATTCAATGGACCGTTTCCGGGGAGGGCTCTTTCAACCAAAAAAAAAAGGAAAAAAAAGTGTCTGTGTCTGTCTTTCTCCATATATACCTCATATGTTTTACATTTGATGAAATGGCAGTAGGCTGTTGACACCGGTACTCATTCTAACCACAGAAGCATAACACAAACGAGTCCCCTGTCCCAACAAATAAACTAAATAAATAAATAAAAGTATGTAACACCCACAGACCAGCCCCCCCCCCCCCCCCCCCCCCCCCCCCCAATGGTGCTGTCTGGATGTGCAGTTGTTCGTTGTTGTTGGGTATCTAGGGTTAACCGTTGAGCAGGTCTAACATGGTCAAAGTCCAACACTGAAACTGAAACATGAGCTCCAATTTGATGGGAGGGGGGAGATAAAGCGTTGCGCAAAGTCCACATAACTATAGGCTTACATAACGCATGATGAAGCGGGCCTGAAACCCATAACATGTACGATGGGGGCCTGTGTTCGGATGCGCAGAAGAGCAAACCGCAATACATGCATACATGCGGTTTTCTAAAACTTGTCCATCATTGTCATTGTTGACATACATGCCTTCTCGATGTTTTTTTTAAACTAAACACAGGCATACATCTTAAATAAAAGGCTCGTGCAGAAACACCGGCGCACGTGTGTAAAGTCATAGCATCTATGCATTAGTATGCACACAAAAGGTGCATCATGGATTCATGCGTCATGCATCATGCGCCATGCTTCATGCATCACGCGTCATGCGTCACGCGCCATGCACCATGCGCTATGCATCGTGCGCCATGCACCATGAGCTGTGCGTCGTCGCCAGATTCGCCAGCCGCTCACTCACCGCTGCCAGGGGAGCCGGCTCGGCGCAGTTGACGCCCCCGATGAGCACCATGTTGGGCATCTGGGGTTTGGGTCTGAGGAAGGCGAAGTCGTAGCGCATCAGCCACACGGCGCCGCGGCGTCCGATCAGCTCCTGGTACGTCACGTCCGTCTCCAAGTACGCGCTGGCCAGCGCGTCGAAGCGGGCGTACGCGACGCGGCAGATCGCCGCTTCCACCGCGTACATCGCCGCGTTCCTCAGCCGCTGCGTAAAAGTCATGGCGGCGGCGTCCGCGTTGGCGCCGACGTAAAAGCGCGGCACGTAGGACGGCGGCGCGGGACACTGCGCCGCCGCCTCGTCCAGGCCGCACGGCAGGCCGCGCAGGAAGAAGACGGCGGGCGCGTCGAGGGTCTCCGCGAGGATGGCGCCGCACGGCAGGAACGGGTCCGTGAGGACCGCGTCGTAGCCGCCGCGCCGCAGGCGGCCCATCAGCTCGCCGTTGCGCAGCAGGCTCTCGCAGCCCGTGACGTGGACGGAGGTGAAGGCGACGAGCCGCCGCACGTTGACGTACGCGTCCTTGATGCCGGGCGCACGCCCGCGGAGGAAGACGTCGTCCGTGATGCTGCCCAAGGTGCCGTCCAGGTCCTCCTGGGTGTAGGACACCGGGTAGAGCTCGGTCTCGCAGC